>VDFB02105785.1:351365425-351675101 GCA_007258455.2 Sequoia sempervirens
ATTTATCCATGATTCTCCATAGGAATCCATGATCAACTCTTTGCAATATTGGATCTTGAATGAGAAGTGAGCTTGAAGACTTGTAAAAACCCTATCTTGTTGTCCAAAAGCTTCAACTTTGCTGTAGAAATGCTATTTAATCTTATTGTGAAAGATATTTTTCTCTTGACTCTTGATTTTGCTTTGTAAAAATGACTAGGAGATGTGAAAAATGACCTAAAAACACATATTTATAGGCAACAATACCTAATTTCTCATTATTAAGACCTGAGAGGCCAATATCCACTAAAAAATTGAATTAAGTCAGTGAGTTTCCTGCTTAAAAATGAAAATTCTCCCAAAAGGGACTTATTCACCACCCTTTGTGAATGGGTCCCACTAGAGGGGACTCATTCGCCCAAGGTGGTGAATGGGTCTCACATGAGGTTTTTGGAGGTGGGTTTTTGAGATATGACTGCTTTAAGAATTATTTGTCAGGGTTAATATGATTTTTGAGTGAAATGGGCCTCTAGATCAAAAATAATGAACATTAGGGGCCTATAAATGCAATTTTGAAGAGGTGATTGGTGCAAGGGTGTCTAAATAAGGACTAAGTTAGGCCACAAATTGTACTTTCTACAAAGGAGTACAATTTTTTTGTCCACAAAACCAAATGCAATTGAGTAGATAAAGAAGTTTAGATCATTAGCTAGACTCAATGATGTCACACCTATTTATAGGACTAACTTATTGAAGAGTATAGCATTTTTTCAACAAGTGGAAGGAACATTAGCACCGATAGCTCTCCAGGCATGCATTGAGAGATTTAATTCAATTCCAGATCCATTGAAGAGAAGGGAACTAGTCAACCCAAATAACATTAGGTGGAGCTTAACCATGGTAAGATATATAATCGGTTTGATACATGAACAAAAGGAAATTTGGATTGGCATGAGATTCAAGATGCCTATTGTAATCATGCCCACACCTAGAATCAATGCACCAGACATAATAATAGATGAAGATTTGAAAAATTTGTATGAAAAGTTGGAGTAGAATCATAGATTTGTCAACAAATATAGATCAGTAGCTGAATACAAAGAAGGATTCTTCAACTATGCTTTATGGCTAGAAACTGTCAACAAAAATATTCCTGATATCATCAATCTATAACCATGAGGACATGGTTATGAACAGGAGGGGAAGAATGATGAATCCTTCTAAGGAATTCATATATTTTGTAATACTAACACTTGATACTTTATATTTGGCTTAGAAACTTGTGATATTATCTTTTATTTACCTCAAATATGAACTTAATTATGCATAAGAACTTAGAATATAAATGTTTTATATGAATGCTTATTTCTATTAAATGCATGATTAAAATGGTATTTAATGTGTGACTATTTCATGATGATATGTGTTGAATGCTTAACTAGAAGAGGAATTTACTTATCAAAATCAAATACTAACCGTTTCGATTCAAAATAAGATTGGCGGCTAACCTTTTACAACTGAGAATCATTGACCAAGTTACCTGTCAACTAAGTAGTAATTCCAACTAAGTACATGTTCCAACTCTTGAGTTCTATAGACGTCAATTGAAGATAGTTGTAAGATCTTCATGACCGTTCCCATACACTCCAAGATATCTTTAATAGATTGGAGCTTGTTTAGTTTCCCACTTTTTCTATGTTTTCGAATAAGAGATGGATATATGTATCTGATCTCATGATTAGTTTGATGTTAGATGATCTTAGTTTTTACTTTCAATTTTTTCTTAGTTTTCAACTACTAGTTGAAAAATTTGTAATTTTCCCCTCTTTGGGCACATTTGATGAAAATAAAAAGAATTTGATCCAAATTCTATGTTGGATCCCTCCAGAGGTAGAGGAGGGCCCACCCTACTAAAGGAAGGTGATTCTATTTATTTTATAGTTGATATTAATTCATTTAAAATATCATATTTTCTTCTTAGAATGGTTTGCAAGTTGAATGTTAGAATAAATCCCAAATTTAACATTACAATCTTAGATCGATTACAGTGTTAATTAATTGCATTCTTAGATTGATTATTGTGTTAATTAAATAGATAAAGTTCCTTATTTTATAGCTGATTATATTGTAGATCAGAAAATTAACTTAGCATTGATAGATGATTATGCTCTTAATGGAATATGAGGAGAGCAGGAATTATTACTTGTTAGATTGAACGAATGAGGATTGGTGTAGATTTTTTCTAAAGTTAGATTTAAATTCTCGATCTTGAATTGAGTAAATGTTAGATTCTTGTTTTCCTACAATTAGATTAAGTTAATCATCCAATCCTCACCATTCAATTTAGCTTGGATTATGAACTATCCATGTACATCTTCTATTTTGAAGTATTTCAGTTTAAAACTTTAGAATAAGTTAATTTAGAAATAAATTAGAGGAATAGCATAGAGTAGCATAGAGCCACTTCCAATAAGGAAGGAACCACTTCAAACCACTCTTGAGAGAGAAAAATTACTACAAAGCCCCCCAAAACCAATAGAACCGATCCAACTCTTTCCATAGATAGCTTTAGAAACCCCTTGGTTGATAAATTAAGAGATAAATGATTAGGGAATTGTGACAGCAATGACCCCTATCCATCACTCATCCCCATAAACTTGTAGATCAAAACATGCTTGTTGTAATATTCTAAATCCTCAGCAACCACTTCCCTTTGAATCATCACCACTAGGCACACTTGATCCCTTTCCAAGCATCCATTAACCTTTTGCAATTTAAATACACCATTCCTAGACAAGCCCACTCTAGGAGAAGATGGAGCGGGAATCCCATCACCCGCCTCTAGGATAGCATCATTCCTCATCACCTTGTTTACCCCAACATTCAAGGGCATCAAAGCCTCACCTGATAGTCCTTGCCAAAAGATGCCATCCACCAACCCTCGACAGCTACAAAATCAATCTAGTTGCACATGCAAAAACCTTCAAGTGTAGAAAAGGATAAAATCCCCTCATCACAAAAACTAGGTAGATCAAACCCAAGAGAGTCATCATCCATCTCAAATGACCCAGACAAAACTGATGGCTTGTTGAGCAAGCCCCATGTAGCCAAAGGAAGATTTGAGCAAGCCTTACACAACAAAAAATAAGAATGAAGAGAACTCACTAACCAACCCACCCTATAAGTAGTGAAAAAACCCCCCACATTCACTAGTAGCACACTCCAAAGGCGATCCAAGAGAGAAAGATGGCATGCAGCCTGGGCCTCACAGGTCACTAGCCACAGAACATGTGAAGCAGAGATTCACTACACATGCCATCCCTCTCCTGCAATATCTCCCATGTGGTTTTCTTATATTCTCTTGTTATTAGAGATTTTATTTTTTGTACATAGGTACCTCACTAGGCCTTGTAACTAAGACCTATCCATATATCCATCATTACATTCTTCATTAGGGTTTTTCTAGCTTCTCCTTAAGTTGATCTTAAGGGGGGTGTTGGAGTAATTAGGACATGAATTGATAATTAATTGATTTTTAATTAATTATTAGTTCCCTTATTACTTTATTCAATTAAGATAAGCTTAGGAATTTTCTTTATTATATTGGGCTATTTATAGGTTAATTTTTCTCATTGCATGAGATTATGACACCCTTCCTAATTGAATAAAATCCTCATCTAGGGTCTTATTTTTAATTTTATAAGGATTGATCATGTTCATTGTAATAATTCCATTAAATTCAATTATAATTATAGTTTAATCTCAATATCAGATGCTTGTGTGATACTTGTGTGGATTAAGTCATTCTCTTGCTTCCATATCAAATCAATTTCTTTGATCTCTCATTTTTTATATGTGTTTTATTTGTAGGTGACTTATGGGGGATATGGGGTTTAATATCAACTAGAAACAAGATAGAGAGGGAGAGCAAGATAGAGTGACACAAAGAGATATGAATACAGTGATAGATCACCATGTAAATATAACATCTATGGATTGTTGGCACAAAATAGTTGATTGAAAGCTAGTCTCTCTTTTCTCTATCTCTTCCTATTTATATCTCTTATTTATCATATTCCCTATTCCCCTCTCTATATTGTATGGAGTTAAATAGTGACACACCAAAGAAAAATAAAATTTAAAATTTGTATTAAAGAGTAACTTTCTCTTCAAAATAAAAAGTTAGATCCACTTTCATTGCCATGGATTGCCTAAGAGTTTCTTTAATATAATTAATTTCTAATACATGCTTATCATGTAAATATTGATAGATAATAATTATTCTAATACATATCTATCAAGATACCAATAAACTAGAATTGAGCATGTTAAAATATATGAAAATTTCATATCAAGTTACAAAATAAGGGGATATTGTTTCTATCATAAATCATATCAAATTCAAATTCAAATATACAATATAATATATCTTAACACTATAAATTCTCTAGGAAAATTAATTATATGCTATATGATATCCACCATAGCTATATACACACATATCCCTCTCCCTAAATTTTAATTTTTCTACAAGTTTTTTTAAAAACATTCATAGGTAACCAAGAGAAGAAGCCACTTGAAAATTTCATATGACACATGTCTTCTCATTAAATATGTACTAGGTTATAATATTTATTTTTGTTTTGACTCCCTTATGATTGACCTTTTCTATCTTCTTTCACTTTTCACATTTAGATATATTGAATTGGCTAAACTATAGTGATAAAGGGTCTAAGTTCTTCTTTAGATACAAAAAAGAAAAATATTCAAAGAGAAAATTGACCAATTTTGTAATGATGGAAGCCTATTCACCTCCCAAGAAGAAATTCTAAAATAGTTCCAATTATACTTTAAAAGCCTCTTCTCCTTTAAAAGTGAAAATTAAGAGTCATAAATCTAGGGACTTCATTAAAGGTATCATTCCCAAAACAATCTTCGAGGAAGATGCTTCAAGGAACTAGCTATAGGAATAGCCAAAGAAGAGATAAATAATTATATCCTCTCCATGATCAATGATAAATTCCTCAGTAGTGATGGGCTACCTATGGAGTTTTATAAAACTTTTATAGATTGGATTTGTGAGGATTTGTTGCAAGTTTATTTGGAATCTTTGGATAGAGGGTCCTTGGGAAGGAGCATTAATAAAGGTATCATTAAACTACTACTAAAAGGAGCTGATAAAAAATTGATAAGAAATTGAAGGCTAATTACTCTATTGAATGTATCTTACAATATTTTGGCCAAGTTGATTGCCTTAAGACTTGTCAATATTCTTCCCAAGTTTATTAATAGTGATCAAAGTGGATTTATTAAGGGGAGATACATCTTACAAAATCTTATTACAATTCAGGAGGATATAGAGTAGGTAAGATAATCCAAGAATAATGTTACCATGCACCTACTTGATTTTGAAAAAAACATATGAAAAGGTTGAATGGGATTTTCTAAAGACAACCCTTGAAGCCTTTGGATTTCCTAATGAATTTTAAAAAATGGTAGACACATTTTTAAATGATGTTATGGCACACATAGATGTGAATGGGTCGCTCTCAAATGAATTTAACCTTCAAATATCCATTAGATTCTCTACACTACTTATTGAGTGAGCACATCCTATCACCTAAGGTTAGGGGCATAAGACTCCCAGATCAAAATGATGTAATTAACATTCAGTTTGTAGATAATGCTAACATATTTTTAGAACTAGAGGAAAATGACATGGTTTCTTTGATGGAGAAGCTAAACCTATTATGCAAAGCATAAAGTACTAAAATTTCTAATGCTAAATACATCCTCCTAGGATGGCAAGAGCCCCCACATAAATGGGTCAATATGTATGAATTCAAATGGGGGGTTCCCCACAATAAATTAAGGTACCTTGGATCCCCTTTGCATAAGTATGAGGTATTTTCCACAATATCTCAAATCTTGATATTTCTATTAGGATTCAACTGTGTAGTTTTATAAGTCAAACACATTGACCCATTTTTTATGAGTAGTGGTTCACAAGAACCCATATCTCATGATAATACATGGTCCAATTAGCACTCATTGAATCTAGGTGATTCATGCAGAGGTAAAGCACTTGGCCTTCCTAGGAGGTCACCCATCTTAGTACTACTCTAGCTCAAGCACGCTTAACTAAGGCATTTTCCCCAAGGTTAAGCCCACTTATTTTGCAACCCCATTTGAAAAACCTTCAACAAGTGTTGTGCCTTATGAACCATTCATTATAGAGACCCTTTAGCTCATAAATTGATAAGTAGGAGGTATTTTCAATAGTGTTTCAAATTATGATATTGCTATCAAGATTCAATGTGGTAGTTTTACAAGTCAAACTCATTAACCCATTTTTCATGAGTAGTGGCTCACAAGAACCCATATCTCATGAAAATGAATGGTCTACTTAGCACTCATTACATCTAGGTGATGCTCACAGAGGTGAAGAACTGGGCCTTTCTGAGAGGTCACCCATCCTAGTACTACTCCAACTCATGCACACTTAACCACAGAGCTTTCTCCAAGGTTAAGCCAACTTAGCTTGTAACCCCATTTGAAAAACCTTCAGAAAGGGTTGTGCCTTTTGAAACATTCATTATATAGACCCTTTAGCTAATCAATTGATTAGTAGGAGGTACTTCTTCATAGCGTGTCAAATTGTGATATTGTTATTAGCATTAAATTGTGTAGTTTTACAAGTCAAACTCAGTGACCCATTTTTCATGAGTAGTGGTTCACAAGAACCCATCTCTTATGATAATGAATGGTCCACTTAGCACTCATTTCAACTAGGTGATTTTCACAAAGGTGAAGCACTGGGCCTTCCTAGGAGGTCACCTATCCCAGTATTACTCTAGCTACCATGAATTTTTCCCCTAGGTTAGGCACACTTAACTTGCAATCCCATTTGTAAAACCTTCATCAATTTTTGTGCCTTATGAGCCATTCATTATTGAACCCCTTTAGCTCATCAATTAATAGGTAGGAGGTATTTTCCATTGTGTGCCAAAATACTATGTAGTTTTACGATTCAAACTCATTAATGGGTCAATGAGTTTGACTCATAAAACTACAAAGTTGAATCTTGATAGCAATATCACAATTTGAAACACTGTGGAAAATACCTCCTACTTATCAATTGATGATCTAAAGGGGCTCTATAATGAATGGTTCATAAGGCACAAACCTACTCAAGGTTTTACAAATGGGGATGCAAGATAAGTGGACTTAACCTTGGTGAAAAATCTATGGTTAGGCGCACTTGAGCTAGAGTAGTATTGAGATAGGTGACCTCCCTAGAAGGCCTAGTGCTTCACCTAGATGAAATGAGTGTTAAGTGGAACATTCATTATCATGAGAGATGGGTTCTTGTGAATCACTACTCATAAAAAGTGGGTTAATGAGTTTGACTTGTAAAACTACATAGTTGAATCTTGATAGAAATATTACAATTTGACACACTGTTGATGGGTGTTTTTGTACCTTCTCAACACAGGAAATGCACAAGTGCACTACCTCTCTTCAAAGGTAGAAATCTTCAAATGAGATACAAATCTCTACCCCAAGGTCTCTCGGGTGTCAGGTCTTGACAAGCTTGGAATAATTTAGTTGGTTCAATGTGATTTTGCTAGTAATCATAGAGAAGCCTTACATGAGTTAAGTTGGAGGGGGAATTGGCTCTTTGAATGGAGTTTATAAATTTTTTGAAGTGTTGTTCTATTGCTGCAAGTTTAGGACAACAGTCTCAAACTCCACTTTGATCTTCAAGTTTGGCTTTACAATGTGCAATGAACTTTGTCTTAAGTTACTATTAAAAGAAAAGTAAAAAGGGTAGGGAAAGGGAGAAGTTCCTAGACCTGAAACTCCCAATGAACAGTGACAATGGACAATGCTACAGTGGAAATAGTTCCTAAAACTAAGTCCCACTTAACCAGATCAAGTCACAGTCTCATGAAACTACTGCAATCTTCTAAGGTCTACAGATGTTCAACCATTCATTCACCATACACCATGAATAAAAGATAGAATTTGAGTGTAGCATTCAAATAATGTTTAGACTAGCTTTACACTACAGTTTATCATCAATAAACAACAAAAAAAATGAACAAGGAAGGGCATCAACATAGTAGAATACTTCACCATTAATGATAAGCACTAACTAATATACTAAAGCATGCTAACACATAGAACAACAAAGTTAATCTACTAAAATTGACTAATTATGAGGACAAGAATCACGAAACATGGAAAGCAACTCAAGAATCCACCAAAATCAATTAATTTCTATTAAAATTCTAGTAGGATGCCTTTACAAGAACTCAACCCCCCTTGAAAATGAGAGGAGACCCCCTATTTATAGTTTCCAAAAATAAAAATGAATGGCCAAGATTTAATCCCATTGTGTGGCCAAGATTCACTACAAATTAGGGTTTCACCTACCCCCAAATATTTTACAATATAAAATTATATTTTTTCCTCTAGCTTATTTTTCTTGTAGTCAGTAGCACTGTAGAAATTTTTTCTTCTAGTTGAATTCCTTTGTTGTAGCTATACTATTAGGAATTCATTGTTGATCACCAGATTTCCTTCATGATTCTTTACAGTAGCGTATTCCAAAAACTTTCTGATCAATGTATGAAGCTTATTCCACTACATTATATCAGATTGGAGCACTTGAAAGTTTAATTTCTTTGACTGGGTGGTAATTACATGCCAGTCCTTATCACATTTGGGAGTTTTCTTTATAACTTGATCGGATTGGGAAAAGGCACGAGCAACAAAATCCATGAAGTTCGGCATGAGGACATTGGTAGCTCCACAATCCATCTTCTTGAGGAAATGTGGCCTTATCTTTTCTAGAACTATTTCGATGGTAGGCATGTCGAAATATATCATCAGTTTGAGGTATTCCTCATAGAATTTTCTAGTTTCTTTGGCCCAATAAATATCAAGCTCCAGTTCATGGAGCACCTATTCCAAAATCTCTAGTCTATGATTGAGACCCATCTTAAACGTTTCCATGAGCCAATGGTCATCCTCTGCCAGTGCAAGCTCCTTTTCCCACATTTTCTTAGGCATCTTGAGAATAGCCTCAACTTTACGATATGTGATCCTATATAGCTCTAGGAAGTCATTGTAAATTTTTCTTGTGCCTTCGAGCTATTTTTGAGCTTCTAGAAACTTATTTTCCATTCTAGCGGCACGACTGATGCCCATATGCCATTGTATATATATCATTGAAACCAATCCTCCATGGCATTTTTCCAATTCATTCTCCTCTCAAGTTTGTTGATATGATCCTTGGACAGTAATTGCGACAGTGTTAAAGACGTGGTGGGAAGCTCTTTGGTGGATGACCATTGTTGTATATAGGCTGTTAAATCTACCACTTGTGCTGTTAATTCCTCCTTAGTAGATTGGTCTTTATTCATTTGGTGCACAATGGTTGCAATTGATCCTTGAAGATGATCAATTTTCTATTCTCGCATTGTCATTCCCAAGTCAGTGGTGGAAATTTTATAGCTAACTCCTTCTCCTTCCACCACAAGAGTAGCTATTTGCACTAAACCTAGATCCTGAGGAATCCATCATTAAGTGGGATCTCACCCTTGGTTTCTTTACTTTATTTGTGTTGATTTGTGCCCAAGCCAGAATGGCTTCTAGCCTTTCCTTTGGAACCATAGGTGTAGGGCTCTTCTTCTCTAATTGCTTTTCCATCCATTTAGGCATATGGGATCTCCATTTCAATGATTCTTGATCACCTTCCTCTTCTTGGGCCTTCTGGATTTCAATTTCTTTGCTACCTAAAGTCTTATGTTCTATCTTTTCTTCCTCTTCTTTATCTGAATATCAAATAAATACTATTTCTTTCTCTAGAGATTCGATGGATATATGTTCTTTGGGGCTATCTTCCCCTTTAGAGGTTTCCTCTTCTTCTTGTTGTTGCACATGCTCTTCATGATGCTTCATTTCCTAGCTCTTTTTTGCTTTAGTTTCTTCTTGGGGCTTGTCCTCTTCTTTCTTTTATTTTTCCTTTCCTACTTCTTGTGACGGAGGCATTTCCTTGTCATGACTGGGGATTTTGTCTTGTTCCCTAGCTACAGGCTTTGTGCTTATCTCCACTTCATCATCTATTTCTTTCTTTTTGTCAGAGGGTGGTCTCTCAACTTCTTCACCAACATCCCTCAATTTTTTGGAAATTTCCTCCTGCAGTTCTTGATTAGAGGTTTCCATGATTTACTTTTCCCCTAGATCTTCAATGTCTTCCTTGGAGGATTGGGTTTCCTCTTCTTCATGCACCACTTCATCAATTACCAGGTGCTGATAGTCAGGATGCTCATGATAATCATCTGCTTCTTCCTCCATTTCCTTGGTTGCTTCCATTTCTTGTCTTTCCAACTCCTCAAAAAGTTGCATTGTCACCTCCATCATGGGTGGTTTAGTTAGAGGAGGAGGGAAAGGGAGGCTAGCAACAACCTATGCCAGGTAAAACCTACACTACTTGATTCATTAATACTCCTGACAACTTAGTGGGTATGTTCTACATGTGTCGAGCAAGGGATTCTAGGAGCGAGAGGGTAGGAATTTTTTTCATTGTAGTGGCCAATGGAAGGGTTGTTGGTGGAGACATAGAAGTGGAAGAAAGTGGAGAAGTTGTGGTGGAGGAAGAATCTACCACCAAGATTGGTGTAGCAAGCGAGGTGGAAGCAAGGTGGACTGAAACATCTACTACGGGTAGAGAAGGAGCAAGCATAGCCTGAGAAGCAGGTGAAGGAGTGATGATAGTGGAAGCATCAGCATTGGTGGTAGCGAGATTAGAGGTAGCAAGTGGGGACTTTGGCTACTTGGCCTCTTCTTCCTCGCCCTCGTGGAGCAGGTCCTCTTGTATGGAATCCGCCTGATTTCTTGGACTTCTTAGAAAGCTCACCTTTTGATGCTTTCCTTGAATACACCTTGTGCTTAGGCTAACGTTCAACCACTTCCTTCATCTTCTTTGAACGAGTAGTGGGGGGAGACTTTGAAGTCTCTCCAAATGGGGCAGCAGTAGAGGCATTGTCAGTCTCGCTCTCAGGTTCATCCTCGAGCTCATCGTATGTTAAAGTAGCTCCTTGAAGTTTCAATTGAGTGATCTACCCGTTGATCCATTTTTTTTTCCTTGCTTCTATGGGCTTCATCAGAATGTTGAGGTCATTGACCTCTTCCCCATTGCAATAAATTAATGGTAGTGGCAAGTTGGCAACGACATCATACCTTGGATCAATCATCGTGTTCTCATCTTTAACAATTTGACCTAGTACTGAAAATAGTTTGATTGTTTTTCCAAAATATGTAGTCATGTGCATGTAATGCCTCATACGCACTTATTTTTCATCTCTTCAATTTTCCCAAAAGTATTCGACATCATGGAGGTGGGCATACTCTTTTCCAACCATCTTTTTCAATTTTCCATATGGATCCATTTGTGGCCTGGTAGTGTGGAGCTCCAAGTTGCATTTGTTTAACTCCTTATCAGAATATTCCGCACACTGAGATGTGGGGATTGCATACATTCCATGGCCAAATGTAAAGGGATAAGGAATCTCAGGCCTATGTTTGTCACTTAGCAACATGTGAGCATGCTACAAATTTCTTGCAGAGCTCAAGTAGTACCAACTAGTCATTTGGGTACCTGGGTAGCTTATACAGTCTCCCTGAGAATCCCTTAGTTCTAATGTATGTAAACATGGGAAACTAAATGAATAGAAAACAAAACCGGTGGATGAAGTCATCAGCAATGTGTGTGACTCTCCTTTCAAAGTCACCCCCAAGCAATTTGATTATGTGCTCGATGAAGGCATCGTTGATTTTACAGTAATATTTCTTGAAGTTTCTAAATTGGAGTTGAGGGTACCTATCATATACCTTGAGTTCTCTCCTAGGATTTTGGCTTGGGGCTACAAATAGTCCTCTATACTAAGCACATTTAGGGAGCAAGTAGACTACATATGAAGTCATATAGAACTGTGAGATTTTCTTTATTGCCACAAATTGCTCATGTAGGCAGTTGCTAATCATGCCTTCCCAATGGAATTGGGTCTTTCCCCTGACGATTTCTTCTATAAAGTACAACATCCACTCTTGGAAGAATGTTGCAGTTGGGAGACCCATAACCCTACTTAGTAAGGTCACAAGATCATGGTAATCTTCATAGAAATTTCTCCTAAAGAGCTCTTGGGGTACCTTGTTTGCACTACCCCTCTTCTCCTTTAGCCAGTACTGATTGATCAAATTTTTGCACTTGAGGGGGTCAGCTTTCCATGTGTTTTCAGCATACTCATTAGTCGTTTCCTCCATTTCATCGAAGGTAGGTATATGGAAATTCTTTCCAATGGACTTGGAGGAGAAATCAACCAATATGTTACCGTCTCTATCCACTATTAATTTTTGTGTTCTATTGATATGCCTATTTGTAGGCCATTACTAGTTTAGGAGCTATGAGGGCATGTAGGAAACCAGTAGCCTTGGCCAACCCACTTCTTCTTATCTTCTTGACATTCTCTATAGTAGGGTTGATGATGAACCTCTACCTAAATTCATCAATGTCGATGTGCCCCAAGTTGGTGTTTGAGATGTTGTCCCAGTCTACAGTGACCTTTGACTTAAGTTCCTCTCCTTGGAACTTGTACTTAATTTGGTCCTTGTCTTCGTTTCCTCTGGGTACTTTGGCTAGCATCTTTCCCTATTCTTTTTATATAGACACTTCCGAAGGTCTTGCAACTAGTTCCATATATCCTATAAGAAAGGGGGAAATAAGTGCATTCAAGTGTAAAATGTGAGAAATGTTAAAAAATCCTACAAAAAATGACATTAGATTAAGCAGTTCATTATTCAAGGATCCTAACATTTCTTTCAAATCATCGTTAGCCTTTCGTTTGAGGGAGTTATGGCAATGTGGGCCTAGGGGTGCAAACTTCCTTGGGCTAGTAGCCATTTTGGAGGCAGTTACAAATAGACATCCATCAAGGAACGATGACCTGCATGGCTCCACCCGCATTGGAATTTTTATCATGAGATGGGGCCCATCAATAGGTCAAGCCATTTTAGCACATGGGTTAAATTGATTTTGAGGCTCTAGAGGTGTTAAGTGAATAGTTTTGTCATGTGGGCTCAGGGTATGTGAATGTAGGGAGCCTCTTGGCTATTTGGAGCTCTACCATTTGAAAAGGGATTTGGAAAGGCTACGCCTCACAATGTGGGACCCGCGATATCAGAGGATGACACCCTTTTCTCTTCGGAGTCTAGAAAGATCAATTGGGTGCAGGTCGGGAGGTGCGGAAGGACGTTAGACAATCATCGTTCATGACGATAGGAAGAGGACGGTGGTCTGCATAGAGTGGCCTACATGGTTAGGTATAGAGGAGTCCTCGACATAATTTATATGTTCATCATTGAGTGGATGACTCTTGTGAAGTCAGGTTCCACATAGCAGGCCAGTGGAGGTCGTTGGCAGTTTGAAGTAGCGAGAGTGGGATGGAGTTCTACAAGAAGATCCCCGCATGGGGAATCCCACAAGCGCTTTGCACTTAATCATTTTCATTCTGGGCTCAATGGCGGAAATAGTGAGTGCAGGATCAACAAGGTGGAGGGACAATAAGTTGGGGCCATTCAAAATGACAAACCTATGATGAAAGTCTACAGATGAAATTTCACCATGGACAGTCCATGAAGAGCCAACACTTAGTCATTTTTAGCACAAAGGATCAAACAGAAATAGCTAGTGCAGGGCCTGCTTGGCAGAATGATGCCAACATTTCACCATTTTCAAATGGTCATTTAAGTAGTGGCGAGAGGATAGCAGAAGTCCACATTGGATGATTTGTCAAGAGATTTTGCATTTATGTTAAAAAAGTGAACGTGTATTGCATGGAACCCGCATGGCAGGTGGTTGGGATAGGTTGGTGGTTTTGAAACAGCGTGATAGAAGGGTGTCCTGGGTGTGGAAGCCCACATTTTTGGACCCGATAGGGATGGAAGATCCTAGTTCAACTCATGTTTTTCATTTAAGTTTGAATTGTGGCCAAGGGTGAGTGTCTTCTCGCAGACGTGGGCCCGAAGGAGGCAAAGGTCGACCACTTCAAGAATTAGGCATTTTAGGAACATGACAATGGTGACTGGCATGATGTAGAACCGTAGGGTATGACAGACCTAGTTGAAGAACAATCGCGGGAGGTAGGAGTTCTGCATGAACTTTTAGGGTCAATTTCAAGGGTTTTTCAATTTCCAAGATATGGGTTTTGCTCACTGTTTAGATACATAGCTAAATTTTAAGATTTCCCCTTTTTAGAATTTAATAACTTTGTGGAAATAGAGGAAAAATCACAACATGGAGGGTGTCATAAATATAACCTAGAGAATCTGATGAATGGCATGAAAAAATTGTAGATAATGATGCTCGGGTGGCAATGAAGTCCTGCAGGTGCAAAGGCGGTGATCGCAATAAGCTCTGACAGGTCTTTTGAAGTTGTGTAGGTGAAAATGACATGTTAGAGATCGACTATTTATAAAATTCTATGCACTAAATTCCCATCATTAACATAGGTATAGAGGTGGCTGAGGTTGGTGAACGGGCATTTCGAAAAGACGGCAACGAGAATGATGGGGTCCGCAAAGCCAACAATGAATGAAGCTGCAGATCCTGCAAGGTGGGAGGATGTCTTGAATCAGCCATTTGGAATGGTGAATAGCTGATGGAATTCTACACAAAGTCACTTGCAGGGCTAGACCCACATGACTCGAAGGACAACAATTAAAATTTCAAAGGAAAACTGCCAAGGGAATTCCGCAGAGGCTAGAAACTTGCAAATTTTGGAAGTGGTGAAACTTGGTCAACTTAAAGTGGTTCTTCTAAGACTCCTTGTAAGGACTCAAAAATAGGGGGCATGCAAAATGAGGTAAAGGAAAAAATGATTCGGCAAAGTGAAAAGAGAGGGTCCCCATTTTGAACGAGGCATGTGCGCTATAGGCACAACAAATGGCGACTCCGCTGGGGAACGCTCTTGAGTGTTCTAGGGATAAATGCTCATTCAAAACCCACAATCTCTAATTTCATAGACCAGGGGCCGGTTTCCAAAAGTGAACTAGGGAACTAGAAGGAGAACAAGATCCTTAACATAATCAAATCATAAAAGCATCTCAGAAGTGTGTGCATATAATGAATTAATTCTTTTTCCTTAGAGACTATGAAAAATGACTATTAATTAGGCCAAACAAGCTATGGATCATCTAAATCCAAAACTAACCTAGACATTCCCTCACTACCAGTCAGGCATCCATAGCCCTGATGGAGTTGTCATTGTGACCCCACGAACATTGCTCTACTACCAGTTGGTTGTCTATAGCCTCGGTAGAGTTTTCTACAAACCCACACGGTTGCTTGATTTTAACATTTCTTTCTTTTCTTTCCTTTTTATATCTCTTTTTAATACTCTTTCTTTTACTCAACTGTGTAAGCATCAAATCTTACAATGGGTTTGGAACCACAGTAGTCACTAGAGCAGACTTAATATTTTCACTTGCTAGGTCATCATAACAAACACTGCACAACTCTTCAGAAACAATTAGTGTTTATCTTGTGCAAGATCTAAGATGAAATGTGGTAAGATCCAACCAAGGGTCACGTTCTAGGTCAAGTCAAAGTTCAAATAGGGAGACCAATCCATAGAATTAATTAGAGACCAACAGTTGGGAGTGAATATTTATCCAAAGAACAATAAAAGCGAGCAACAAAGTGAACCGTTCGTTGAATTGAGCATGGCCACCACATCAGAGACAAAGAACACCCCAACAAAACAAAGTGGTCAGGAAACGAGAAAAACAACCATGAAGAAAAATAGTGAAACAACAACACAAGGAAACTTGTACTAAACTATGTACAAGTATTTACCAAACCTAAGCTCAAAAGAGCTCAAGCAAGGAAGTAATGCTTAAGGTGTTGCCCATTGACGGGAAATGGGACATCTTTACCAGTTAAAGTTTTAAGGTGGAAAGCATTATCTCCTAAGATTTTAGAGATGTGAAAGGGGCCAAGCCAAAGCTTATCGAATTTTTCATGCCCCCCTTTATTTTCATGGGCCTTGTCCCAACATAGGACTAGATCTACAATTCGAAAGGCCTTTATTTTGGCTCATCTATCGAACCATCTTTTGACCATGCCCTGTTGCTTGGTGAAATTTTCAATGGAATAGTCATGCACTTCTTCTAGATGGAGCAACTCGACTAAATGGGCTTCTTTTCGATCCCATTCTTCATAAAAGGTGTTGATGAATTGAAGGGTTGGGATCTTGAGGTGAACAGGGAACACAAGCTCCAAGCCATAAACAAGGTGGAATGGGGAATCACTTGAGGTGGCCTTATGGCATGTATGATCTTCCTAAAGGAAAAAATGAAGCTAAGTGTGCCAGTTCTTGGGATTCCTATCAAGCAGCTTTTTGATGACAATGATCAAGTTTTTGTTTGTGGATTTAGCCAAGCCATTGCTCTAAGGGTAATAATTAGATGATAACTTGAGGGAAATGTCGTAGTCAAAGGATGAACTAGATATTTTGACTGAAGTAAAAGTGGGGCCATTATCACAAACCAAATCATATGGGCAACCAAAATGAATTAAAATAAAACCTTCAAGAAAATTGGTAACTACCTATGTGGTGCACTGTCTACATGCAATAGCTTTTGTCCATCTAGTACAATAATTTGAGGTAGTTAGAATGTACTTATGACCCGTAGAGGATGGTAGGCTTACTAGACCGATGAAGTTGAGACCCCATTGCATGAACAATCTTACCTCTAGGGTTGTTTGTAGTGGAACAACAATGTTTCTTTCTCTGGTTGCAGTGATCTAGCAGATGTGGCATGTTTGAACATGTCTATGTGCATCCTTGAATATTGTAGGCCAATAATATCCTGCATGTAGGATCTGATGAGAAATAGAAGGGATAGATCATTTACTAGTGCCAAATTTATCATGAAATTACTTCAACAAGCATGCTACTTCTTTTCTGAGGCACCTGAGGTAGACCCCTTCATGATTCCTCTTGTATAATATCGATCCTTGCAACACATAGTTGTTGCTTTTCAGTTTGAGGGCACACTTTTGAACTCCCTGTAGATGATGTGGGAACTTTTTGTTTAGTAGATAGTAGACTATGTCATCATACAACTCTCCAAGAGAGACATCTTCAAGTTGGTATTGCTGAATTGCAAGCTTGGGTCCTACTTCAGCTACTATTTCAGCTATCGTTTGGGTGAGAGCCTTCCCTCTTACTAATTTCATTGGCTGAATTTTCATGTCATATTCTTGTAGTAGGGTTTCCTATTTTTCTCTTTGTTTCCCTAACTCATTTTGCATTAGCAATTTCTTCACCGCTAGGTCAAGGACGGTAGAAAACACCTTATTTTGTAGAACGTAATGTCTAAACTTCTTTACTCCTCTAACTAGAGCATATTCTTTCTTTTCTACATTGTGATACCTTAGTTCAACATCCTTCAATGGAGCATTCATGAATGCAATTGGGTGCTCATTCCCTTTATCATCCTTTTGGGTCAAAATGTTGGCACATGAATGATCTAAAGCAAATGAGTAAATATAGAACAACTTTAGATAATATGGAATAACTAGTATAGATGCATCAACAATAGATTTCTTAATTTCCTTGAAGGCTTGCTTTACCTCTAGAGTCCACTCAACCATGGCATCTTGCTTCAAAATTGCATTGAGCGGCTTAACAATTTTAGCAAAGCCTATAATGAATTCCTGACGAAGTTTATCTTTCTGAAGAAATATTTTAGCTCTTTTTTGCTACCTGGCATTGGAATCTTAAGGAGAGATTGAATACACTCGGGGTCTATGGAGATTCCTCACTCTGAAATAACATGTTCGAGTAGCTTACCTTTTGTAACTAAGAAGATGCACTTCCTCAAATTAAGTGATATCCCAAATTCTTGGCACTTTTGAAAGACTTTGCATAGATCAAAAACATGATCACTTCATTTCTTGGAGAACACCGTAAGATCATTCATGTAGATGATAATGCATTTTCCATTCAAATCCTTGAAGGCTATGTCCATTGCACGTTGGAAAGTGGTGCCAATATTGATGAGTCTGAACGACATCCTCCTGTATGCAAAGGTTCCCCAGTTGGTGGTGAATGCTATTTTGTGTATATCTTCATATTGCACCATAACGTGATTATATATAGAGTACCCATCTAAGAAAGACATCATCTGGGAACCATTAATGATCTTCAACACCATATCCAATGAAGGCACGGGATAGTTGTCTTTCTCTGAAGCCCTATTCAAATTGTGAAAGTCCACACACAACCTGATTTCTCTATTCTTTTTCCTAACCAAGACCAAATTGGCCACCCATGAGGAATCCCTAATTGGAAATATGATTTTGGCTGATAGCAACTTTTGTACTTCCTTTTAAATGATTGGCTCCAATAGTGCATTGATGGGATGTTGTCCCTGTCGAAATGGTCAGACATCTGGCTTGAGAGGAATAGTGTGTGTAATAATGGAGGTATCATATGCCTTCAAATCTTCATAGCTCCATGCAACTACATCATGAGACTTCCACAAAGCATCAATTATTCCTTTCTTTTCTTTTGGCGTGCACACCTTACCAATAAACACATTTTTAACCTCCTCAGTTGTTCTAAGGTTGTGAGTGTCACATTGGTTGTTGATGGAGTCTTTCTTTTCTTGCTAATCCTTATCTCTAATTTGATCCAGATTGAATATCCACTCAAGCTAAACCATACCCCTAGTAATGGTGTTCATTTTTAGGTTGATAACCCCATCTATATCTAATTCAACTTCTTCACACTCAACTTCATCAATTATCTAGGATACAAATATATCAAAGCTAGTGGTAAACTCTAAGATATGCTTGTCATCATTAAACACCTGAAAAATGGGTGATGTTGTCTAGCATGGATGGGGTGGAAGTCAACTCAATGGTGAACCTATTGAGACCCGATAGTGACAATGGTTGAAGAGTATTGGCTGCTTGAGCCAAGGTATCGGCAATATGGTTTTGGGATTGAGGGATCAACTAAATATTGAAGGCATCTAGGCTTTCTAGTAGGTCCCAAACTTTATGCCTATAGTTTGCTAGTCTTCTATCATGGCATGAATATAGTTTTCTAACTTGTTTTATTACCAATTTTGAATCACCAAAGACTTGCAACATTTTGACCTTCTTCCTTAGAGCCATTAAGAGACCATAAACCCATGCCTCATACTCTACTATGTTATTTGGGCAATAAAATTGGAGTCTATGGATAGCAAAGTAGGTCTTACCCATGGGGCTAATAAGTTCAAATACAGCTCTTGCTCCTTGCTTGGACTTGGATCCATCGAAGTATAGTGTCCAAAACTTGGAAGGTTCCTTAACTCTGAGGCCAGCCATGCATTCATTCTTTCTTGGTTGCACATTTGCATCTATCATTTCTGAAATGGACACTAGCTCAACATGGTTGGTGGCGAGTTGTTATGTCGGCAGCTCCTCTGGAGGCGTGACTTGTCCTATGATGTGCTCTACTGCCATCTGACATAAGAAACACTCAAATTATGAGTGGGAAACATTATAGACTCTACACCAGTTGGCCAACAAAAGTTCTTGGAAATCCATTCTTGCTCCCAAACTGAGCTAATCTTGTATGCATTTTTCCATGAAATCTTGGAAGCCATCTAGGAGCCCCAAATTAAAATCATCGTAGGACTCATCATCATCTGATTCTACTAGAATTTATATGCTTTGAGGTGCATATGCTAGATTGGCTGGAGGAATGCATAGTACTAAAAGTACCTCATCAACCATTTCTTTCTTGAAGTTCTGATTCTTCCTGGTATGCCATGGGAGAGTAATTTCCTAAATCGGTTTCAATGAACAACACCTCATTGGTGTTGTATTCTATAATCATGAACTTCATGCATGGTTCTCATTCGATGCGAATCTAATTTGGTAGTCCCTTCCATGGCAACCATAGGTGGGAGAAGTTAGTTGCAGCATACCCGTTCAATGCTATAGTAAAGTCCTATCCCAGTATTATGCCATATGTGTCAGGGATGTCTGCAACCTAAATATCAATAACTTGCTACACCCTTGGGTCAGCAATAATATTCATGGGAATCCGATTGTAGTCTAACTATTTTTACTTCTTTTTTTTCTAGCTGAGTCACCTTTCTTCTAGAAGGAGTGGGAACTATTCCCAGTTCTCTACAAATAGCAAGAGGCATGACATTGGCCAACGCTCTTGAATCAAGCAAACAATTGTGCAAGTTCTTTCCAAATATTCTAATTGTTGTGAGGAAGGGTGGTGTCTCTAACTTCCCTTGGAATATACCCATGGGAGTATTAGCCTAGGCCACTTGATTCTTATCTTTCCCATTGGTCTTCTCCTTGGTTTGCACTTGACTTTTCTCTTTAGTAGGATATTTTCGAGTTTGTTGATTTGCAAGGACATCTTTCTTCTTTCCTACGATCTCTTGAATCATAGGTTCATGTTGTGGCTCTTTGAAAGAGACTCTCTTGGCTAGTGTTTCTTGTGTTACCTTGGAGGAAGGGGTCCCATTAATTATCCTAAAGAAGGTGTGCCTAACTGTAGGAAGCTTAAGTAACTCAAAAGTAGATAGGTTGATTTTGACCTTCTTAAATTCTTCAGCAACATGCTCTCCCATTTGCTCAATTTTGGCTTCGAAGGATATACCTACATAAGAGCTAGCTAATTAGTTTTACATTTGATTTGGTTGTTTGTTCTTGTTAAAATATTGGGTGGGAGCATAGGGGTAACCTGAGTTATTACTAGCATTAGGATTAGACGGGGTGCTAAAGTTATTGTGAAGAGTGGAGGTTGTGAAAGGTCCTACTTGTCTATTCCTTAAGTTATATGGGGTTGCTCTTTGATGAAACATTTGAACCTCATCTTCATGAGATTCTTCTTCATCTATTGGACCATTATCTACCAAACTAAAAAGCTGAGATAAGGCTTCTTCATTACTAACCTCTTTCACTTCCTCATTCTTTGAGGAGTAGCCTTGTTCTCAGGTTCATTACTCTCATTTTGTGGGAATGGAGCCTGATTGACCTTGAGCACCAAAGAGTCATAAGGCTCTGACGGGACTATGTCTCACAAACCCATGCTATCCACAACATTGTGGACTTCCACTTGAAAGATCTCTGCAAATATCTAGAGTTTGGGGCATTCCAACTTAGAATGCCTATTTGTCTTGTGGATCTAGCATCATCTGAATAGGGAAGCTTCAGCTAGGTATACCCTGCTTGTAATTTTATCAGCATTAGCTAGTGGGTCCAAAGGAGTGGGGACACCTCCATTATTTGGCCTTGTATTCCATGTTTGATTTTTCCTTTGAGAAGGTCTCCTTTTGAAATTTTGGTTGGAGCTTTTCCTTCACTCATAATTTGGCCTGGATGAGGTACCCACTTCATGGTTATCCCTATTATCTTGATTGAGGTTAGCCTAAATGCTGCGTTGAGAAGCTTGCAACTATTTATTTTGGTTCCTCAAATGTGTCATCTTTGTGGAAATTTTTCTAATCATCTACATCAGTTCATCCAACCGGTCTTTCTCAGTATTGCTTAACTGTGGTGTTTGGTTTTGGAGAAAGACTGGTTGTGTTGGTGGTTGGTTCTGAAGGAAAAACTGACTATATGACAGACTAATTTTGTTGTGCTTGTGAAAATTCAAGCCCTTGGAGGTATGCAGGTATGTGGGGTTGTTGCGAATAGACCTGCTATTGTTGAGGCTACAAGTAATGAGGCACGAGAGGTGCCTAGTTCAATGGTTGTCCTGTATGAGGAACTATGGGCAGTTGTAAAACTTTATTCATAAGAGTCATTTGGTGTTGTAGAGCTTGAGTGAGTTGTTGGATCTATATAGGATGGGAAACCTGCCCCAAGGAGGGTAGCGGACCAGAGATTTTTTTCCCCAAGTCAGTGCTTGCTGTAATTACCTCAGCATAAGCATCCACCAACTTGGCTGGTGGTGGATTCATCCTTTTCACCAATACCATAGTAAGGTTGTCTAAGACAGCATAGTAGATATGCAGGACAACAACATCGTTAAGTACATATGGAGATTGCAATCTCATGTATGCTTGATGGAACCAATTATTGAAGGAGTTGATTGGCTCATTAATCTCTCTACACACAGACATGAACTACTAATATAATTTTGATGGGCTGATTGGAATCTTGTATTTCCTCAAGAAGGAATTCTTCAAAAGGTCCCAAGTGGTAATAGATCCTATAGGAAATTTGATATACCAATAAAAGGCTTTCTCTCCCAAAGAATAAGGGAAAATCCTACATGCCACATCCTCATGATTGATCTACATATCTTTTAGCACTATTTGGAATATCTTAATGTGTTCTTCAGCTATCCTCTATGGATCTCAAGGGTTGAACTTCATGAAAAATATCTCTAGGTTCTTGAGCATGTCATGGTAAGCATTGAATAGCAGCAGAGAGGGGTTGTTTCTCATCCAATCCATGAGGGGAGGCAGAGGTGGTACTTGTTGTTGAATAGGAACTTGAGGCTGCATAGGGGTAGCAACATTTGGGACTGTGCCTTGGAAAGTAGGGGCAAGGGTGATTCCCTAGCCTTAGGGAGCAAGGAGTTGGAAGGTAGCTTGGGAAGGTTGAGTGGAAGAGGTGGAAGTGAATGAGGAAGTATGAGTGTGGGGCAGATGGAAAGAGGAGGGAGGTGAAGATGGAAGTGAAGTGCATGGGTCAGATGAAGAAGATGAGGCAGTTTCCCCTTTCTTGGCACTCCTAGCCTTGGTAGGGGGTTGTAGCTCTAAGAATTCCCCCTTGTTAGGTGTGGATCTCAGAACTCTATGGAACCTTTCAGGGGATAATGAGACAATTTGATCCAACTTAACTCAAAAGGGCCCTCCTTCTAGTGCCAATCTTGTTGATGGGTGTTATTGCACCCTATCAACACAGGCTATGCACAAGTGCACTACCTCTCTTGAAAGGTAGAAATATGCAAATGAAATACAAATATCTACCCCAAGGTCTCTCGAGTGTCAGGTCTTGACAAGCTTGGAATAATTTATTTGTTTCAATGTGATTTTTTTGATAATCATAAGGCAGTCTTACATGAGTTAAGTTGGAGGGGCAATTGGCTCTTTGAATGGATTTTATAAAATTTTTGAAGTGTTGTTCTATTGCTACAAGTTCAGGACAACAATTGTCTCAAACTCCACTTTGATCTTTAGATTTGGCTTTACAATGTGCAATGAACTTTGTCTTAAGTTACTATTAAAAGAAAAGTCAGGGAAGGGAAAGGGAGAAGTTCCTAGACCTGAAACTACCAATGGGAAGTGACAATGGAGGATGCTATAGTGGACAACCTTCCTAAAACTAAGTCCCACTTAACCAAATTATCTCACAGTCTCATGAAACTAGTGCAATATTCTAAGGTCTATAGATGTTCAACCATTCATTCACCATACAACATGAATAAAAGATAGAATTTGAGTGCAACATTCAAATAATGTTCAAACTAGCTTTACATTGCAGTTTATCATCAATAAAAAGCAAAAAGCATGAACAAGGAAGGGCATCAACATAGTAGAATCCTTCACCATCAATGAGCAGCACTAACTAATCTACTAAAGCATGCTAACACATAGAACAACAAAGTTAATATACTCAAATTGACTAACTATGAGGAGAAGGATCATGAAACATGCAAAGGAACTCAGGAATCCACCAAAATCAATGAATTTCTATTAAAATTCTAGCAACATGTCTTTACAATAACTCAACCCCCCCTTGAAAATGAGAGGAGACCCCCTGTTTATAGTGTCCAAAAAGTAAAAGGAATGGCCAAGATTTAATCCCATTGTGTGGCCAAGATTCACTACAAATTAAGGTTTCACCTACCCCCAAATATTTTACAATATAAAATTACATTTTGTCCTCTACCTTATATTTTCTTGTAGTGGGCAGCACTAAAGCACTTTTTTCTTGTAGATGACTTCCTTTTCTACAGCTATACTATGAGGAATTCATCGTCGATCACCAGATTTCCTTCATGATTATTTACAGTAGCATATTCCACGAAGTTTTTGATCAATGTTTGAAGCTTATTCCACTCCATTTAGATTGGAGCACTTGAAAGTTTAATTTCTTTGACTGGGTGGTAATTACATCCTAGTCCTTATCACATTTTTGAGTTTTCTTTATAACTTGCTCAGATTGGGCGAAGGCATGAGTAGCAAAATCCATGAATTTTGGCGTGAGGACATTTTTAGCTCCATCCTCCATCTTCTTGAGGAAATGTGGCCTTATCTTTTTTGGATCTATCTTGACAATGAGAATGTCGAAATATGTCATCAATTTGAGGTATTCCTCACAGGCAGTCCTAGTTTCTTTAGACCAATCAATATCAAGCTCCACTTCATGGAGCACCTATTCCAAAATCTCTCATTTTTGATTAACACCCATCTTCCACGTTTCCATGAGCCAATGGTCATCCTCTGCCAATGCAAGCTCCTTTTCCCACATTTTCTTAGGCATCTTGAGAATAGCGTCAATTTTAGGATATGTGATCATATATAGCTTTGCGAAGTTGGTGCAAAATTTTCTCGTGTCTTCCAGTTGTTTTTGCACTTCTAGGAACTTATTTTATGTTCTAGTGGCATGACTGATGCCCATATGACCATTCTATATGGCTCGTTGAAACCAATCCTCAGTGGCCTTTGTCCATTTCTTTCTCCTCTCAAGTTTTTTGATATGATCCTTGGAAAATAATTGCGGCGATGTTGAAGATGTGGTGGGTAGCTCTTCGGTGGATGACCATTGTTGTATATAGGCTATTAAATCTGCCACTGGTTCTTTTAATTCCTCCATAGTAGATTCGTATTTATTCATTTGGTGCACAATGGTGGCAACTGATCCTTGAAGATGATCAATTTTATGTTCTCTCATTTTTTTTCCCAAGTCAATGGTGGAAATGTTATAGCTAAATCCTTCTCCTTCCACCACAAGAGTAGCTATTTGTATTGCCCTAGATCCTAAGGCATCCATCATTAAGTGGGATCTCACCCTTGGTTTCTTTTCTTTCTTTGTGTTGATTTGCGCCCAAGCCAGAATGGATTCTAGCCTTTCCTTTGGAACCATAGGTGTAGGGCTCTTCTTCTCTAATTTCTTTTCCATCCATTTAGGCATCTGGGATCTCCCTTTCAATGATTCTTGATCACCTTCCTCTTCTCAGGCCTTCTGGATTTCAATTTCTTTGCTACTTGAAGTCTTATGTTCTATATTTTCTTCCTCTTCTTTATCTGAATATCAAATAAATACTATTTATTTCTCTAGAGATTCAATGGCTCTATGTTCCTTGGGGCTATCTTCCCCTTCAAAGGTTTCCTCTTCTTCTTCTTGTTGCACATGATCTTCATGATGCTCTGTTTCCTAGCTCTTTCTTGCTTCAGTTTCTTCTTGGGGCTTGTCCTCTTCTTTCTTTTCTTTTTCCTTTTCTACTTCTTCTTGTGATGGAGGCATTTCCTTGTCATGACTAGAGATTTTGTCTTGTTCCCCAGCTGGAGGCTCTATGCTTATCTCCATTTCATCATCTGTTTCTTTCTTTTCATTAGAGGGTGGTCTCTCAACTTCTTCACCAACATCCCTCAGATTTTTGGAAATTTCCTCCTCCAGTTCTTGATTAGAGGTTTCCATTATTTCCTTTGACCCTAGATCTTCAATGTCTTCCTCGGAGGATTGGGTTTCCTCTTCTTCATGCACCACTTCATCAATTACCAGGTGCTGATAGTCAGGATGCTCATGATAATCATCCACTTCTTCCTCCATTTTCTTGGTTTCTTCCATTTCTTGTCTTTCCAACTCCTCAAAAAGCTGCATTGTCGCCTCCATTGTGGGTGGTTCAGTCAGAGGAGGAGGGAAAGGGAGGCCAGCAACAACCTATGCTAGGGAAAGCCTACACTACTAGATTCATTAATACTCCTGACAACTTAGTGGGTATGTTCTACATGTGTTGAGGAAGGGCTTCTAGGAGCAAGAGGGTAGGCATTTTTTTCATTGTAGTGGCCAATGGAAGGGTTGTTGGTGGAGACATAGAAGTGGAAGAGAGTGGAGAAGTTGTGGCAGAGGAACAATCTACCACCAAGATTGCTGTAGTAGGCGAGATGGAAGCAAGGTGGATTGAAATGTCTACTATAGGCAAAGATGGAGCAAGCATAGCCTAGGAAGCAGGAAAAGGAGTAATGATAGTGATAGCAGTAGCAGTGGTGGCAGCGAGAGCAAAGGTAGCAAGTGGGGACTTTGGCTGCTTAGTCTCTTCTTCCTCTCCCTCACGGAGCAGGTCTTCTTGTATGGTAGGAATCTCCATGAATCTACCCGATTTCTTGGCCTTCTTGGAATGCTCACCTTCTGATGCTTTCCTTGAATACACCTTGTGCTTAGGCTGACGTTCAACCACTTCCTTCCTCTTCTTTGAATGGGTAGTGGGGGGAGACTTTGAAGTCTCTCCGGATGTGGAAGTAGTAGAGGCACTATTGGTCTCACTCTCGGGTTCATCGTCCAGCTCACCATATGTTAAAGTGGCTCCTTGAAGTTTCAATTGAGCAATTTTCCCATTGATCCATTCTTTTTTCATTGCTTCTATGGGCTTCATCAGAATGCCGAGGTCATTGACCTCTTCCTCATTCCAATCAATTAATGGCAATGGAAGGTTAGAAATGACTTCGTACCTTGGATCAATCAACGTGTTCTCATCTTCAACAATTTGATTTGATATTGGAAATAGGTTGACTATTTTGAAAAAATATGTAGTCATGCGCATGTAATGACTGATACACACTTCTTTGTTATCTCTGCAATTTTCCCAAAAAAATTTGACATCGTGGAGGTGGGCATACTCTTTTCCAACCATCTTTTTCAATTTTCCATACGGATCCATCTATGGCCTGGCAGTGTGGAGCTCCAAGTTGTATTCATTTAACTCCTTATTAGAATATTCCACACACTAAGATGCAGGGATTGCATACATTCTCTGGCCAAATGTAAGGGGATAAGGAATCCCAGGACTATGTTTGTCACTTAGTAGCATGTGAGCATGCTGCAGTTTCTTGGAGAGCTTAAGTAGTACCAATCAGTCATTTGGGTACCTAGGTAGCTTATACTGTCTCTCTGAGAATCCTTTAGTTCTGATGTATGTAAACTTGGGAAACTGAATGAATAGAAAACCAAACCGGTGGATGAAAGCATTGGCACTATGTGTGACTCTCCTTTCGAAGTCACCCCCAAGCAATTTGATTATGTGCCCAATGAAGGCATTGTTGACTCTGTAGTAATCTTTCTTGAAGTTCCTGAATTGGAGTTGAGGGTACCTGTCATATACCTTCAGTTCTCTCCCAAGAGTTTGGCTTGGAGCTACAAATAGTCCTCTATATTGAGCACAGTTTGTGAGAAAGTAGACTAGATATGAAGTCATATAGAACTATGAGGTTTTCTATACTGCAACAAATTGCTCATCTAGGCAATTTCTAATCATGCCTACCCAATGGAATTTGGTCTTTCCCCTGATGATTTCTTCCATAAAGTACAACATCCACTCTTGGAATAATGCTACAGCTGGGAGACCCATAACCCTACTTAGTAAGGTCACAAAATCATGGTAATCTTCATAGAAATTTCTCCTAAAGAGCTCTTGGGGTACCTTGTTTGCACTACCCCTCTTCTCCTTTAGCTAGTACTAATTGATCAAATTTTTGCACTTGAGGGGGTCAACTTTCTATTTACTTTTAGCATACTCCTTAGTTGTTTCCTCCATTTCATTAGAGGTAGGTATGTGAATTTTTTTTTCGATGGACTTGGAGGAGAAATCAACCAATATGTTGTCGTCTCTATCCACTATTCTTTTTGTGTTCTCCTGATATGCCTCTCTGCAGGACATTACTAGTTCAGGAGCTACGAGGGCAGGAAAGAAACCAACATGCTTGGCCAAACCACTTTTTCTTATCTTCCTAGAATTCTCTGTAGTAGGGTTGATGATGACCCTCTGCCTGAACTCATTGATGTTGATGTGCCCCAAGTTGGTGTTTGTGATCTTGTCCCAGCCTGTAGTGACCTTTGACTTAATTTCCTCTCCTTGGAACTTGTAATTCATTTGGTCATTGTGTTTTTTCACTTGGGTGCATTAGTTGGCTTCTTGCCCTTTTCTTCTCCTACAAATGCTTCTGAAGGTCTCGCAGTTGGTTCCATATATCCTGCAAGAAAGGGGGCAGTAAGTGCATTCAAGTGTAAAATGTGAGAATGTTAGCAAATCCTACCAAAAATGACATTAGATTGAGCAGTTCATTATTCAAGAATCCTAACATTTCTTCCAAATCATCATTAGCCTTTTGTTTGAGGGAGTTATGGCAATGTGGGCCCAGGGGTGCAGACTTCACTGGGCTGGAAGCCATTCCGGAGGCAGTTACAAATGGATGGCCATCAGGGCATGGTGGTCCACATGGCTCCACCTGCATTGGAATTTTGATCATGAGTTGGGTCCCATCAGTAGGTTAGGCCATTTTAGCACATGGGTTAAATCAATTTTGAGGATCTAGAGGCATTAAGTCAATAATTTTTTCATGTGGACTCAGGGTATGCCGATACAGGGAGCCACTTGGCTATTTGGAGCTCTGTCATTTGAAAACAACTATGGAAAGGTGATGCCCCATAATGCGGGACCTGTGGTATCAGAGGATGACACCCTTTTCTCTTTGGATTCCAGTCAGTTCAGTCAGGTGCGGGTCGGGAGGTGTGGAAGGAAATTGGACAATCGTCATTCAGGACAGTGGGAAGAGGATGGTGATCTGCGTAGATCAGCCCACATGGTCAGGTCTGGAGGAGTCCTCGACAGAAGTTATATGTCCATTGTTGAGTGGATGGCTCTCATGAAGTTGGGTTCCACATAGTGGGCTAGCAGAGGTCGTTGGTGGTTTGAAGCGGTAAGAGTTGGATGGAGTTATGTAGGCAGCCCCCGCATGGGGAAACTTTCAAGGCACTCTACACTTAATTTTTTTCATTTTGGACTCAATGGAGGAAATAGTGAGTGTGGGCTCTGCAAGGCAGAGGGACGGTAAGTCGGGGCCACTCGAAAGAGTGGACCTACGACAGAAGTCTGCAGACAGAAGTCCACCATAGATAGTCCACGAAGAGCCAACACTTATTCATTTTTAGCAGAAAGGATCAGATAGAAATGGCCAAGGTGGGACCCACTTAGTGGAATGATTCCAACATTTCACTATTTTCAAATGGCCATTTAAGCGACTGCGAGAGGATAGTGGAAGTCTGCATTGGATGGTCCACTGGGAGCTTTTGTGTTTAAGTTAAATCAACAAATGTGGATTGTGTGGGGCTCGCATGGTGGGTGGTTGGGATAGGTTGGCCATTTTGAAAGGTGTGACAAAAGGGTGTCCCAGGTGCAGAAGCCCACATTTACAGACTCGACAGGGATGGCAAATCCTAGTCCAACTCATGTTTTTTTGTTTAAGTTTGAATTGTATCCAAGGGTGAGAGTCTTCCTACAAACGCTAGCCCGAAGGAGGAAAAGGCCAACCACATCAAGAGTTAGGAATTTTAGGAACACAACAACTGTGACTAGGACGATGTGGACTCGCAAGGTATGATGATCCTGGTTGAAGAACGACTGCGGGAGGCAAGAGTTCCATATGAACTTTTAGGGTCAATTTTGAGGGGTTTTTCAATTTCCAAGATATGGGTTTTGCTCACCGTTTAGGTACCTAGCTAGATTTTAAGCTTTCCCCTTTTTAGAATTTAATAACTTTATGGAAATAGAGGAAAACTCACAGCATGGAGGGTGTCAGAAAGCTAACCTGGAGAATCCGATGAATGGCATGAAGAAATTATAGATAATGACATGTTGGAGATTGGCTATTTATAGAATTCTATGCATTAAATTCCCATCATTAATGTGGGTACAAAGGTCTTTGAGGTTGGTGAATGACCATTTCGAAGACGGTAGTGGGAATGATGAGGTCTACAAAGTGGATGACACCTAGAAGTCAGCCACTAGGCAAGTCATCATCATAGACGGTGAATGAAGCTACGGATCCCACAAGGTGGAAGGATGTCTTGAATTAGCCATCTGGAATGGTGAAGAGCTGACAAAATTCCTCACAAAGCAGCCCACAGGGGCAGACTAGCATGACCCGAAGGATAGCAGTTTCAAAGTTCAAAGGAAATTTGCTAAGGGAATTTGGCAGAGACCAGAGACTTGCAAATTTTTGAAGTGGTAAAACTTGGTCAACTTAAGATGGTTCTTGTAAGACTCCTTGACCACTAAGGACTCAAAAATATGGGGCATGCAAAATGAGGCAAAGGAAAAGGTGACCCAGCAAAGTGAAAAGAGAGTGTCCCCATTCCAAACAGGGTGTGTGTTCTATAGGCACAATGCACACTATGGAAATACCTCCTACTTATCAATTGATGAGCTAAAGGGTCACTATAATGAATGGTTCATAAGGAACAACACTCTCTAAAGGTTTTGCAAATGGGGTTGCAAGTTAAGTGGGATTAACCTTGGGCAAAACTCTATGGTTAAGTGCACTTGAGCTAGAGTAGTATTGGGATGGGTGACCTCCTGGGAAGGCCCAGTGCTTCACCTCTACGAGCATCACTTATATGCAATGAGTGCTAAGTGGACCATTCATTATCATGAAATATGGGTTCTTGTGAACCACTACTCATGAAAACTGGATCAATGAGTTTTACTCATAAAGCTACATAGTTGAATCCTAATATCAATATCCTTTGCAGTCAATCCCAATTTAAAAGAAATGTGGTTATGGATTAGATCTAAAATTGAAGGGTGGAATAGGTAGTACTTGTCTCTGGAAAGTAGGATTCAAGTTTGTCAAAAATTCCTCTCTTCTTATAGCATATACTTCATTTCTATTTATTTTTCAGTAGTTATCAAGTTAATGAAATTTTAAAAAAAGACTTTCCTATGGTTGGATGGAAAGGGAAAAAATATAAAAAAGTTAGTAAAGTGGTAATGGTGTTGTCTTGATAAAATAAATGTTGGTATTGACCTAAAATATCTAAGGCTACATGGAATTTCTTTAGCATCCAAGTGGATAATCAAATCCCTAGTGGGTAATGAGCCTTGGAAGGTTCTAGTAAGAAATAACATTTAGCTTGCTACCCCTAAATAAGCTAAGGCATGGAAATTTTTTCCAATAAGTGATATTATCATTAACAAACATCCTATGTCTCTAGTTGGTTCCTTGGTATTTAAAATCCTTTGGAAGGCTTGGGAGTTAATTAAGCATAATGTGGAATTTAGTCTTGATAAAGTTTCCATAAACAATAATCTAAAGTGACAAACATACAATTCCATTTTGTGGAACTTGGAACATAACTCCAAGCCCCTAGCTCTGTTACAATGACGATCTACTAAAAAATGGAGTCAAAAAGGTATTCTTACCATTAGAGACATTTTGACCAATGGGAAAATAAAATGTTGGAATGGTTTTCCTTCTGAGTTTAGTACTCTAAGATCGAATTCAAGAACCTATACTACCCTCCAAGAATCTTGTAAAGGTGTCAGTTTCCCCATGTGCACTAATGGTGACTTAGAGTTATCTAGTGAATTTAAATGGAGGGATAGTTCTACCCTTGCTAAGATCAAAACCAAAATAATTTATAAAACCTTAACCAATGTTGATTCTGTCACTGAGCATCTAAATAATTGTTGGGGTATTTCATTGTCTAATTCAAAATTGGTAAAAATTGTGTAGTTTTGTGTGGAATAATGTTAAAGATCCCAAAAAATCTTTCTTTAGATGGGATTTTATTCTGCATAAAGTTCCCTTTAAAACTAATCATAATGATGTGGATATTTGTAATATTTATAGAACTCTTCAAACTGTGAAGATATTTTCTTTGATTGTTTCTATGCAAAATAAATCTTGAAGATTTTTTGTAATGAGCTTATGATTTGGGAAGGATGATAGAATTAAGTGGAAAGATGTGTTAATCAATAATGGGAAACTAAATAATGAATTTAGGTTATTTTGGGATTTTTTTTCTACTAAAATATTATTGCACATTTGGAAGGAAAGAAATTAGGATAAATTAAAGGGGTGTAAGAGGGAACTTAATGAGTCTTACAAAAGACTCACATTTCATAATATTGTTTTGTAGGTTACAGTCACTATGGAGATCTTAATGGAAAAGTTTATGAAACTAATTGATGATGGAATAATCATTTCCAATAAAGGGGAGGTAAAATATGGACACAAATGGTACCAAAACCATGAAGATTTAGAAACCTTTCTTAGAGTGCTAAGAGAATTGCAAATGGTCTTCAATGAAATGGTAGGTGGAAGAGAAAATGAACCAAGGGAAGTCCGCCATGCTAGGATCCATGTGAATGAAGGAAATAATCCAGTCATTGAATAGGTCAACTCAAATGACCAACTTTCTACTAGGGAGTTTTGTGGGAGGAGATGGAAGAATGTAGCCAAAGCTAAAATGGTTAAGGATCTCATGGTTTATTTTTGTATGATCTAACATCTATAATGTTTGTATATCTATAGGTTTTATAATTTTGTATATCCATGTAAGTTGTACAACTTTCTTAAATTTAAAAGTACATATCCAATAGGAGGTATATACAAAACTCTCAGATAATTATTGCATAATACATTTTGTAATTACTATGTTGTGATCTAAAAATTTGCTAAGTTGAAAAAATGAACAAGTTTTGATAAACTATATCTAATACAACAAAAAATTGAGTAATGATATGTTTCACCATCTATATTTTTACATTGAAGGCATTCCCTATATGAACTGAATGACTTTCTTTTGAAAATCAACGATTGAAAATTTTAGAGAAGGATGCAAGACCATTGAAATAATCTCAACCACCAAATTTTCTAAAATATTAAAAAATATAATATATAATTAAAGAAAAATCAATTGCATTCTTTTCTAGTCTTAGCTTTAAATTAAGAAAAGATAGGATAAGAACTATTTTTTCTTTTAAACTTTAAACATAGATTTTTAGATAAAATAATAATAAGTTTTTAGTAAATATATATTTTTTAAAATAATAATATTAATAATAATAAATCAATAAATTATGAATTGATTTTTTGTCTTTTAAATAGGTTTCATTTTATTTTCATTTTTTAAGTTTGGTGTTACTTGTAGTTTTTAATATAAAAGTTAGAATTTTCTTTTAACAATTTTAGTATAGTTTATTTTTGTTTTCAATATTTTATTTGAAATACAATTTTAGTATTTAAAATTTAATTTATTTAATAATATTTAGTAATACTTTTTTATTTGTTAAGATACATTTTATGTTAATATTGTTTGTAATATATTAGTTATATTTTTTAGTTACATATTTAATTGATATTTCAGTTTTAATAAATTAAAAAAATAGTTTTACTTTTTTATTTAATCATTTTTTAACTTAATAAGATTTTTTTTTTGATAAAAGTGGCAAAGCCACTAAACAATATTATCAACTTAAAAAATGTTGCAAACCTGGTTCAAAAGAACATACTAGTAGGAAAGAACCATGAAGAAAACCCGCAGTTGTAGCTTAGTTCATATTTGATTTACACTACAAGAGCATCCCCCAAAAGTGAGGAAACTAACATTCAAAAAAATTTAGGAAGAGGGAACTAAAGCCCAACATACAGAGAAATTTTAGAGTGCCTGAAAAAATAGGCCATAACAAAGAGACCTGAAAAATTGCCAATTGCACCCAACACCCAAAACAAAACCAAGTTAACCACGAAGTCCTGGGAATCGCCAAACCATGACAAAATTTGATTCCAACTTTTATTCCAAGAAGTCCTGCAAGATTTAGAAGATACCAAAAAAGATCCAAAACCTTCTTATTTATGTTAGTACTAATAAAAAATACAACAAAACCTGAATACTGTCAGCTTTTCCTAGGTTAGGAGATTAACATTTCTACACAATTAGCTTGAGATCTCATTACATGATAAAAGAAAAGTAAATAAACATCTTCAAATGCAAATTGAAAATTTGTACTCAAACCCATTCATATGAAAATTGAAATTTGCTCCTTGCCACAAGGGATGTGGGAAGAATCTCAAGGGATCAACTAGATTTTTATTCATTTTCCAGAGGAGGAATTTCAACTTCACTAAATTCCTTATAAACAATTTCGCTTCCAATTGCTTTATTGGCTAGGTATTCAACTACAGTATTTGCTTCTCTATAACAATGTTTGACCACATAAGAGCTAAATAAATTTAACTGAAGCAAAACTCTTTCCAACAAATATTGGAGTTGCCAAATCTGCATTCTTTTGTTCATAATTGCATGGAAAATTATCATCGAGTCACCTTTAATGGTAATATCTATTATACCCAAAGAAGTGGCTAATTCTAATTCTAGACTAAGAACCTCAAGTTCAGCTTGATTATTGGTGCCAATAGACAATTTTTTTTGGCAGCTTTTAACAATTTTGAGTTTGTATATGAAATCATGGCACCTATTCCAAATTTCCCTGGATTTCCCCTAGAGGTACCATCATAATTCAGTTTGAAACTATTTTCCAGAGGGGGTAGCCATTATGCATTCCTTCTCAACAAAATTTTATCAACCTTGTTTGTAAATGAGTTGAGAGAAGGCAAGGATTTAAGCAGTGGCCATGTTTTAAGGATATAACTATCCCAATTTGAGAAACATTTTAAATTTGTGATTCTTTTAAATATTTGATATTTAACTCCTCAGAGATTGATTTCTCTATTTTAGATTGCACATCCTCCAAGGTTGAGTCCTTATTCTTGAATATTCTATTATTTATCTCAAGCCATATATTTCATTAAAGCAAAGATGGAGAGATAGTCCATAAACTAGCAAAAAAAGAATCCCAAAAAGAGAATTCCAAGCTTTAAATTGAGAAATTAGAGACAAGAAAACTACCAAGGACCAATCAAGTTTACTAAACAACCAATTCTAGAAAATTGAGGAGAAGGGACAATGCAAAAGTAGATGGTCTATAGATTCTATGAAATATCCATAGAAGACACAAGGGAATGCTACCACTAAACCAATTTTGTCTAATCTAGCACTAGTTAGGACCCTATCATGAACAACAACCCATGCAAAATAACCTACCTTTGGAAGAAAAGCTTCCCCCCAAAATAATTTAGCAGGTAAATCCAACTTAATAAGAGGATCCAATAAGGATTTATATCCATCTTTCACCGTATAATTTCAAGATTTAGATTTTGTTCATATGAGCACATCCTCTTTATCTAGAAGACCACATCTCTTTGAATCACTTCCTCTTTATAGGCCAATTTTAGGTGATTCAATATATCCAAAGATTCAACTGATTTCCAAGAGATGTGGGGGATATCATTTGAGTATTCAATAATGAAATATTCAGTTGCATACACACCCCAATGGCTTTTAAGTGTTGTCATTATATTTCCCTAATCTTGAGTTTGTGATAAAATAGGGTATCCATTCCAGGCATCATCCCAAAACTTATCCTTCATTTCATTATGTATCAACCAAGAAAGGTGTGGAAGTATTACTGAACGACGGGATGAGATAAAATTCCATAGATAGTTATAGTCACAAAAAGAGAGAGATAGAGAGATAAAAAGAAATAGGAGACAAAGATATATATAGAGATCAAGAGATCAAGAGATAAAGAGGGAAATCAGGGAGAGAGGGGGAGATAAATAGGGATAGAAAAAATAATAAGGGGAGAAAAATAGGGAGAGGTAAATAGACAGAGAGAAGAAATGAGAGATAAATAGAGGAAGAGAGAAGGGAAGGAAATATATAGAGAGAAATAGGGGAGAGAGAGGAGAAGAGATTGATGCAATATAGGGGTGTTAGACTTCACAAGGTGTCAAATGACTGATCACCAAACAAACTTCAAAGAAAAAACACTTTAACTCTTCATTTATCAGCATTTACTTAAGCCTGCCCTTGTAACCATTAGGACCCAGTTTAGGGAACTTTTCACCCAAAATCTACAAATGACTTTCCAAATAAATGATGGATTTAGATACCCTTTAAGGGCTTACACAACATATCTTGATAGCAATAGAAAATATTTTGGACCAACTTGGACTTTCAATACCCCTACTTTGCTCTAGGCTACCCAATTAGCCCACTTTTCCAAAGGAGGTCCTTCTTAAACATCTTACATTCAAAAAAACACATCAAAAAGTCTTGAGTTATGTGTCAAAACATCCAGTTTCATAGTTACTTTGCAGATTCAAGGCTTCTTCAATACTATTCCAACAAACCCTCCACTTACAAGTAAATACCTAGGGTTTTATTAAAATTCCTATCTTCATGGCTTACTCGACAAAAACAATGCTTCAAACACCACACTTATAGCCTTCACACACTCAATAATCCCACAAAATAACCATACACTCAACATTTCTTCAAATCCATACTTTGGTAACCCATTTTCACATAGAATTCATACAAATCTACCCCATGGTAGCACTCCCAATCTCACAACCAGTCTCCAGAACCTACTAAAAGAAGAAAAAAATCTAACTTACCCCTTAACATTCCATTCCTCTAAGCAAAATTCTTTGACAGTAGGACGAATGGCCATTTACATGATCAAATCACAAAATAGTACCTCACTCGCTTTTACCAGTCAGATTCAGGAAATCAATGAAAAACTCCCACAAAATTTTTATTAATCCATTAGAATAGATTCATATGAGAGAAAAAAACATTTTAGAATATGATGCAAAGAATCTCAAAGCATTAAAGAACTATATGGGTTCGTATAGGAGCAATGAAGTCCAGAAAATCAAGAAATTTGCATAGAACAACGTGGTATTTGATTGAAATTCACAATTCATTGCATAATAACTGACCCTCGAGCCATAGGGAGGCTTTATATATCAAATATATTTGCATAAAAATCCCTTCAATGTACATAACTAACTTTTAAACTTCCTAGACCCTTAACATTCTCTAATATTGCATTTTATTATTCTTGCCTAACAACATTTTTGGTATTTTTACACTTTTCTCCCTAAATTGACACCAATGACTTACAAAACCCCCAGTTACATTGCATATGGTCTCTTTAGACTTTATTTAGTATAAATAAAATCAAAACACCTTGCTTTAACCTACTGACCACCCTAACAAGCTCCATAAAACACCAAATTTGGACAATAGGGTGTAGGTGCTCCTGCACCAAAGATATTGAGAGATAATAAAAAATATAAAGATAAAGAGAGGGAGAGACAAAGATATAAAGAGATATATCTCTCTATATATATCTCCCCATATATATCTCTCCCTAACTCTCTATATATATCTCCCTCTATCTACCTCTCTATATAACTTCCTATTTCTATCTTTCTATCCCTCCATCTCTCCCAACATCTCTCTCTGTATATATATATATATATATATATATATATATATATATATATATATATATATATATATATATATATATATATATATATATATATACCTCATTTTATATATCACTTCCTATATATTTATAATTCTCTCTCCATCTCCCCCCCTTTCATTGTCTTTCTCTTTCTATCTCTATCTCTTCCTCGGCCTCTCCCTCTTGTTGGAAGTTGGAATCTTGTCATTGATGATGTAGTTTGGAAATGTATGAGCATGAAAGTGTATACATTATTTGATCCAATGTTGTCATTGATGTCAATAATGTTATGCTCATCCTAGAATAGTGTGGAATTATTTTTGGTGACTTATGTATAGTACAAATTGATCCAAAATGTATGGTTTATCATTGTAGTGTAGAAAAAAAAATCCCTTTTTACACTTAATTTGGAAATAATTAATATTAAACTAGACCTAATTTCACCTCAATTTAGTGTTGTAAAGTGTATTTATTTACACCTTCACACTAAGTTTTGGGCCCTCTTGCATTGATGACCTTCAAATCATCATTAATAGGCCCTTAAGACCCTTTATTATACATCCCAAGGCTTATTTCAACCGAAATCCTGAAAAATTTGATAAATACACTTAATATTCTAACCCCTTGATATTTCCTCAACTCAAAAAGCTAGGGTGAGACCCATATGCCACCTTGGGAATATGAGTCCCCATAGGTGGGACCCATATGCCAACTTGGATGTATGAGTCCCATTTGGCCCCTTTTTAGGGTTTTGAGTGGGAAATTAGGATTTTCAATTCATTTTTTCTAAATGTTGGTGTAAGAGAGGGGGACCACCATGTGCAAGGCCCCAAGTCATGGAGGGCCAAGATGCGGAAGGCTACCCTAACTTACCTTAGCTTAATGGGATGTTAGGATATGTGAGACGAGAATGATGAGGACTATAATGTCCTTCAATCGCTCTACAGGTCTGAAATGCAGAATGGGGCTAGGCGAGCTAGTTTTTAGGTTCAACACTATGCCCCAAGAATCTCTCTACCCGACAATGGAAGCATGGTTCTAGGAGAATAGCACAACACACTGGCATCTCTCAAGTGTGATGGCATCTGTACGACCAGAAAACTATAGAGGCAAGGTCAAACCTAAGAAAACAAGCTAACGGCCCAAATAACTTCTTCTAAAGGGCCAAAATAATGTGATTAAGTAAACAAAATACTCTCTAGTGTGATAAAGTAAAAATGCAAGGGTTAGGAAGGCAAGAAAGATCTCAGAAAGAAACTCAGTCACCAGCAAGCTCCTTGAAAGCACGTTCACCTACATACAAAGAGGAGGAGAATGTTGGGTGGCTGTATAGGGGTCTTCCTTAGTCAAACCCTCATTTAGGTGTTTCCACCTCCACAAATAGCCGAGAAAGTGAGATAAAGAAAATAATTTAGTAAAGAACACTAGAGCACTACAAAATAGTAAGTGTACTTACTCAACCAAGTGATAAAGGAGAGGAAAGGGAAGCTTACCACCTCCACCAAGAGCACTCAAGGCTACTTGGGGGAGAAAACAAGAGTGCTTGAGCCTCTGCTACAATGGTATTGTCCCCAAATTGCTCTATCGAAGTGATGGAGTGAAGTTGTTGCTGCAATGGAGTGCTTGAAATGCTTGGCGTGAGTGCAAGAGTGTGAAAGTGAGCTTTTGAATGAAGTGAAGAAGTTGGAATGAATTCTTAGAGGATGAAATGCTTGTTTAAGGAGAGAATTTGAAGAGGAGATGAAGAAAACAACCATATTCAGGTCAATTAGCCGAAGAGGGCATTACAACTTGACTCCTAATGAGAACTATAATGCCTCTATAGGTTTAGCTGTAGGAATCTTCCAGAGACATAAGCATGTCATGTAGAAGTTTGTGCACTGCACGGGAATCCCCGATAGAAAATCCTCTACTGCTATTCAAAATAGGTACCAAGTGGGATGAAATCAGTGGCCTTATGTGTAAGTAATCCTTAAAACTTGGTTTTATAAAGTGGAGAAAGGAAAAAAGAGGGATTTGCATAAGGGGTACAAATTCACTGCTATACATTTTTCCCCCACTTTAGCGAGCATGAGTACTGATGAGTGCTTGGTAAAGTAGATCAAGGAAGGAGTAAGGTTAGAAATGTATACCTAAACTGTTGAGGAAGTAGTCCACAATCTGACAAACCTAAAGGTGGAGGGCAAGCGAAGCACTCCATAGCTTCTCAAAACTATGAAGTTGAAGAAAGAAAGTGTCTTACAGGCCTGAGGACCTGCAAGGAGGAAACCTCCAAGATATCTCACATGAAGGAAGCCTCGTGAAGAAAGCACCTTATAGGCCTGTAGACCTACAAGGAAGGTGTCCCCCAAGAACCCTCACATGGAAGATACACAGGAAGCATCCCCCAAGATCTCTCACATGGAGGAAGCCAGGAAAGTGCCCTATAGACCCACAGACCTATAGGGAAGGTATTCTCCAAGATCTCTCACATGAAGAATACCCAAGGAAGCACCCTATAGATTTTCATCTCTGTAGGGAAGGTAACCCCCAAGATCTCTCACATGGAGGAAACCCAAGAAAATGCCCTATAGGCTCTCAGACCTACAAGGGATCCAACCCCAAGATCTCTCACATGGAGGAAGCTCAAAGGAAGCACCCTATAGGGAGGTATCCCCCAAGATCTCTCACAGGGAGAATACCCAAGGAAAGTAGACTCTACAAAGTTAGGAAGTGGCCACATAGGAAAGTAAGCAGATAGTTGCGTAGACTACTAATAGTTTGGGAAAATTTTGAAGGGGTACCTTGGGGACCCGATGTGAAGAAGGGGTCCACTCAAGGGATGCATAGTTCAAAAGTAGAAGTTCTCTTTCTCAAATCGATCCATCATCAAGGGATCCTTTTGAAAGATGTTCTCTTCATCAAGGAATTTAAAAGGAAGAATATGCCCCACACGAGGGGAAGGTCAAAGATTTTCTCGCTTTAGAGGAAGGTTTTCAAGTCCTTTCTTTACGAACCCATGATGAAGGAAATATGTTCCATTAGGGTTCCAAGTCGAGAATGTGATTCTAAAGAAATATTTGTGAAGATTTTTGAGAAAAGATTCATGGGAAACGAATGCATTTTCTGAAAACTAGAATGTTAAAGAAAGACATTGCCACACATGAGAGGGACAACTCAAGTGAAGAAGAGAGAAAGATAAAGAGAAATTAAAAGAGGAAATACAAACAAAAGGCATAGGGGGATCTAATTTAACAGGGTCATATTTTTCCAAGCTCACATAAACAATAGGTAACCATGGTGCAAGGTGAAAGATCATCAATCCCCAACTAGATCAGGAACAATGCACAAAAAACAAAGTAAAATAAAAAATTGGGTCAACATGGTAGGGAAGGCTAGATTTCCCCAATGCTTTGCATCATCACCAATTTATCAAAATCCAAGCACAAACATGGAAGAAAGATGATAAAAATAGAAGAAGGTTTACAATACAAAAAACCATACCTGTATCCAAGCACTAATAAGGGTGACAAGGGTCATCTAGACACACATAGCACAATCAAGAGGGAACACACCACAAAACACACACAAATATCAAGAAGAGGCCTCCTCCTAACATTTATCAACCAAGAGGTCATCTGTTTCCCACTCTAGATCATCATAGGGGGAAGGAGGATGAACTTGTAGTGGTGGGATGTTAAGAGGAGGAGCATCTGACCCTCTTGCAATAAGGGCCAAGGAAGAAGGTCTTGCAAGGTCTTCTTCATCAAGCTCTTGTGGAGCTAAGGTTAGTGACTTCGCGAAGATTGCTGACAAGGATAGGAATTCATCCATAGAGTTAAACATGCATTCCACAAGGGTGCCATATATTTAACTTCAGTGGACAGGGTAGGCTATGCCTGAGATTCACAGCTAGGCTCGTCGAGTGGCTTGAGAGAGGTGGAAAACTCAAGGGAAGCTGGGACTGGTTCCATCATCAAGATAGAACAAGCCAACATGAGGCCACCTTATGGAGAAGGTGGGCTCCTCTTACGTCCTTCGCTGCTAGAAGGACCACACTCCACCTTTTTCTTTTTAAGAGATGAACTCCCCACAGATGAGGCTAGAGGTGTGGAGGAAGAGGATGAAAGAACCACAATGGATACAACCAAGGTATTAATCATATCCATAAGTTTCTAGAAAGGCTAGATATTCAAAACGAAGATCAACAAAGGCGGCTCCATAAAAGGAGTGATGAACATATATACCCCATTGGGGTTAGGTGTATTCAAACTCATAGTGGAAGCCTAGAGCAGTGCAGGACCAGACTGAAGAGAGGTGGAAGGAAGGGGAGAGGAAGATACTGCAAGAGGCCCTGAAGTAGGGGTGGTCATCTCTTCCTCCTTCCTTTGTGAGGTTTCCTGCTCAGCCAAGAGAGCCTTTTGTTGATGCTTGCATTCACATGCAAGGTAGTTTCTATGACTCTTTGAGTTGGAGGTTGGAGGCTACAAAGGAACATAAGGCTCCTACTCAACCATGGAAATGTCCACTACAACCATTTCTAGTGGAGGAACAAATTCTTGAATAGGAGTAGGAGGAATAGGTTGAAGAGAAGTAGGGGGAGTCAGCTCAAGAGAATAGGCATCGAGCCTCTTCCCATTCACTACTTTAGGAGTAGGAGCGGTAGGAGGTTGCAGATCAAATTACCTTCGAGAACCTTTCTTTTTTCCATATAAGTAGCACCATGGTCTGAGGTATTCATTAGGGAGATCCAAGATCCTGAACTTGGGCTTGCACCAAGGATGAATCATCAGACTTAGCAGATAACCACCGGGCCGACTCATCCAATACGCTTCCCAAGAAATGGGAGAGGACGAGGTAGTCCAGGAGAGGGAAACCTTCTCTTTACCTTTATGGGAAGGAGAGGGAGTTAGCATGGAATTCTCCCTTCCTTTCTGGGAAGAGGGAGCAATCGGTACAGGCTTCTCCTTTTCCTCTCAAGAAGAGGAGGCAACTAATTTTTTTATTATGGGAAGGGTTAGTTTTGACTATCCCTAGCCCCCAATTTTATACTTTACATAATTCTTGTAAAGTAGGTCCATTCTCTGAGGAAGCAAACTGACTGGGGAGGGCCAAAAGTGATCCAACAGATATCCACCACTAGAAGCCAAGGGTTGATATCTATTGTCATGCACAACACCTTCATGGGAGAATTTTAAACATTTGTGAATAATGGAGGTGATTCTATTCATGGAAGCTAGCCAATGTATTCCTAGCTTCAGATTGAATAGATCTGACTCTAGGATAACATTGAAAATCATGTCAACAACCCTAGGTCCAACTAGGATGGACAAAGTTATTGAGCCATAATTTTTAAGACACATACCATCATGTGTACAAATGGTTGATTTTGTTTCTTCATATTCTTCCCTTTGTAATGAATTTAACACTAATGTTTCTTTTGTGATAACATTCACATGGCTCAGAGGGTCTACCAAGACTCCTACCACAATGTTACCATTGATACAAGAAGGAATGTAGAGAGGAAAGGGTTTATTGTTTAAGGTAAAATCTTGTGATGTGAATGTTATGTCCGATCAACCGGGTGTAGGTAGAGTAGTAGGAGTCACCATGACCATGTTAACATAGGTCGTAGGTTGAGTAACATAATTAGTGGGATCTATAATCATGTTAGTAGAGTGCGACGGAAACAGGTTTGTGTATATCTGCAATTTACTATTAGCTTTTGCCACTGATTTTTTAGCATTTTGTTTACTCCCATCGAGGTGAATGGTACCATCCTTGATGCATTCTTGTATCTCATGACACAGCTACATACAACATTTGGTATCATATCCATTAACCCAATGGTACTGATAATAAGTCTTTCCATCATACCAATTAGGGTAAGGTTCCTTAAGATGCTTAGGATTTGGCAAGGTTACGATCTTATCCTTCAACAACTTCTACAAGATAGAAGAATAAGATTCCAATAACTTTGTGAACTTTCAGTTATGTCTAACACTGTTGCTATCAGTAGCAGAAACTACATTCGTAATGGTCTTACCTTTTCCAGAGATTGATATGATGGAATTTCCCTCAATACTGGAGCACAAGGAGGATCCCTCAAATTGAACAACTGTCTGTTGGTACTCTCGTAAGGTTGCACACAACTACATGAAAGAAGGGTATTTCATAAGGGTGAACTTCTCTTGCCAAGGCCTTTGTAAGTTCCCTATGAATAACTTCTACACATCATAATGGGGTGGATGATATGATATTTTTGAAAGGAGCGCTTGATAGCATGCTATGAAATTGGTGATTTTTTTGTTATCTCCTTGTTTACATCAGACAAGATCCAAAAAGGTCATCTTCAGCCTGATGTTTGCTTGAAATTTTCTACCAAATTGATTTACAAGTTGGCCAAATGAGAAAATGGAATTTTCAAGCAAGGAAGAGTACCACTCAAGTGCTATGTCCTTAAGAGATCGAGGAAATAGTTTTTCCATCAACATGTTGCGATGGAAGAAGTTCATGCACAGGGAATTAAAGGAGGAAACATGTGTTTGTGGATCTCCTTTATCACCATACTTTTCAGATTTAGGGATCTCCATTCTTTGGGGGAAGGGAGTGTTTAAGATTGCAACTGATAATGGGCTATGTTGGAAAAAGGGCTAGAAGATAGGCTGGGCAGAGGCTTGGGAAAGAATCACCAACTAGCTCTACATCTTACCCATATTCTAAAGAAGAGTGTTCAGAATAGGGTCATTAGAAGATAGAGGGCCAAAGGAACCTTCCCCAAAACTACCGCCAAATCCACCACTAGAATCTCCACTAGTGTGACTTCCACTAGAACCACTACCAGAGCCACCGCCACTAGTAGGGCCTCCACCAGAACCACCACCATGACCTCCACCAGAACTGCCTCCACTAGCACCACCTCCACTGCCGAATTCACCACCACTACCAAATCCCCCACCACTCATCCTGCCAAAGCCTCCTCCACTAGAGGTGACAAGGGGGTAAAGCTAAAGCCCAAGTGGACCATGTTTACTTTGATAGTTTCAAGTTTTTTGGAGACAACAGGGATAATGATAGAAGGGACTGTTTCGGCCATGAAAATAGACATGGGAGGCATCAATACTCCTAACTGTTCTTCATGCTCTTTGAAAGTGACTCCTTGTACAAAGATAGGATTTTTTGAATGAGCGCATGCTTTGGAAAGACTGAGGAGGCTAGTCAAAAGCTCTATGCATGTTTGATATTTAACCATCATATGTTTTAACTCACTAACAACCCGAGCGGATCTAGCCATCTTTGGATTTCTTTCCAAGTGATTTTCTAAGTCACCCAGTCCTTTAGCATGGGTAGGGACATACTCTGCAGGGATTTGAATGGCCTCATGCTCATCTACTGATGATGGTGTAGAAGATGTAGGGGGAGTGGGAACGTGATCGGTTTCATCAACGAATCCCATCTTGTTCCTTGACAACTCCTCTTGCGTAGGTAGACCAATGGCAGGACCAAAGAAAAGGCCTATAAATAACCCAATAGAGACCTTCGTCCTTTCCATCAGGTGTCATACACTTCTCCTAACAATATACCCAAAATTTTTGGATTGGGTTATGATGCTTATAAACCTTCACAAAACTCAGGAACACAACATTCACAAAGTACACGAGAGAGGTCTCAACACTAATGGATGAATAGACATTGGTTCACATTAGATTCACCAAAAATGTAAGAGAGGGTGACCACCACATGCAAGGCCCCAGGTCATGGAGGGACAAGATGCAAAAGGTTTCCCTAACTTACCTCAGCTTAATGGGGTGTTAGGATATGCAAGATGAGAATGATGAGGACTATAAGGTCCTTCAATCACTCTATAGGTCTGAAATGTAGAATGAGGCTAGGTGAGCCAATTTTTGAGTTCAACACTATGCCTTAGGAATCTCTCTACCCGAGGATGAAAGCGCGGTCCTGGGATGACAACGTGGTGCACTAGCATCTCTCAAGTGCATTGGAATCTGTACGACCAAACAACTATAGAAACAAGGTCAAACCTAAGAAAACAAGATAATAGCCTAGCTAACTACTACTAAAGGGCCAAAATAACATGATTAAGTGAACAAAATACTCTCTAATGTGATAAAATAAAAATGTAAGGGTTAGGGTGGCAAGAAGGATCTCACAAAGAAACTCTCTTACCATCTAGCTCCTTGAAAGCACGTTCACCTACACACAAAGAAGAGGAAAATGTTGGGTCGTTGTATAGGGGCTTGCCTTAGTCAGACCCCCGTTTAGGTGTTTCCACCTCCACAGAGAGCCAAGAAAGTGAGATAAAGAAAAAAATGTAGTAAACAACACTAGAGCACTACAAAACAATAAGTGTGCTTACTCAACCATGTGATAGAGGAGAGGAAAAGGAAGCTTACCACCTCCACCAAGATTACTCAAGTCTACTTGGGGGAGAAAACGAGAGTACTCGAGCCTCTACTGCAATGGTGTTGTACCCAACTTTCTCTATCGAAGTGATGGCGTGAATTTTTTGTTGCAATGGAGTGCTTGAAATGATTGGAGTGAGTGCAAGAGTGTGAAAGTGAGCTTGTGAATGAAGTGAAGAAGTTGGACTGAATGCTTAGAGGATGAAATGCTTGTCTAAGGAGAGAATTTGAAGAGGAGATGAAGAAAATGACCATATTCGGGTCAGTCGGTTGAAAAGGGTGTTACAACTTGACTCCTAATGAGAAGTGTAATGCCTCTATAGGTTTAGCCACATGAATCTTCCAGGGACATAAGCATGTTGTGCAGATGTCTGCATGATGTGTGTGTGTCCTCAATAGAAACTCCTCCACCGATGCTCAAAACTGGCACCAAGTGGGATGAAAGCAATGGGCTTATGTGTAATTAATCCTCTGAACTTGGTTTTCTAAAGTGGAGAAAGGAAAAAGGGGGATTTGTATAAGGGGTGTGTATTCACTCCTATACAATCAGAATTTGGGATCTAATAAAAGGTAAATTAGATGGATTCCCTATATAATTAAGGTTTCAAATAATTATTTCACCCAACAATTTGTATTCAAGCATCCTAAGATTTCACAAGAGAATTATAGAGTATTCAAGAGCATTCAAAAAGGAATTCAAGGGGAAAATTGTAGAAGATTATTGTAGCATTCAAGATCCATTATCATGTCAAAGGCTTGATGCACCATGCATGTGGTTTTGAGCTAATTTTGTGATGTATTGTTCAAGATCAATTCAAGTATTCAAAGGTATTATCTTTCATCAAGAATCATGATCAAGATATACATCCATTGAGGCCACTTCATGCTTGTTTACAGATCTACAAGGTTTCAAACAAGGTTGTATTGTTTCATCTTATGTTTCATGTTTCATTTGATTCATGCTTCAATTCTCATCAAGGTTTTATTACCAAAACAAGGTTTGACCAAGGAAAATCTCCATTCCCTAACAAGAAAACACTTTTTCTCTCTCTTTGTGTGATTGTAGGTTTATAGGTTGAAGAAAAAGTGGATTGGAAGCCTTCAAAAGTACCAAAATGACAAAGTCATAAGTTGTCAAAATTGTGATAAAAATTTGTCAAGGTTCATGAAAACTCAGATCTAGAGCAAGATATCTAACCTATTTACATGAAACTAGTGGGAAAATGCTTGTTTAATCCATCTTCATAGGCTCACAAAGTTTCAGTTCAAAAATTTTCTCCTAAGACACTTCGCGAAGAAATGAGAAACTTTGCAATAGTCTAGGTGTATAAGTCCCAGTACTACCTTTTTACTAGTCTTTTGTAGATCCAAAATAGTCATTGAGAGATTCCAAATCTTGCACATAAACCCTATACTCAGACTAAATCACCTAGTTTGGTGTATGAGTCCCAATACACCTTAAAACCAACAATTTTAAGGATTTTCAAGGCTTTCTTAGTCATCTTCATTTCTCTAGGTACTTCTATGTTTTATTTTTTTTATCAGTTCGATTACATGCTTTCAAATTCTATGTTCTAGGTCACATAGCTAGATTTGAATATTGCTTTCATTTCCATCTTTCTTAGCATTTTCTTAGTGGTGAATCCCCTTTTATTAATCACACCTAAGGAAAACTCCCAATAGTCCTTCCCCCAATTGAATCACTTGGTTGATGGATCTCTGGGGTTTCCTAATGAACTAAGAGTGAAATATGAGGTCTCAGTGTGTGTTTCATCTCCTAAAAGGTGGAGCACCCTATTCCTTGTGTTCATTTTGGTGAACCTGACATTTTGAACATTATAGTTTTTTGATTTTAGGAGTCCTTTGCATCCTTGGTTTAGATCTTGCATTCATTTGCATTGAATTAGATCTCATTTAGGGTGTTTTGTTTGCATTCAAACTTGCATGTCATCTAGGGTTTTAGGATTACATTATTTGCATTATTTAAATCTAAAAATAATACAAAAATAAATCAATCATATTGTATATCATATATACATCATATTAACTTGCATTTCAAAATTGAAGCATAAAATTACATATCAAACTAGGTCTTTTAGGTCATCACTTTGTCACTTTTTCAACTTGTGTTTCACATTGAATTTACAAAAAATTAAAACTAAAACCTACTATAGCGGACTTGAATCTCAAAATAATTGGAAAACACCTGAAAATCTATCAAAATCAGCTTCAAAACCCCAATTAGGAATCATCACCCATCTAGGCGATTTAGTCCCTATACAAGTGTTTTTCCCAAATTTCTGAGAATTTTGTGGTGCTTATTTTTCACTATTTGAACCCTCAAAAAACCATAACTAGTACTCATTCACCTATCTAGGTGATTTGGTCCCAAATCAGACTTAAAACTGCCTTTTACAACATTAAAAAAATCATTTTTGTGTTTCTATTTGTTGTTGTTAGATAACTATTTCAGTTTATTTATCTTCTATTTCATTCATTTCATTATATCTAGCTTTATTTGGTTCATGTATTGTATTTCTTGATTTAAGAATGGTATTTACAATGTTTCATTTTTAGATTGTTACATAGCATAATCAATCAATTATCATGTTCTAAATCTGAAAATTACATTATCCTCTTGCATGTTTGCTCTATCATTGTCACATTTCAAGTTTGTAGGATAAGTATTACTGTAGTGTAGGAAAATGTATCCCTTTACATTTTTACACTTTTTTGGGCCCTTCCTGCTAAAATTGGGCTTCTTTATGTCTTATTTGGTCCTATTTTGCATTCACAAGCCTTAATTAATGCATCTTTCCTAAGATAATCTTGACACATATGTAATGACCAATCATAGTTCAATGATTTTGGATTGTATGGCCTAGATTTAGTGATTTGGGACTCATACACCACCTTGGGTGTATGGTTCCAACCTAAGTTTCGAGGCCTAATCCTAAATTTAGCATAAGACAAAATTTCTTGAAAAGTGTGTCCCAATCTTAGCCTATTGGGACTCATACGCCAAAAATGGCATATGAGTCCCACTTAGCTTAAGCCTAATTTTGAATTCAATTCTTTACGGGATTTTATTCTCATAGATTTGATGTTGTCTTGTAGTGTTGTAATTTCAGGAAATTTGGCATAAACAAGTATAAATACAAGGTTATTTCACATATTTTCTCATAGAAAACTTAAAGTGACCTAGAAAATTGATGAGAGCATTCCTATAGCAAGTTTATGTTTATAAGAGCATTCGAGAGTGATTATCAAGCATTTTGGAGCATAAATTCAAGATTCAAGCATCATGTCAAAGTCATCATGCATCGTGTTTTCTTTTTAGCTAACATTTGTGATGTAGGTTATGTTAGCAACACAAGGGAAGACATCTGAGAGGGGGAGTGAATCAGTTGTCATAGAAATTTAAAAATTATTAACTTTATTAACCTTATTCTTAGATCTAATTATTAACCATGAAATCATAAATCATCAACACATCAGAAACACACATAACACCAAGATTTTTTTATGTGGAAATCCTATTAGGGGAAAAACCATGGTGGAGGTCAATCCACATGATTATACCCTGTTAAAAGTATAAAAAATGAAATGGGGAATGCACATGTATTTAGGCACACTTCCCAGAGCTCACTACTCAATTACAACAAGGATAACTGCCCAAAGGAAGACACACTATCTTAAAAAAATATTTGGATTACATTCGTAGGGATTTGAACTAACAAAATAGCATCTGCTAATGCCTTATCACAATTTCGGTTTAGCACATGAACACTTCTTCACTCTTCTCCACTCTTCTTCACACTCTGCTCTATCTTCAAATGATTAGGTCTTTATTCACACATACACACACATGAGCATTACTTCAATTTGCATAAGAAATTGCTTATAGATATCCACAACAAGAAATTACATTGCTACATGTCGACCTCAAAAAAATAATAAAATGAATATAAACTATCAGCCCAAATCAACAAAAATTAACAATGTGAATCAACCAAGGTCAGCCACAACTCAGTGAAGACCCAAATCAGCATCTCCAACATAAAAAAACTTCAATTAATTACTCCTCGAAGATCCACAACATACTACAAACACCATCTTGGCCAAGAACATCAAAAACATGAACACACAAGAGAAAATTGCCAACCACGAGCACAATGATCAATGTGGATATGCAACACAGATAGAGAACAATATAGAAACATCCAAAAACATCATGAATCACCAGAGAAGCATCCACAACAATTGAAATTGCATCATCTTCAATCAAGAACACCAACTGAAGCAACAAAAAAACTGTCAGAATATAAATCTTCATAACTCAATCAAAACTTCATGCAGATATTTGAAACTCGACATGGGTAAACTAGATACACTTAGCAACAAACCCTTTATTCCACAACCTCTGATCATCAATGTATATAACTCACCAACAGATTGAACTTCACTTCACCACTGACAACCTATAACTTATTCCATTACAGTTTTCTCAATATCCTCAACATATACAACTTCTAATGAATCAATCCTAATAGTGTTGACATCAATGACAACCATATATCAGCAACACAACCACAACATTCAACAATCTCCCCCTTCGAAATTGATAGAAACACATGATGTGAAAAACACCATCAACGCAACTATCTCTTAACACTTATTCCCCCTTAGGTTCTAACACATTTTCTCCTCAACTCTTTCACATAACTCTTCTTCCCCACAAGGCTCTTCTCCCCAAAAAAGTTTTTCACATTACTCTTCTCCCCCTCTGACATTAATGAAAAAGATCTCTAAGCTCCACACAAACTCTAAACCACATATCTAATCATCTAAACATCTGACTACTCCCCCTGAGTAGCAGCCACCACAACATCAATCTGGATCAAGATATAACTATGAAATGCACGGATTGATGCAAAGCAATTCATCCTTAGTTCTGATTAGGAGGGGTAATCACCCCTAACTTCCTTCTGAGATACTCAAAAGTATCCTTAGGAAATAGCTTAGTAAATATGTCTGTAATCTTCTCCTTAGTAGGGACATACTCCAGTCTGACTTCCTTTTCACTCACCTTCTCTCTCAAAAAGTGAAACTTGATAGATATATGCTTTTTCTTCAAATGCAGCACTAGATTCTTAGAAATGTTAATAGCACTTGAATTATCATAGAATATAGCTATATTCTCATCATACACAACTTCTTCCAACTTGCCATTTAGAAAAGCTGACTTGACATCCATCTAGTAAAACTTGTAGTTCTTGTAAGTAGTATAAGCAAGAAACAATCTTACAGCTTCAATTCTAGCAACAAGGGAAAAAGTCTCTTCAAATTCAATACCTTCCATTTGACAATATCCTTTACATACTTGTCTTTCTTTGTTTCTAACCACTTCACCTTGCTCATTCAGTTTGTTTCTAAGGACCCATTTAGTTCCAATCACATTTTTATCCTTAGGTCTGGGAACAAGAATCCATGTATCATTTTTCTCAATCTTCTTTAGCTCCTCTTTCATTGCTTCAATCCAATGTTCATCTTTGCATGCTTCATTCACATTAGTAGGCTAAGTCTTTGAAATCAAATAGTATTCTTCTGCAATATTTCTCCTAGTTTGGACACCTTTGTTCTTATCACCTATAATTTTATCTTCTGAATGATTCAATCTTACATACCTCAGAGTCTTCTTAGGATGTTCTTCAACTTCAGGCTCTTGTGTTCTCTCTTTTGCACTTTCACTAGTATCTCCTTCCTCTTGATTTTCTTGATTCACCAAAATTATTTGAACTTGATTTGAAGTTTGAACTTGCTTTCCTTTGTTTGTAGTATCATTCCAATCATCATAATCATATCCATAGGTTCTAGATGGTGTACCTAAGTCTTCATCAACATTGACATTTTCACTTTCAACCATTTTCCTCAATCTCTTATTGTAACACTAGTAGGCCTTTCTTTTAGTAGAATAACCTAGAAAGATACCTTCATCACTCCTAGCATCAAACTTCCCTATATCTTCATCTCTTTTGATATAACATTTGCTTCCAAAGATCTTGAAATATCTAACAGTAGGCTTGTGACTGGTCCATAGCTCAAAAGGGGTCTTACCGGTATCACCTTTAATTTGTACCCAGTTGAGTGTGTACACAGCAATACTCACAACTTCTCTCCAGTAGATATGGGGGGAATTTCCTTCTAGCATCACTGTTCTACCAGCTTCTTCAATTGTTTTGTTCTTCCTTTCCACAACTCCATTTTGTTGAGGGGTCCACGGTGCAAATAATTGTCTCTTTATTCCATGTTCTTAAAAAAAAAGAATTAAATTCACTGGAAGTGAATTCACCACCTCTATCTAATCCTAGACATTTAATCTTCAGACTTGTCTCTGTCTCAACCATAGCATTGAACTTTTCCAGTGCTTCAGATTTCTCCCTTAAGAAAGTAACCCACATAATTCTAGAATAATCATTAATGAGAAACAAGAAATACATGTAACCTTGTAAACTTCTGACCTTAGAGGGACCACACAAATCAGTATGCACAAGCCCCAACAATTCATTTGAACAATGTTTTTTTCTTCAAAATGAAATTCTAGTTAGCTTCCCTAACTGACATTACTTGCATATGGCATTAGTAGGTTTCACCAACTTGGGTAGATCTCTCACAGCCTTAGTAGAACTTATCTTGAAAATATTATCAAAGTTAACATGACACATTCTCCTATTCCATAACCAACTTTCATCAACTTGAGCAATTAAACAACTTTTAATAGCAGCACTCAAGTAAAAGATATTACCTTTTGTCTTTGTACCTATTGCAATCACATTTCTAGAATTCAATATTCTGCACTTTCCATCCTTGAACTGAAGATTGTATCCATTATCAACCATCTGACCAACACTCAAAAGATTATGCTTCAGACCTCCCAAATATAGGACATCATCAGTATTATGCTTACCATCAAGAGAAATGCATCCTTTGCCATAGATTACACCAGCTTTATTATCACCAAATCTCACAACACCACCATCATACTTTTCCAAGCTCACAAACTTACCTTTATCTCCTATCATATGATGTGAACATCTGCTATCAATCACCTATTCATCTTTCTCTTTAACTCAAGTATCTAGGGCTTTCTCCACATTTGTACAACTACCAGATTCAGTAGCCATAGGATTATTTTCCTTGATAGCAATAAATACCCATGCATCATAACTTTATTTCCTTTATCAAATTCTTCATCTGTCACACCATCAATAACATAGTAACACTTCCTTTGAAATATAGGCTTGTTATGTCTTGGTTTAGAAGCTCTTTTTAGACACCTTGATGCAAAATGACCTATCTTATTGCAAGAAAAACATTTAAGAGGCAATTTTCCTTCATACTTACCTTTTCCTCTCGGTACTCTTTTGACAATAAGTGCTTCCATCTCTTCCAGCTCTCTTTATTCTTCTTCAATCTGTCTAATTTCATCCTCATACTTGAATTTCTTTCTAAATGAACTCTCACCCATATCATATCTCTATCTATCTCTTCCGAAAGTAATAGCCTTAAATGCCTATTCAACCTTAGGAAGGGCATCACCAAATTCACTCAACTCAAAAGCAATAAGCTTACCAACCAACATATCTCTGGTTACATTTGTTACAGTCTGAAGCTCTTCAATAACACTAGCTTTGACTTTGTATGAATCAGGAAAGGATCTAAGAACTTTAGCAACAATCTATGATTCGTCTATCTATCCACTAGCACATCTGATACACACACAAGTTCATTCACTCTTTGCATGAAAATAGTAATGTTCTCATCATCACCCATTCTCAACTTTTCATATTTCCCTTTCAGACTCTGCAATTTAGCAATCTTCACATTAGCATCACCTTCATACAAGATTTCCAAATTTTTCCAGATCTCATAAGAATTCTTTAGATCCATAACATTTTTCATCTCAAAATCATCCAAAGCACTCAACAATGCTTCCTTAGCCTTGATATTATACTCAACATCTCTAATCTCAGTAGTAGTAGTAGTAGTAGTAGTAGGACCATTTTGAAGAATAACATACCTATTACATGTAATGTTCCAAAAGGGTTCACCAATGCATCTCAAATGACACTCCATTCGATTCTTCCATAGAGAATAATTTGTTCCATCAAATCTTGGACTATCCTTCTTATATGTTTCCATCTCGAATCACCTCAAGCTATTAGACTTCTTCCAAGGAACTAGGCTCTAGTACCAATTGTTGGAAACACAAGGGAAGACAACTGAGAGGGGGGTTGAATCAGTTGTCACAGAAATTTAAAACTTATTAACTTTATTAACCTTATTCTCAAATATGAGTATTAACCATGAAATTATAAATCATCAACACATCATAAACAAACATAACACCAAGATTTTTTACGTGGAAACCATGTTAGGGGAAAAACCATGGTGGAGGTCAATCCACAAGATTATACCCTGTTAAAAGTATAAAGAATGAAATGGGGAATGCACATGCATTTGGGAACACTGCCTAGAGCTCACTACTCAATTACAACAAGGCTAACCACCCAAAGGAAGACAAACTATCTTACAAAAATCTTCAGATTACATCCATAGGGATTTGAACTAACAAAATAGCATTTGCTAATGCCTGATCACAGTTTCAGTAAGCACATGAACACTTCTTCACTCTTCTTCACACTTTTCTCTTCCTTCAAATGATTAGGACTTTATTCTCACATAAATGCACACACGAGAATTACTTCAATTCTTATAAGCAATCACTTATATATATCCACAACAAGAAATTACATCGCTACATGTCAGCCTCAACAAAATAATAAAATGAATATAAATTGTCGGCCCAAATCAACAAAAAATAACAATGTGAATCAACCAAGTTCAGCCACAACTCAGTGAAGACCCAAATCAACATCTCCAACATGAAAACATTTCAATTAATTTATCCTCGAAGATCCACAACATGCTGCATACACCATGTCGACCACGAACATGAAAAAAATGAACACGCAAGAGAAAATTTCCAACCACGAGTATGACGATCAATGTGGACATGCAACACAAATAGAGAATGATCTAGAAACATCCAAAAACATCATGAATCACCAGAGAAGCATCCACAACAACTAAAATTTCATCATCTTCAATCAGGAACATCAATTGAAGCAATAGAAAAATTGTCAGAATATAAATCTTCATAACTCGATCAAAACTTCATATGGATCTCTAAAACTTGATGTGGATAAACTATATACACTCAACAAAAAACCCTTTAGTCTACAACCTTTGATAATCAATGTACATAATTCACCAATAGATTGAACTTCACTTCACCACTGACAACCTGCAACTTATTCCATTACAATTTTCTCAATATCCTCAACATATACAACTTCTAATGAATCAATGCTAATAGTGTTGACATCAATGACAACCACATATTAGAAACACAACCACAAAATCCAACAGGTTCTTATGATTCAAGCAAGCATTCAAGTCAAGATTCATAGCATACAATCAAGATTCAAGATCTACATTCATGTTGGACATTATATACAAGTTTGCATCCATTTGTTCAAGGGTTTGGTGAGTTTCAACATTATATATTGTTCATTCATCATTCTTTATTTGTAGTTCATTTCATTTCAAGGTTTGATTACAAAAATGAGGTTCGACCAAGGAAAACCCCTATCCACTAACTAAACAACATTTTTCCCTCTCTTTGATGTGTGATTTATAGATTCAGGTTGAAGATCCATTGGAGAGTAGGTTTGGAGAAATTCTTCAAGTTGTCAAAGTTGTCATCTACATTGCAAGATCACAAAAAGTCATCTATAGGTTGCAATTCAGTGTTTTAGTCTCAGAGATTTGATAGGAAAGAAGCTACAGGGAATCACTAAATGACATCATATTTTCAAATGAACCCTAATATTGGGACTAAATCGCTACTTGTGGGGTATGAGTCCTAATATACTTATTTTTAGGAACTTTCTATAGATCTTGGTTTAGTAGTTCTAGATTCCAATTTCAACCTAAAACCGTAAACTGCAACTAAATCTCCCCTACTAGTGTATGAGTCCCAATGTGCATTAAAATTCAATTTTTTTGAGATTTAAAACCTCAAGCCTCTTCAGTTTCTAGGTGCACCTCTATCCTTTCTCAATTCATTCTTCTAATTTTCAACTTCATATATTGGGTTGCATTATTAGGTTTACATATCATTAGATTTATTTCTTTCCAAGTGCTTTCTTTGTGGTGAATTCATTTTATTACATCTAATCACACCCTAGGATACCTTATTGCAGATATCATTCCCTCATTTTGTGTTTAGATTATGATCTCTAAGGTTTCCTTGAATGAAATTTGAAGGAAATATGTGGAAAGGTCCTAAAACCCCACCCTTGTGTTCCATCTCTCAAAAGGTGGAGCAACCTACTTTCCCAACATTTCATTTTGGTGAACCTATCTTTTAGAACACCTTATTTTCTTATCTAGAGTTCATAATAGTCCTAGATCTAGGTTATATTAACTTTGCATTAGGCCTTGCATTAGTTAATTTGTATCTAGGGTTTCAAAATCTTGCATTAGTGAAAGTAAATATAGGTTGCATTTTTCCCTCTTGAATCATTAAAATTCACTTGAAATCTCTAATTACACTTAGAATTTTTTAAAATTCATGTCAAAACCCTAATTTGGGACTCATACACCTCTTTGTTTGATTTAGTTCCAATGTAGGTTATTTTACCTAATTCCAAGGGATTCAGTGTGGACTATTTTGCAATATTTGAATTCTTGAAAAACCCTAATTGGGACTAATGTGCCCCTCTTGGTGATTTAGTCCCATGTTAGATCTAAATCTACATTTTACAGTATTAAAAACTATGTTTCTAGGTTTTAGTTTGATGTTATTACATTTCTGTTTCATTTTGCAGAGTTTCTATTTCATTCATTTCATTGCATATAGCTTGATTGGGGTCAGTTTTTCAATTGCATAATTTCAAAATTGCATTTACACATTTCATTCTAGGTTATTGCATTGCATTTCATCATGGATATGTGCTTTGGTAAGCTTTAGATTTCCTTGAAATCATTAGTGGATGTTTTAATTTGTGCTTTTGGAAATGAACCTAATGAAATTGAACTCACTCATGCTCTATCAACTCCTAATGCATGTCCTCTTCATGATGTTGACATCATTGGATAAATGAAGGAAACATGAAAAACTTCATAAGAAATTTCCTTAACAACCTTGAGACTAATTCATCCTTTTATCCCTCCATGAAACAACCAACACCCCATACCATCCCACCAATTGAGATGTTTGGAAATTTACATTCTAAAATTTAATCACATGATAAACCTAAACTTCCTATAATAAGTGATCCTAGTTCCTCTAATCAAGTGCACAAATCATATGTTAACAAAGTGACCAACACTCCTATCAAACTAGAAGAGACTTATGGAGAAGGATTCATGATCATAAGTAAATAAGGATGTGATACAAGTGAAGATGAAATTCATCAACTCTTAGAGAAAATACCAACTAAAGATACCAAAAGGTTAGGATATCAAGACCCCCCTTCTAACATAAGTATCCTTCTTCCTAAAGAACAACCAATGCTTCCTAATGATGATAAGGATGATAGGATAATCTTAGGTCCTCCTCCTCAACATATAACTCAAGAAATTGGTGAATCTAGCAAGTAACAAAGGCCTTACAAACTCAAGAAACTACAACTCCCTTGTTCACCATTTGCAACTGAAAGAACTTTACATATACTTCTAAGCCAAGGAATTATTACATTACCACCCATGTGAGAAAATTGATTTCCAAATCCTAAGAACACAAACACATGAAATTGTAAATATCATAGAATTTTTGGACATGGTATTGATGAGTTTCATGCTAAACAAATATTTAAAAAGTTTTATATCATATAAATAATCCCTTAAAGCATTTCCTTTTACTCCTTGCCATGTAATAGTTGTAGGATCCTAGTATGCTCACTATTTCATGCCTTACATTCATTGTGAATCATTTCAAAATGAAAGGATCTCTTTACCATCACCTATCTCAGCTCATTCTCATCTTTCACATAGTGGGGGAAAGAATTAGATAGCCTTGTACTAGTTCAAAACTTTCCATTGTGTTGGCAGCTAGTCAACACTCCCCTCAGGATTTGTGACATGGAATAACTACCTCCAATGGATCCATTAACTTTGGAAGTTGTATTGAGCATTAATAGGTCAATCTTTTGGTGCAACAACAACTGTGGGGCAAACAATTAGTATTAAAGCCAAAGGTGTCAAGTTCGAATCCCCTCAGGTAACATTGAGGGGGAGATTGTTGGTATCCAGTCAATGCTCCCCTTGGGATTCATGACATGGACTAACCACCTCCCATGGATCTATTAACTCTGGTAGTTTTATCGAGCATTAATAGATCAATCTTTTGGTGCAACAATAACTATGGGGCCAACACATTGTCCCTTTGGCTAGTTATCTACCTTTTGTATACGATGAACAAGATTGGGATGCAGATGACCTGCTAATAGGTTGACTCCCATGTGCCTTACTATTCTTTTTACTTGTTTCTTTTTCATGTTATGTGTGTGATTGCATGTGCATAATGTGATCCCCCCATACTATTTTGTTTTATGTACCTCTCTCTTTGTGCATTTCTCTATTTGTACCTACATTCTTCTCTATGTCATAAACCTTTATCTTTTCATTTGTCTTGTGTTTTCCTTTAGGGGATGATGTAAGGAATCAAGACATTTAGGTCTCTTCCATGTTGACCTGAAGGATTTTTTGTTTTTTTAGCTCTCTTTATGTCATTCTTCCTATTCCATGAGTATTTGGGGAATGATGACAGTTCCAAGCTCTCTACAAAAACATTATAGCAAAGACGTACTAACCCCGAATCTATGGATCCCTTATGAGATTTTGGGATTTCATTTTGGTAGCAACCCCTTTTTCATGATGTAGCTTTATTTGGAAGCATATGAGTTGGCATAGGGCTTTCCAAATAAGCTCTCATGTCCTCTTTATTGTTAGAATTTATCATTTGCTACTTTAAAGTAATTGCTCACAACATAGTGTTTAGCAATTTATTTAAAGTGGGGGCATACATTGGCATTTTTATTTTGCATTTTACAACTCATGTTTCATTATTTAGTCTTCTTACTTCATGCAATGTGTCTTTCTCTTTTTGGTGACATTGATTGTGATTTCCCTCAAGAGCATGATCTCTCTTCACATATTATATTCCTCTTAGTGGCTTGATGTGACACGTTGCATCCCCTAAGTTGTGAATCTTCTATTCTTCAATTGGTCCTCTCTTGGAGAAATTAGGCACAATTTCCCTTAAGTTAAGACCTTACATGAACTAAGAAAAATTCCTTTGAACATTCCTTACACTACTTTTGCATTTACAATATTTGTTATATGGCCACCTTGCATAACACACTTTTCTCTCTTGTGGTGCCATCTTGTTGATTCATGGGTGTCAAGCATACAAATATTTTCTTGTCTCATGAATCCTATTGTCATGTTCTATGGTGCCTTATCAAAATTATCAGGAGGTATAGATTTGGTATGGTTGTACATATGGGAGTTGAACTTAGGTGTGACTTTCCCATACCCACTTGATTGTATATGTGAGTGCATACAGACCGCTTGCATATATGTCTCACTAAGGGCTCACCTAGTGGATGACCTGAGGTTCCACCAGCCCTTCTGAGCATACCTTGGTTTTCATAGTGGACATCGTGTTCCACTTGTAAAATTTTTTGTACAAACAACTTAGATATGATCCATAGTGTGCAGGACAAATGGTCGAGGCTTGATCCACCCCTTTTGTTTTTGTTTTTTTTCTTTGTCTTTGGCAATGTATGCTTGTATCTTTTTGTCACTTTTTAAATTATTTTCATGTGTATTATTTTGTTCCTATGTTGGTTTATCATAGGATCTTTATCCTAGGGGCTTGCGCAACCCTCTCAATCATTTTCATCCTATCCTATTAGCATTGGTACATTAGGACCCTTGTTGATGCAAGTTTGTCTACTTTAGTGTGATTTTGAAGCAAGTTCCTCCTCTCACTAAAGTGGGGGCTAAATCTAGTGTAGGAAAATGTATCCCTTTACATTTTCACACTTCTTTTTGGCCCTCCCTACTAAAATTAGGTTTCTTTATGCCTCATTTGGTCCTATTTTGTATCTACAAGCCTTAATTAATGCATCTTTCTGAGGATAATCCTGATACATATGTAATGACCAATCATAATTCAATGATTTTGGATTTTATGGCCTTGATTTGGTGATATAGGATTCATACACCACCTTGGGCATATGGGTCCCACCTAAGTTTTGGGGCTTGGTCCTAAATTTAGCATAAAATATAACATTTCTTGAAAAATATGTCCCAAGCTTAGCCTACAAGGACTCATATGCCTCAACTATCATACGAGTCCTTCTTAGCTTAAACCTAATTTTTAATTCAATTCTTTATGGGATTTAATTCTCCTAGATCTGATGTCAACTTGTAGTGTTGTAATTTCAGGAACTTTGGCATAAACAAGTATAAATACAAGGTTTTTCACATATTTTCTCTTAGCAAACTTACAAGTGACCTAGAAATTTGATGAGAGCATTCCTATAACAATTTTATGTTTACAAGAGTATTCAAGAACATTCAAGAGTGATTATCAAGCATTTTGGAGCATCAATTCAAGATTCAAGGATCATGTCAAAGTCATCATGCATAATGTTTTTTTTTGAGCTAACATTTGTGAGGTAGGTTCTTATGATTCAAGCAAGCATTCAAGTCAATATCTATAGAATAAAATCATGAGTCAAGATCTAAATTCATGCTATCCATTACATATAAGTTTGTAGCCTTTTGTTCAAGGGTTTAGTGAGTTGCAACATATAATTTTGGTCATTCATCATTCCTCCTTTCCATTTTACATCATTTCAAGGTTTGATTACCAAAATGGTGTTTGACCAAGGAAAACCCCTATCCAACAAAAAAACAACACTTTTCCCTCTCTTTTATGTGTGATTTGTAGATTTAGTTTGAAGATCCATTAGAGAGGAGGTTTGGAGAAAGTTTTCAAGTTGTTGAAGTTGTCATCTACATTGCAAGATCATGTAAACTCATCTATAGGTTGAAATTCAGTGTTTTAGACTCAGAGATTTTATAGGAGAGAAGCTACAGGGAATCACTAAAGGACATAAGAGTTTTAGATCAACCTTGATACTAGGACTAAATCGCCACTTGTGGCATATGAGTCCTAGTGCACTTATTTTTAGTCATTTTCTTTAGATTCTGGTTTCAGCCCGAAACGCTAAGCTAAGACTAAATCATATATAACCATGATATTCATACTTATTCTTCTTCTAATATCTCTCCTATTTGTGAAGACAATATTTTTTTTGTTAGAAGATCAAGCCAATGAAGGTTATGAGAGTCATATTTGTCTCTCTTCCCCTATGAAAAACATTATTGACATCATTGATAAGCAAGAGAATCCAACCATTGATAACTATTGGTAAAATGTGTCTCAACCTTGCAATTATATACAATTTATTGTTGATAGGATGTACATATATTTATATATATTTCCTAGCATCAGGTGGAATTAAGGAGAAAAATGTGAGCATGTTAACTTTTTTAGGAAAACTCATAAAATGGTTGACATACATTAAATAATGATATATTGTAAATCTATAACATTAATTATAAGGTTTTAAATGTAATGGAGGATATTTTTTTGTCATGTATTTCCCTAGAATGTAAACCTGTTTTATGAGGGAATTGTATTATGGTTGTGAAAGAGAGAGGTGATGATGTATTCTAAGAGTCTGATAGTGGTCGCATTGTCTCTTGATCTCTAAGTGGCGATACTCCTATGAAAAATGTTTCTTTGCAAGTATATTGTAATCTTTGTGGTTTACTGAATAATATATTGGGTGAATTTTGGAGTGAGGTTTTTCTCCTGAAAGAGTTTTCCCCACGTAAATCACTGTGTCATGGCATGCATGATATTTAAGTTTCTGTAAATTTTAAAGGTATAATTTTTTTGCATTATTCTCCTCTCAAGATTAGTGTAGGAAGTTTTTCTACTACCTTAACTTCCTTATAAGTGGTATTAGAGCTTGATCACCTTTGGTTTTAGTTGTGGGTTGTTGGGTTTTTTGAACTAATTCAGATTTGAGTGGGAGCTTTTGTAGAAGGAACTTTGTATCTTTTTGTAGGAATTTCAAATGGAAAGTTCATCAAGGAGAATAGAGGTGGATAGATTTTCTAGAAATAATTTTGAGATGTGGAAGCTAAAGATGTAGGATTTGTTGATAGATCAAGATTTTTGGGATGCTAGTGATGAGAATGTTTCAAGGACTATAGATCCTACTCAAGCTAATCAATATGATGTTATGGACCATAAAGCCAAGGGTCTAATAAGATTGTGCTTGGCAGACTCTTTTTTAATTAATTTCGATGAAGAGACCTCTACACATAAACTATGGAAGAAGCTTGGTGAGATGTATTAGGCTAAATCTATAGTGAACAAGATTTTCTTGAGGAAGAAATTATATTCCTTGAGAATGGAAGAGGGTGGATGAATTATAGGCCACCTAGAAGCATTTAAAATGTGGGTGGCTCAGGTTTTTATTAGTTGGTGTTAAAATGGATGAGGAGGAGAAATGCCATATCTTGCTTTGTTCTTTGCCTAATTCATGGGATTCTCTTGTTATGTATATTGGGAGCACTTCTATTATTTTGAAGACTGGAGATGTGGTGGGTTCTTTTCTTTCTGGAGAGATGAGGAGAAAGGTATCCATCACTGGCAAGGAGGCCATAAATGTTCATGGAAGACCTAAGGAAAAAGGAAAGAAAAATGAGAAGCGTGGCATGTCCAAGTACAAGGGAAGATCTAAATCTCCTGGAAAGTCCAAAGTTATTTTTTATGACTGTGGTAAGCCTAGACATGTTCATAAGAAATGCAAAGAAGAAAAGAAGAAGAAGAAAAAGATATTTGATTATAATTCTAAGTCTAAGAAGGAAGATGGTGACACATTCATTGTAGCTTTGGAAACTCGTGCAAGTAATGATGCATGGTTAATTGACTCAGGTGCATCTTTCCATATGACCTTTAATAGAGATTGGTTTTGTGAATATGAAGAATTTGATGGAGGTAAGGTGTACTTGGGTGATGATTCCCATTTAGAAATTGTTGGCCTCAATAAATTTAAAATCAGGTTTCTTGATGGTAGAATAAAAAGGATTAATGGTGTGTTACATAACCCAGGATTGGCATGAAATTTGTTATCTGTGAGCAAACTAATAGATTTAGGTTTGCAGCTAGTATTTTCTATGGTGATTGCTAGAGGTGTTAGATATGGCACATTATATAAGCTACATGCATGCATTATTGAGTGCAATAGTTCTTCTATGAAAAGAAAGTCTATGGAAGCAGTGAGGGTTTCACCTTTAGTAGATGGTCATGGTTTTTGGGTACCCAAGGGTGCTCTTTCTTCTGAGTCAAAGTTACCTATAGAGAAAACTATGTTATGGCACCAGAGACTTGGCCACATTGGAGAAAAGGGTTTAAGGACCTTGAAAAATAAAAACCTTGTTGAAGGTCTTGTTGGAAATATGGAGCCTTGCAACATGAGCATGAAGTATGGATGGTTTGTGTTGGTTGTTTCTATTTTTTCATCAATGTTAACATGGTGACAACTATATGGGAAGATTACTTGGTTTACTAGAAGCTTTTCTCTATCGGTAATGTTCTTTTGTGATGAGTCAGTGCGTTGGTATTTGAGTCCGTAATTCACCACATGAATAGATATGACTCTAATCTCTTAACCATGTTAACATGTCTCATTCAGACAACTATATCCTAGATCTTGAGAAGTTTTAGGTTGTGAGAAGAAAGTTTTTTTTGATAGAGAACTATGTATTCTACTGTTGTTCCTTGTTTAGCATATCTCTATGGGAGACTTCGCATTTTCTTAAGGAGAACATCTTAATATTGCAGTTTTAATGGTAGTCTCTTTGATGATAGTATGTTGAGAATTTGATGTGGTATTAGATCTAGAAGGTGTTTGCTTTGAGTATTGTGTGTTGGTTTGGAGATTCTATGACTTATGTTCTATTCTTGGTTGACCTAATGTATGCAATTCACTATGAAGACTAGTTATGTTTTATGGATGTTAGTCAACTTGGTATAATGCACTACATGGATAAAATGTTTTAAATCATATATGGTGCCAACAAGGGTGTTTTGGTTTTTTTTTTTGCATCTAATTAGGCCAACCTAATTGATGATTAAGATATACTTGTATATATATAAGATTCCTTGAAGAGATAAAGTGGGTGAAGTGAGTGAGAGTGCGAGTGTGGAAGAAAGGTGAAAGAGGATCCAAGCTTAAATGTTTTATCAGTTGGGGATTAGAGAAGATTTGTTGAGTGACTATTGTGTGAGGCAATACTTCATATTTTAAGCTTCATTGGAATTGAACCCTGCACATTGAAGGTGTATTCTATCATTTCATACTTTTGGTTGTGAGCCACAATCTTTGTATCTTAGTGGATAGCCATCTTTTGTATTCAAACAGTGAGCCTTTTTTCAAGGATAGTGAGTCTTGGTAGTGAGCCCTATAATATCTTGTAACTAGATATAATATATTGTGAGTTAACCCTCACCATTTTTTTTCCCTTCTTGGGTTTTCCATGTAAAAATCTTGGTGTTCATGTGTGTGGCTGCATTGATTTGTTTGTATGTTCTCTCATGCTGATTTAGTTAGAATTGTGATAATGGTTAGATGGATTTTATGTGAATGGGTTTATGGAATATTGATTCACCCCCACTCAGTATTCTAGATGGTCAACAATTGGTATTAGAGCTTGGTTCCTTGGACGAAGTCTAACAACTTGAGAAAGGTCCCAGAATTTGAGTATAAGAAATATTTTCCTCTGAAAGTGATATTTACTGGATATTTAGAAGAAATAGAAGATCTGAAGGAAAATTTGATGAAAGAAAATGAGTTTATTGGAAAACTGCAAAGAAAATATGTTGAAGCATGTGATCTATTGGTTAAAGTAGATGAAATTGTATCTGGTCTACTACAACAATTGGATGAAAATAAAAGAACTGAAGAATTTTAGGAAATTGAAATTCAAAGGAAGAAGGTTGAATGCACTAAGCTTGAGAAAGAGGTAGAAATATTGAGATATTATTTGGAAAAGGAAAGACATTTTGAAGACAAATTCATGGTAAGCTCTATAATGCTTAATGAGTTGATTATCTCTTAGAGACTGACAATGGATAAAAGTGGCTTAGGATTTGAGGAAGGTCAAAATTATAGAGTGAAGCAATCTACTGACAAGAAGACTTAGTGCAAAGATGAACGAATCAAGAATATAGGAAGAAATTCCAGAAAAAATCCCATCAAAAAACCTATTGCTAAAAAGGTATTTATCTTTCAATGGTGTTTGTCATTCCTACAAGAAATTTGTTCATAAGGAAAAGGACTACAAAAGTAAAATGAATGATACTTTATTATTCTCTGAAAAATGTTTTAATTGCATGAAGGTTGGACATAAATCTAGTTTGTGTGAGAATAAAATAAAGAATGAAAGGATGAATGCTAATTTCTATAAGTTCAGCAATCCAAAAGAAGCTATACATAATTGTAGAAGAAGAAAAAATAATTATCCAACAAAGAAGCAAGAAAAGAGATGAAAATGATCTAGAGAAAGGAAGGAGAATTTAAGCAAGTTGAATTTGAATCATCGGTCTTATTTGTGCCGACCTCCAGTGTAGATACACCTATCATTTTCTAAGTCTAGCAATGACTTAGGTGGAGCAATTATCAAAAAAATAAATAAAACCCCCTCATCGGTACTTATGTCACATCATGGGAGACGTAAATTTAATATGGTAATGTATTTAAGGAATTTCTCAGTCACATGTGTGAAGAATGGAGTTTGTAGAATTTGAAAGAATGGAGGCACACACAAGTTTTGAGGAAATCTACCTACAATTTGAAGCATTTATTGCAAAAGCATTCATAATGAAATAAATAAATTCAGTCATTTCAAGAGGCATATGTATTTTTTAGAGTAGTGTGCAAAGGAAGTTTAGAGAACAATTCAGAGTTTTAGGGTTTGAAGGAAAAATCAAGTGGATTCAAAGTGTACTCTGGAAGCTAGATACCTATCCATTTCTTGTTGGAATTTATAGAGTAAGATAGAGGAATTTCCACCAGTTTTGTTGAGCATGCTATGGAAGAATGAATTGGAAGATAACTATGATTCTTACAAATTGTTAGTTGAGAAGAAGTTGGATGTCTAGTGGAAATCCCCTTTGTTCGAATTCAATAGGAATAATATTTAAATAGTTTTGAGAATAATTCGTAATAAATCTTTATGGATTGATGATGCACATTTGATTACCAAAGATGCAATCAAAGATGTAACTAGTTTGTGTTCCTCCAAACTAGTTCCCAAGTGAAAGACTGTAAATGAGAAAGATATAATTGAGGTAACCGGTGCAACTCTTGAAGGGAAAGAGATTGATTTGAGATCGATTGTGGATTCGAATATTAAGTATTCATCAATGGTCATTGGTCATAAAGTTTGTATCCCTAATAATGAACTCACTGTGTCTATTACTGTTGCACATATTGTTGTTGATATGGTTAAAAGAGGTATGGATTATGATTTATGTGAATGCTTTAGATACATCTTTTGAAGAATTTAAAGGAAAACAAGAAGAGTAAGAAGAATACTTCTCGGTATGGTAATTTGGTTGTTTGCCTACTATTTTACTTTTTGAAAGAGTTACTAGTAATAGGAAGAAAAGAATGGTCAAATATAGAGCCTATTGCCCATCAAATTAGGAACTTCATGGTAAATGTTGGCAATTTAGATGCACAAGAGATGACTCTTGTATTTTTTGGAACTTTTCAGATCAGAATGAATAGAAGGCCAAGGATTCTAATAAGTGTTACTGAAAGGTACTCTAGAAGTATCAATTTTCTAGTGTCTATAGATTTTTGTCACATGGAAGTAGTTGAATCAAGGTTGGTTTGGATATCTGAATTAGATTATGAAGTGTCAGAGGCTGAAATTGATTATTATGCAAAAATTCTTTTGGAAAGCCCTAAGAATCCTAGTGTGGAAGGTACCTCCAGTAGTGCAACCAGAATGAAAAAGAAAAGGAAGAGTGTCATCAAACAAGAATTTGAAGAAGGAAGTGAGTTTGAGAGAGCTCAACATGAGCATGAAAGAGTAAATATTCAAGGAGCTCTAAAATAATTACAAAAGTTTATTCCTGGTGCTAATTTTGATTCATCTATTTTTGTTGTGGAGAATTTGAGAAATCTGATTAATTCTTTGAAGGTCTACATCTTTGGATTAGAAGTGAATACCAGAATCAGGTCTAGTGAAGAAAATATAGAAGATATCAAGGAAAATTGTGCAAATTCACACCATCGAGTGTACAAGTTTTTGAGGAAGAGGCACATGAACTAATTTATTTTTGCCTAAATTGGTTTGGTAGTACACTGAACATAAGAGATGAGGTAAGGAGTAGTGAAACCCATATGGCTAGTCAAATAGATAAATATAGATTGGAAAAATATAGAGACAATCATAGGTGGTGGACTACATTGTGCAACTTCAGGATAAATTCTTTTCCATGTAGGATGAAAGAAAAAAAGTTATTACGAAGTTTGTGACACTAATATACATGATTAAACTCAAACATGTTCCTATTTCTAGTGCTCTTGGCTATAGTGGTGAATTATTAGAGATAAATCTTAATTCCAATACTTTAGCAAATAGTATAGAGTCCTTAACTAAGATTGAACTAATTCAAAAGACTCTTGTAAGCACAAAAGAATTATGGGAAGAAGGAAAAGAGTCATGGAAGGTCATCCTAGAGAGTCTCAAAGGTTCTTCTTCTTCAAGATGATTCAATTTTTATGTTCATATCTTTTGAGAAGAATAGTTTTGTTAGGGGAAGTATTCAATTTCCATATATTGAAATTTTTTTCGACATGCATGTTGCCATCAATGCCAAAGGGGGAGATTGATGGATATATAGAGCCTTACAACATGAGAATGGAGTATGGATGGTTTGTGTTGGTTGTTTTTGTGTTGTCATTGATTTCAACATGGTGAAAAATATATGGGAAGATTACTTGATTTATTGGAACCTATTCTTTGTTGGTAATATTCTTTTGTGATGAGCCAGTGCGTTGGCATTTGAGTCTGAAACTCACCACATGAATAGATATGACTCTAGTATCTTAATAATTTTATTATGTCTCATTTAGATAGCTATACCCTAGATCTTGAGAATTTTTGGGTTGTGAGAAGAAATTTATCTATGATAGAATTCAACTCTATATTCTACTATTGTTCCTTGTTTAGCATATCTATGTGGGAGACTCTGTATTTTTTTAAGAACATCTTAATGTTGTGGTTTTAATGGTAGTATCTTTAATGATAGTATGTTGAGAATTTGATGTGGTCTTAGATCCAAAAGGTGTTTTCTTTGAGTATTGTTTGAGATGAGGATTTTCAGTTTGGATTGATTGCGCTTGATTCATGATGAATTGAAGCACAATTTTCCCAATTCAACCTACATCTACCACAAAAGATCATTCAAATTGAAAAGATTAAACTAAGCATTTTACTGAAATTGAAAGTTACAAATTACAAGAATAGTTAAATTCCTACTCTAACCCATTTGAAACTTATCCTATTTTGGAATTGGTGTAGTGTTGATGTGAAACGATGACCCTTTCTCAATCTCATGATTAGTGAGCCTGTTTTAGTCAATTCTATGGAAGAGAATCGATGAAACTATTGTGATTGATGTATGAAAACCTAGTTTATGCTAAAAATGAACATGATGCAAGCTAAGTTACCATGATTTTATGCTAATAATGAACTAATTATGCTATTTCTAAGCTAATCTAAGCTAATTCTAAGCTAAAAGATGAAAACCCTAATTTATATACAAATTAAGATGGATGGATGGAAGCCATTAATGGATGCTCTAAGCTATTATGCAATTAGAATTAACTAAAAAAAGATAAAGTGCGTGAAATATGAGTGTGGATGCAAGTGAATCCAACAACATGACTTTGCAATTGAAAGATGGATCCATTTGTCTCCAAATAGTGTTCTATTTATAGGAAAGCAAATGAGAAATGGAGGGTTGAGATTGAAAATATTAATCAATGGTCCAAGATGAAGGAGATGAGAGGCATGGATCATGGATTCTCATCAATGGATGAGAATTCATGATGATATTTAATCAAAGGCTCACACTTTCCTCAAAAAAACACAGTTTTGACCTTCTCACATAGGTCAAAGGTGACTTGTTCAAAAGGTTAAAGGTTAAAACTTGCTTAAGAATCCAAGTGAAAATATCCCTTTTTCAAATTTAGTGAAAACTTTAATTTGAAAAAAGGGAGATAAGGAATATTCCAAGGGAATATTCCCTTTTTTAGAGGAAAATTAGTTTAAATGCTAATTAAACAAGGTTTGATCATGCAATTAGGGGATTTGAAGGAATAAGGTGATATTTATTAAATTAAATGATTTAATAAATGGGGAGAAGAGAGATGATATTTAATTAAATAACTTAAGGTTATTTAATTAAATAAGATGACTCAAGGAATTAAATTGAATGTTTTCATTTATTTAATTTAATGAGATGAAACATTAGCGTGAAAAGGGATGAATTAATCCGATTAAATTAATTAGGTTAATGGATGAAAATAATGCAATTAATCAATTAGATAGGATAATATAATTTAATTAAGTGAAAAAAAGATGAATTTGAAGAGGAAATGATGTTAGTAAATCTATTTTGAGTGTATGATATCGTTCAAGACATTTTTCAGTGTCTACATTTTTCCCCTCTTTGAAGTGAGGTACATGTTGCTTCGGTTCAAATAATAACACTTCTTGGATTAAAACTACTACTTAAATAAATAAATAATTTTTATTTTATTTTTGGATGCCCTAGTGGAAGGATAAAACTAACTCCCCTACCCCCTCAAGAAATTAGGCAAATATTTTGAATTTTGGGTTGACTTCTCAATAAAGGTTAAAAGTTGCCCCAAGGGTCAAAAAAGGCTTCAGAATGCAAGAATTATGCCAAAAATGCAAAAAATGATGCAAAATAAGGTCCAACTTGGCTTCTAGGTGTAGGACAACAACCAATATATAACTTTGATCTTGATTTGAAATTTGACTTTGGATGCATTTATTATGCTTTCAAATTTAATCTTGTGGTGTCACTATATAGCTTAATGCCCAAATTGAAATTGGCGATGCTTTAAATGAGTTTTAGAGACACATATTTCTATGGCAATGCTAGTCACAATTTAAAATTAGGGCTTATAATTTTAAATTGTAATGCATGCTTGTATAGCGACACACTTATGATTTAGAAATTAGGATTAGGGTTTGTGAAAGGTTAAATCGTGATGCTAATGTATCTAGCAACACATGTGATTTTTGATTAAGAAATATTTTAGGCATCTCAAATTGAAATTTGAATATAGTGACACTATTGAAAATAGTGACGCTTTTGTGATTTATGAGATGTAAATTCCAAATTGTGTCAAATTTCATCAATTTCCTGATGTCGTGTACTTCATGGATGTAGGAGGTTATTCCACTGTCGATGTCATGGGAGCACATACCCACCATGTTGGAGAGACTTGGCGATTTGATAGAGTTGCACCAGGAGCATCTAGGAGAGATCGACCTCTGGTATGTAGCATATGCACCTGTGATCTGGACACACTTAGTGATGATGACTACTCTATGTGAGAGATGGCATAATGAGACCTCATCCTTCCACCTTTCGACAAGCAAGGAAATGGTGACCTTAGAGGATGTTTGGAAGATACTTCAATTGTCAATTCATGGCAATTATGTGATCTATGATGTTGATACCAGATTCGATGCCTGCCTCGAGGTTATGGAGATGGAGCAGATTGTTTTTTCCACATCATAGATCAACCTTGAGTCATACAAAGGTCACATGCCAACCTTCAAATTGATTATTGCAGCCATTATTTTGAGCTTGGTTGCCCTAGATAGACACACACAAAGGATTTAACCTAGGATGGGGCTTGGTGTGGAAACATATGCTATATAGGAGGACACTCTTTGCTTGGGGGCCCATGATGTTGGCCTCCCTATATCACAATTTGCATGATTTTGTGTACTGTGATGGGAGAGCTATTGGTGTAGGGGTGACTTCGCTACACATTTGCATGTGTGAGCACATTGTCATGCTCTGACCTATTGTTCAGATGGTTGGTGTGGAGCTAGATGATCCCATCATTTGGAGGCATAGAGATGCCATTACACTGAGGCACACCAAATAGATTGGGCTCTTGTATTGGCAATAGGTGATTGATGATATGACAGTTTTTCGCTGGCACCCATGGCTTCAAATGCCATCGTGGTTTGATAATATTCAATAGTTGTATTTTTCTAGGAAAACCTAATATATGTAGGGTCATGAGTAAATCATTATTGAGAGATATTTACTAGACAGGGTGGCTCGATAGTTTGAAGAGGTTCAAGATAGCTAGATGATGGTTACAGGGCCATTTTTGCGAGATCAACATGAGAGGTTCCCACATGAGGACTGACTATTCCAGTTCCTAAGGCAGTCAAGAGCTTTAGACAGTTGGTGGTTCAACCCTGGGCCTATGATCAGGGTTAGGTAGTAACATAGACTACGCCTACATATGACACTTGGTTCGTACGTCCTTGGCAGTTGATAGATCTAGCAGGTGCTCCTCTGCGAGGGAGGCCCAAAGGCAGGGGAGTAGGGAGAGGTAGAGGACAAGGTGACCAAGATGACCGGGATGGTTAGGTTCCCAAGGATCCACTAATGGTACAGCAAATGCCTCCTTAGTAGCCTCTAGTTGTACACCAATAGGTAGGAGCGCCACCATCACCAGATGCTAGGGATGCACAGATACAGTAGTTGTAACAGTAGGTGTAGACTTTGACTAGTGAGTGGGATCAGGACCACCAACAAATTTTGAGTATTACTATTGAGCAATACCAAGCATAACAACAGGTGGTAGCCCTCATGGCTGAGAGAGATTAGGTGTTACATCGGGTACAAGTCGTGACTAGAGAGAGAGACTAGGAGGTTGCTTGGTGCCAATAGATTGATGCTATGATGGTGGCTACTCACAGTCAGACTGTTTCAGTGAGGTTATACAAAGAGGCCATTATAGAGGTCATATATTATAGACAACATTATCATCACAATGTACCAATGGCATAGAGACAAACTATTTTTTCACAGTGCAGTGATGCACGATCGCGAGCAGAGGATCAACCTAAGAGGTAGGCTGGAGAGGGTAGTAGCCATTAGGGCTAGCTTTTGATGTACAAACACTTTTTGATTTTTTTACCTCATTATTTATCATAGATATACATTCATGGGATCCTTTTTGATAGCTTTGTGGATATTGTACTTATGATTGACATACACTAATCTAGATTTTGTACCATGACATTCATTTTTTGAGATATATATATATGATACAAATATGAATGATTTATGTTGTGATGTGTTCACCTTATTTTATGGATGGATATGATATGGATGCTTATAATTTATCATGTATGGATGCATTTTTACTTATGTCTATATGATATGTGATAATCATGATATGTAATGGATGGATGGTTATGATATGCAGATGTTATGGATGTAAATGGTGTGGATGCATTTCTTTTTGTGTATTTTCTAATTTATGATGATGATGTATGCATGTGGATGTATGGATGCAAATGCTTATGATATGCAATGATTTAAGATGCTTAGAATAGCAAATCTATATTATTCACAACTCAAATGATAATGCAAGATGTATGACATGATATGATTATGAGATGGATGTTATGATTATGAGATGTATGTATGCTGATGGTTTGTGGATGTAGGGTGGATGCATTTGATGATGTTTTTGTTGACTATCATGATACCAAGTTAGCATGGAAAGAAGATAGAAGAATAAAGAATGAATGAACATTGATTTTGATTATTGATTCAAAAGATCCAACATGTCTATGATCCATTGAGACTTTATTAGAGATGGTGATGAGACAATGAAAAATGTAGGATGAAAATGCAGGATGATGAGATGCTTACACTTTGAGATTGTTATTTTCTATCATTCCTTATTGTTTGATATAACACATAGACACGATGCATCAAGGTATTGATAACCAGGATGGTGTTGTATCTAGTGTAATGGACTTTGACTTAGCAAATAGATATGATAGTTCTTGTTCACACCTTGACATACAAAAACCTCATTATAATGCAAGTTAGAAGCTTAAAACACATTGTACCAAACCATATGCAATAGTCAACAACATACCCTAAACGATCTTCCTACACACAACTAAGCAGTTATGTGCCAAGATTATTTTACAAGAGTACCCAAAAGCACAACAAATGAAAGATAATGGTTGATGCCCCATTCCTTTCTCTCTAAATTGTTTTGATAGACATCATTGAGAGGTCCTCAGAATGGGTCATTAAGATAAATCATAAGAAAATATCAAAGATAAACAGTCAGTGTTATCTATATCTCTTTCCTAGTTTAAGTTTAGCTAAAGTGATATCTGATATTGATGCCCATTGTAGGAAGGATACATCCTAGGACATGTTGATTATATGTTGTTTCATGTTAGGATGATGATTCTAAGATGAGTCATTGATATAAACTTCACTGACGTATTTACCTATGATTTATACTTCATATTTTGGCAATTAGGTTCTCACTTTTTGACCTGCTATGTTTGCTTTCCATTTGTTTCACCAAAGGTTGAAGGTGGCGATCAATTTATTATGGGTGAAATTTTATTGTGGGTGAAAGTAAGATGGGATGGATGGTTTTGTATTTTTCTAGAATATTTCATTTTTTTTGGTATTTTTGGAAATCTTTTGAGGCTATTTTTGGTCTTTTTGAAAGTTTATGTAAATGTTTAGGATTTTCAGATTTTTTGAGGTTGTTTAGGGTTTTCTGTGTTATTTGAGGCTTTTTAGGTCTTTTGATTATTTTCTATTATTTTTTGGATTTTCCATTTTCGAATGTTTTTTTGTTTTCAGAATATTTGAATGTTTAGGGATTTTCAAGATATTTAGATGTTTTTGTGATTTTGAAGATTTTACCAATGTTTAGGGGTTTTCAAATATTTAAATGTTTTTGTGATTTAGAAGGGATATTTGGATGTTTTTGTGATTTTATAAATAGTTTCAACCAAGAACATAACCTAAAGACCTATCCTAGGGGCCTCGAGGGCTGATCAAAGATAATCCTTGCCTATGTTATACACACAAAGGCCACATAGTTCGACTAACTCAGCCCATTTACAACATGAAGATATGAATAGATGAAATATGTTAGATTATTATGATAGACGACTAAAGGAATGACCTAGGGTGTCTCAGGGGAGCATCCATGATGGCCTTGCCTATGTTCAAGCTTAGAGACCCGTAGTTTGAAAGGGGACCCTATTTTTGGATTTTTGATGTTTTCAACCTTTTTAGGGTTTTTGATGTTTTCTGGATGTTTTGGATTTTTCCTTTAGAATTTTTTGAATGTTTTTTGGATTTTAGTTGTATAGGATTTTGAATTTTTTTTTTAATTTTTTGATGATAGTTTTACCAATGTTTTTGGATTTTCTAATGAGATAAGATTCTAATGACCTCAAGATATACAAGAACCCAATATTACCCATAATGAAATGCCCCCAGTGTGACATGTTAACTTACTTCGATAGAGGTAGGACAAACTAACCTTTGGAATATGCCAAGTAGTGCTAAAGGGCTCATGATACCTCACAGTGTCAAGCCATGATAAGGACACAGATGATGGATAAATGGCAGTGCAAAGAATGATTGGAAAAAAGAGCCAAAGAATAGATGAAGATGCTTTATTTATGCAAGGCACCTATTTTCCAAGTTTTCACCAAGGTACTTGCCCAAAGTTCCATCAAAGTGGTTTTCACTAGAGAAATATTTTTTTATTTACTTTTTAAATCCTTTTTCTCACTATTTTTTTGGATTTGGATTATTTTAAGATTTTTTTGTATTTTATGATTTACACCCTCCAAGATTAGGCTTAATTTTTTTTGAGATGCAAGTTGTTGGTTGGCTCCTGCAAGGGTTCTCCTTCAGGGGTTGATAATTGGTATGCTCTTGATTCGTAGCTTGTTGTGATGACAAAGGGACCCAACCAGTTAGGTTCAAACTTTCCTTTGTTGTCTTGATCTAAAAGGTTCTTTTGATTCTTCTTTAGGACAAGATCTCTGACTTGGAATGACCAAAATTTGATTGTCTTGTTATAGCTTTGTTTCAATCAGTTTTGACATACCTACAAGTGATTGAGAGCATCGAGATGGTGCTCATCACGATGCTCATCCAGGAATTCTAGCTCATTCAACCAGGATACTTTGTATTCTTCCTTAGTAATCAAGTTTTGTAATGACACATAATTATGAGAGCTCAACCTCCATCGGAAAGATAGCTTTTGATCCATAAACTAGAGAAAAAGGGGTTGCACCTGTCGGTGTGTGGATACTAGTTCGATAAGCCTAGAGAGTGGGATTTAACTATAGATTCCAGTCACGACCAACTTGATTAACTATTTTCTTCAAGATTTCTAGGATAGTTTTGTTTGTAGCCTCAACTTCACCATTTCCTTGGGGATAGTATGGGGTAGAGAATCAGTGTTGGATATTGAATCTTTGGTGCAACTCTTTCACATCTTGATTTTTAAAGGGGGTTCCATTATCTAAGATGAGAGTTTCTGGAACACCATAACAAAAGATAAGGTAATTCAGGATAAACTTGGAAATATTTTTCGCCATTATGTAGGTCATAGGAATGACTTCTACCCACTTAGAAAAGTACTCAGTGGTGGTTATGATAAACTTGTGGCCATTGCATGAGGTTGGGGTGATTTTTCTTATGAGTTCTACGCCCCATTGTGAAAAGGGCCATGGTGTGATTATTGGCTGCAATTCCTAAGCCAAAGCATTAATTAGATCCCCATGTTGTTGATGCTAGATGTAGTTTTGCACATACTGATGAGCTTCTTTTTCCATGGTTGGCCAATAGTACCTCGTCCTCAACAGTTTCTTAGCTAATGTCATATTGCTAGAATGGGAACCACATATGCCATCATGTAATTTTGTTAAAGTAGTTAAGGCTTCCTCTTGGTTAAGACATCATAGTAATGTCCCTTTGATGCTTCAATGGTAAAGGGCATCACCTAGGATCATGAATTGGGATGCCTTTTTAATAAAGTTATTTTTAAGGTTCAGGGTGATATTTGATGGGAGAGATCCTCTACTTAGGTAAATGAATATTTCATGATAACACAAGGATCTAAGACCAACAATGACACACACTAATTTAGATTTAGGGATTTCAAAATTTGGTATGAGAAGTTGTTCTACCAAGAATTCACATTGGAGGATGTTGTTTGACATGTCTAACAATGATTCAATTGTTTCCATGGCATCTATTGCTCTATTGTTCATGCAAGGAATTTTCTCAAAATTTATGTCTATAAAGATATCCTTGAGATTCTCCACCATTTTCTTGTAAGGAGTGAACTTTTCATCTTTAGTTTGATAGTCATCATTGACTTGGTTAATAGCCAGTTGTGAGTCTCCATAGACTTTCATCTCTTGAATTTTCCACTGAACTACTATCCTTAGACCTATGATTAAGGCTTCAAACTTAGCAATGTTGTTGGTACATGAAAATTTTAGCCTGTATGACTTTAGGATGCAATCACCTTAAGGGGTGATAAAAAGAATGCCTACTCCAGATCCATGTTGGGTGAACAATCCATCAAAGTACATCTTCCACTGAGTTGTGATATTGATAAGGAACACTAATTCATCATGGAGTTCAGATACCAAGGGGTTCTCAACATAGATAGGTGCTTCTACTAGTTGATCTGCAATCACTTGTCCTTTGATTGCTTTGTGCTCCACATACTCTATGTCAAACTCTATTAAGATCATCACACATTTATCCATTCATCCTATGAGAGTTGTTTTGGATAATAGGTATTTTAATGGATCAATATTTGCAATGAGCTTGATTTGATGTGATAACATATAGTGCCTGGATTTTTGTGATGCAAAAAAAAATGCTAGGCATGCCTTCTCAATGGGTGAATAGTTCATCTCATAGCTCACCAATGTTCTACTGATGTAGTAGATGGCTCTTTCCTTTATTTTTTCATCATGTTGTGCTAAAATAGCTCCTAGTGATGCTAGTGTTGCTAATATGTACATGATCAGTGGCTTGTTCAGTATTGGTGGCATGAGCATTGGAGGTGTTAGTAGATAATCTTTGATATGCTGGAAATATTTATCACACTTTTCATCCAACTTGTAGGTCACCCCTTTATGGAGAAGATGTGAAAAGGGGTGGATTTTATTTGATATTTGTGCTATGAACATCTTGATGGAATGTAGTCTACCATGTAACCCTCTCATATGATTTAGTGTTTGTGGTGGTTCCATATCTAGGATGGCTTTCACCTTTGCTGGATCAATTTATTTCCCTCTTTGTGAGACATTAAAGCCAATAAGTTTCCCTAATGTGACCCCAAACACACACTTTTTTGGATTTAGTCATACCTTATATTCATCAAGCCTGTCAAAGATGGGTCCTAAGACTTGTATGTTCTCACTTCTCTTTCTTCATTTTTCCAAAATATCATCCACATAATCTTCAACTATTTTATGGATCATGTCATGAAAGATGAGGACCATTGCTCTTTGATAGGTTTCTCTTACATTCTTTAACCCAAATGGCATCACATTATAGCAATAGGTTCCCCATGGAAAAGTGAATGTAGTTTTGGGGTGATCCCACAATAGTGGTTTACAATTTTTGGCCAAACTGGACACTGAAATAATTTTTTTTAACTAAATCTTCACTTTTGGGCACCTATAGAGGCTAAAATGTGAGCAATTTGAAGATGATGCAAACTAGAGTTTTGTGACATTTTGTTTATAGATTCTAAATATATTTTTTTCAAAAATTTTGGAATCAAATTGCACTTCTTTATCAATCTCCCTTGAAAACTAGTTTTTTTCATAAAACAACATTTTAAAAAAGTGACGCTCACCGTATAATGCATAACTTTATTTCCATGAAGGAAGAAATTCTAATTCTTTCAAATTTAGATTTGTAACTCTGATATCTAGTACTTCCACTTGGTTAGATATTTTTTAATGATTTTTTTTTTTAATCAAGTTTCGAAGTCAAACCAATTGCAATTCAGACATAACGCAACCGTATAATGTGTAACATTTTTTGTATGTATCAATTTTATTTTATTTTTGTTGAATCAAGGACTTCAATATCTGGTGCACTCATATTTTTCAATTTTTTTTGATAATCTTCTATTTTTCCACATTTAGAATAGAGAGTTTGATTTTTGGTGAAAAACCTACATTCACAAGAAATAAAAAATAAATATAATAATAAAATTAAATTTATTTAAAATTATACTTTTTAGGAAGCCTATAAAAAGGACTACATAAAAAAAAAATTAAATGAATTCATTTGATCCCCCAAAAGGTAAATCAAAAGTTGTTTTTTATCAACATTTTGATAGGTGTAAAGGAGACTCCGTTATAGGTATGCTTTAAAACTAACGGGGTTCTATCCAAGGGGGTTTTATCTAAGGTAGTTTGATCAAACCCTCTTCAATTGGAATGCTTTAAATGAATTATTTAAAGGTTTAAATCATTATATTTTCTAAAAATATGTGATTTCAGCAAAAATCCGAATCTCCCAGAAATTGTAAACCAACTTTGTGGGATCACCCTTTGTGTTGATCCTCCTTGGTGATTATGATTTGATTATAGCTTTAAAAACCATCCATGAGTGATAGCATTTCATGCCCAACTGTTAAGTCCACAATGAGATTGATGTTAGGAAGAGGAAAATAATCCTTTAGACATGCTTTGTTTAGGTCTCTAAAATCAATGTAGATTTTGATGCCCCCAATGGGTTTTGAGACTAGTACCAGGTTTGAAACCCACTCAGGATAATGTATTGGTTAGATAAATCCAATGTCAAGAAGCTTTTGTAACTCTAGTTTGATCAAGAGTTCTATCTAAGGGTGCATCTTTCTTAATTTTTTCTTAACTGGTTTGGCTTCAGGATAGACTACTAGGTGATGCACAACCACTTCTGGATCAAGGCCTGGCATATCTTTGTATGACCATGCAAAGTTGGCTCTTCGCTCTTTGAGAAATGTTGCAAGATTCTTCTATTTTTTGTCTAACAATGATTTAACATAGAAAGTGATCTTAGGTGCTTCTTCTATTCCTACATTGATTGGAGTGGCCTTTTCTGTTAGCATTGCTAACTTTTTTGGATGCATTGCACTAAGGGGGAGATTGAATCCTTCATCCTTGGGTGCCTCAAGGAGGTTTTCACTATTGAATGCTTCCTTTTTCTTACTATTTTAGGATAAAAGAGTGTCACTAGGTGGTTTTCACTCAAGGATCTGCATGTTAGTTTCATTTTATTAATTTTATGATTGAAGGATTAAATTGTCTCCCCATAGTATGCCCCTATGTCGAGATCTATGTCGAATATGGCTTTGTGATCTACCCATGATAAGTTGTCATGGATTCCCACGAATTCTAAGATTGCTTCATCATTTTTGAATAAATCTAGAATTGGTGGTCCTTGTTGGTCCATGTCAATAAGTTGCGGGTATACTAGGCATATTTTGATTGGTTAGTTGCTTGGGACAAAGGATGTTATGGATATCATAAAGAGGGTGTTTTTTCTCAAATAGTTTAGCAACATCAAGGGGAAAGTGATCTAAGGTTGTATCATGTGATGTAGGCGACCAAGAGGAATCCTCAACTCATTTAGCAGAAATACCTTTGCAAATAAGTGTGACCTTGCTAGTAGTGCAACCCAAGCCAAGATTCTTTATTCATTTCTCAAGAATGATGGGTTCTAGTAAACCATTATCATTTTGTCCTAGCTTTTCATTATTGTTATATCCCCAATTCTACATGAGCTATAATCCTTTGTTATCATCTTCCATGGGAAGAATAGGGAAAGGTCATTCATCTTGATAGAGGAATTTATAGATATCTTCCTCATTGATATCTTATTGATTTAAATCCTCCCACTTAGTGAGGGTAGTAGCTTCCATCTTGATTGTTTCAGGTTCTTTGATGCTAGATGTAGGTTTCCCATGTGACTGAGGGGAAATAGGTAACTTTCCCAAGAAAAATGTGCCTTTCAATAGTTTGTAGTTTCCACAACCATCATCCTACATCATTGCTTTGACGTTGGGTATACTCTGTACAATAGGTATTTTTGTTGATGAAGTAGAGACTAGGGATGATGGGTCAATAAATGAGCTTGATGGTGTAGGCCCTTCATCATTTTTGGGTATTTGCGGTATCTTATATAATTTTGCCTCAAGAATCTTGCAGTAGTAAAAAGGCTTAGGATCTCCATGGATAGTGATTTCTCTGCCTTCAAAAGGAAACTTCTCACACTGATGATAGGTCGAGGTTACATCTTTTAGAGCATGGATCTAGGGTCAACCAAGTAAGATGTTATAGGGATGATCAAGATCAAGCACTTGGCATGTAGTTTCTGCATTAAGGGTTCCCACCTGAATGGGAAGTGCAATGATTCCTTGTGATACCCGTTCTTGGTCATCATATGATCTGATAGTGGTACTCTTTGTATTCTCAATAGTATCCTCTGAATAGCCTATATTTTTTATCAATTGCAAGGTAAAAATGTTCATACCGACACCTCCATCTACCAAGACTTGTTTGACCTTGTTTTTATGAATGACAACCTCAAGGTGTAAAGCATGGTTATGATATGGTTGTGATGGTAGGTCTTGCTTAGAGAAGGTGAGAAGATGGTTGGTGATGTGGCCTACCATAGCTTGAAACTAATTAGTATCAATATTCTCAGGAACAAATGACTCAGATAAGGATTTTTCTAATATTTCCCTATGTGTGGGGGATAACCTTAAGATTTCTAAGATAGATATTTGTGCGGGGGTCTGCTTAAGTTGATCTAGAAGATTGTACTTGGTAGGATTAGATGTGGGAAAAGTAGGTTGTGTCCTAGATTGAGATGGGACTCCTTGAACAATTATTTTTCCAGATCGTGTGGTGACTCCACATTTTGTACTAGCTCCTTTGATGGTAACAATAGTGATAATTCTATCATAGGAAGCCACTACATTAGAATAGGTATGTTGCACATTGGTGTAATCCTTAGCTTTTTCATTGTTGTTTTCTTTGTTATGATCTGACATAGGGTTCTTGTATAGCTTAAGATCCAAATTCCCAACTAGTACATCAACAGATATGGTATCATTTTCTATGAGGTCTTAGATGATATTCTTAACTTTCATGCAGTTTGTTGTTTTGTGAAAGTCACAGAGATCATGCTTGTTGTACCAGGATGGTTTCTCTTGAGGTTCTTGGTAGTTTTCAAAGTTGGGAAGTGTTATCAAATTTGACTCTACCAACTTCTTCATGACTATTTTGATAGGTTCTGATAACTATGAGTACATGTTTTTGGGATAACTATTCCTGTTAGCGGTTTTCCTTTGTCGCATGTTGGTGTAATTAATTTGATTTTTTTGAGGAGATGTTGTTTGTTACACAATTGGCTAGATGTTAGAAACTTGATTGTTATTAGGCCTAAGAGCACTTAGTATGACCTTAGTGTCTACCACACCATTATTTGTTATATTTTTGTTCTTTTTCCAAACTAGAGGTTTCTCATTCAAACTAGTTGAAGGACGGTTGTCTCTGTAAGCTTGAGTATTTCCTTGTGAGATTAGACCTCTTTCAATGTTAAGGGATCTAGGGACAAGCTCTTCGTAAGATGTGATACATTGCATTTTCAAGTGGAATGAAAAATTTGGATCTAGGTTGGCTATGATAATTCCTACTTGTCGTTCATTAGGAAGAGACCACTTTCTTTTGTTGGAAGATTGTTGGATATTGTGGATGTGTTGCTGATATGTGGTTGTCATTGATGTCAACACTATTAGCATATGGTGTATCTATTGTTGTAGATGTCGAGGATATTGAAAAAATTATAAGGAAAAGTGTTTCAGGTTCTTAGTGGAACTGTGTAGTTCATGAAGGAATTTTTTTTGTACATAAACAATTAGCTAATGTGGATTAAAGGGTTCATTGTTGAGTAGCTCTAGATCATAAATTTGGATTAAGTACTTGTGTGTTGGAGATATTAATTTGGGTCTCCACTATGTTGTGGCCAACCTTGGTGGATACGCATTAAAAATTTAAATGTAAATTTGGGCTGACATTGCAAAAACATTTTATTTTCTTGGTTGACTAAGTTGTGATGGAATCTCCTATAGCGGATATATAAGAGCAATTGTGTGATTGATGAAAAGTGTGCTTCATGTGCTCTGATGTGTGTATGTGTGAATATATTTACTGAGCAGATTGTGAAGAAGATTGTGTGAAGTTTGAAGAAGTGTTGAGCTTAATTGGAACTGTAATTAGGCTTGTGAAGAAGCTATTTTCTCAGTTCATACCCTCCAGATTTTTAATCCAAACCCTATTGTTGGACAGTGAGTCCTGTTTTGTAATTGAGTAGTGAGCTCTAGGTAGTGTTCTTGAATGCATGTGCATTCCCCTTATTTCTTTCATTATACTTTTAGCAGAGTATAATCTTGTGGACTAGCATCCACCTTGGTTTTTCCCCTAACAGGGTTTCCATGTAAAAAAATCTTGGTTTTCTTTGTCTCTCTAATGTGTTAATTTCTTATGGTTAATTTTTAATTCATCAGATCTATGATTAAGGATAAGTTAAGTTAGAAAAGGTTTTAATATCTAGGACAACTAATTCACCCCCCCTCTTAGTTGTTTGTCCTTGTTTTTCCAATAGCTTTTACTAAATCTTTGTCTCCATCGTTGTAAGAAATTAGCAAAGATTTCCCCTTGATTTTATCTAAGAGTGTATAATTCTTCTAGACTAACATCCATGTCAAGATTGAAGGAGTAATGATCGATGAATTTTCAGTGATTTCTTGAAAAAATTTGATACCAAGAGGCAGATGAGAAAACCAATCCATAGCATGACCTATTAAATTTCAAGGGAAGAGGCACATTAGATATGAATCGTTGTAAGTCACCTCCATGCACATGACATTAAATTGTTTGATATGGTCCACAAGACTTCCTCTCCCTTTATATTTTTTAAATTTGAGAATTTCAAAACCAGGAGGGTTTGGTATCATTGCTATGTTTCAATCAAATGGATAAGGACATAAGTTCTATGTATGGGGATTTTTGGCCTTGCCCATTTGAAGGTCCTATATTTCTTGTGATAGCTCCTTGAATTGTGATGCTAGATCATCTTGTGGGTTGGGTGGAGGAACATATGGTGGGATGACAGATGAGTTGTATGGGGTGTATGGTGGTGTTAGATTCTGTGAAGATGATTGGGGTATTGATGTATATGTTCCTAATGCATTTGGATTGATGATGTTCAAGTGAGGATATTAAGAAAGTTGTTGTTGTTTTTGGGAATACTATTGAGCTAGTAAGGCTTGCTATTGAGCTTGCTGTTGTTGTGATAATAAAGTTGCTTGTTGTGCTTGATGTTGTTGGTGTGCTAATAAAGTTTCTTTTTGTGCTTGATGTTTTTTTTGGTGGCTTGTTGTGTTGCTAAGGCTTATTTTTGCTAAGGTTGCTTGCTATGCTTGATATTGTTGTTGTGCTAAGGCTGCTTGTTGAGCTTGATGTTGTTGTTGGGTAGCTTGTTGTGCTTGTTGTAAAGCTAATTCATGTGCTTGCAATGTGGGATTAGGTGGTTGTTGCAACATCTGTGAAGGATTATGGATATTAATGTTTTGAGTGGGTAATGGATTTTTGATGAGAGATAAAGGGTTCCCTTGGTTCAAAATTCCTTGTAAGATGGTAGGATTAGGTTGATGAATGTATGTTTGATGTCCCGATTGATTTATCATAGTAAAGGGGATTGTGGGAAAAGATGAGGATGATGTCATTAAAATTTTCAATAGAAATGACACACTAGGACCTTGAATCCATTTATTGAAAACATTTCCTTGTCCCATGTTTTGAGGATTGCCTTGTGCCAAAGATGTAAACAAGGGATTTGTGATCAAGGTACTTCTTGGATTGATAGAACTTGTAACCAAAGGATCATTTTGATGTGGATTGAAAGTGGATGAGGTGGAAATGGTAGATGGCATGGATGAACCCACTAGAGGGTTGGATAAAGATGTCCCTATTTGCATTAAGATCTGGTTCTATGATATGGTATTTCCATTCCCTTATGTGTTGTTTTGAGATACTTGGTCTATAATGCTTTGTGTGATGGTGGGAACACTTGTTGTACTCATAGGTGTGGATGAAGAAGGGTGTCCCTAAAATGTCAAAGTGATTGTGAAATAATGAAGTTCAAGTGGTGTGTGTAGCTGTTTTGGAGCTTCGAGAATAGGAGCACCAAAAGTAGGTGTCCAAGTGGTTTTTGGAGGTGGAGGATTAGTGTCAAGAGTAAATACAAGTTTACTACTTTCAAATGGTGAAGTGTGACCAAATTCCTTGGCAAGGCTGGTTGCAAGACTAGGAAAATGTGTTTGATTTGGCCCTAGCAATGGAGTTGTGAAACCTTGTGTTAAATTTTGTGCTACAAACATCAGGGAGATAGGAGCTACATTTTCAAAGGCTTGATGTTCCATAATTTCCTTCCTAGTAAGCTAAAATGGATTATTTGTGACATCTTCAATATCATATGGTCCTAAAGGAGATGATGGTTGTTGTGATGGGGTAATGTGACTTCTAGGATCAAATTCTAAAGGATTTGGATCACTTGAGGTAAATGTAACTTTGGTTTTCTCCATGATTCTCTTGTGTTGTGATCTTATATTTATCATAAATTTTGTGTCAACTATGGGAGAGTTTTGTTGAGTTTTGTAATGTTTGAACTCTCTAGTTAACCCAAATCTAGGTAAAAGGGGTGTTATAAGTCCTTTTGGAGCAATGATGATAATGGGGGATGAAAAGATGAGTGACGTGGGAAGTGATTTTTGTAAACATTTTGGGACAACACTTTTGTCTTGAGTTGGATGCTTTGATGTTGGGATAAAGGATGTTTATTAACTTGTAAATATTTAGGGTAGAGTCATGACCATCAAGATAGACTAGTTCGAAGATGATAACTAACTTGTCTAAATTCATGGAAAAGGATGCATTTCACATACAAAATAGGAAATTTAGATAGTTGGTTGATTTGATTTTATGTTTTAAGTCAAAAAGTGTTGGTGTACTCAAAATTTTACAAAGTTGGATGAAGTGAAAGATGAATTTTGATGAAGGGGTGAGTGAAATGTTTGACCCAATGTTGACTTTAAAGTGACCCTTTGTTTTGACAACACCAAGGTAGTGAGAATGATGCTAGACCTCTAAAATTTTCAAATCCTAAAGAACCAATGTTGATTTATATGAGAGGATGGATGGGGATGTTTAGACTTGTTCGGATTCACCTAGCTTGAGCATAAATTTTCTTAACAAGTGGTAGTGATTGCAATAAAGTATTGAAGCCCACTTCCTACTAAATTGTGCACTAGGATATCTGCGCTTGCAATGATGGGATGGAGATCTTCCCCTATGGATTTTAATTGTGCAATGGATCATTTAGAGGAGTTTAGTATCATGGAAAATACTATGGTTTTGACTCCAAAAGAATGCATATAGTTCTGGACTATACCTTGAAGTGTGTCTATAAAAGTTTGCTACTAACCTATCTCTATTGTTGTGAAGCACTAAAAGGTGTTTCTTTAGAGATTTTGGAGTGACATTCCTAAGTCTAAAATAATGACCTGTAGACCTTACCTTAGGGATCTTTATTTTGTATGAGATCATTTACAAACAGTTCAAGTTTATGGAAGAAGGGAAGATATTTATTACCATGCGGGTGGTGGTAATGTGGGCCTTCCAACCTCAATATCAACTTGTTACTCTTCTTCGTCTAAAATGGTTGTTGGGTTTCTCCACTGGGTGTTTATTTCTTTTGATTAAAAAACGAAGCTTCTCAAATTGCTAATGAGATCAGTTTGTTCTTTGTTAATGAGTTCAAAATTTTGGCTGAATTACACAACCTAGAAGATCAAGTTATTCAACGGGAGCAATCAGTCTCCAAATAGTCATGTGGGGTTCATTTTTCAACTTATCTTGCTTAATGAATTAATTTTACAAACACTTGTCTTGATTATGTTTCCAAACTAGATGTCTATGTCAAAAACATCATAACTTTCACAATGTCCATTTCATGAAAATTATGAGATTAAAGCCATAATTGCCTATGTTGTCTTTGGGAAAATATGAATTTGAGATTAATGTCAAGATATTTAGAAATGGCTATGGAAAAATCCTTAGGAAAAGCAGTAATATCAAGGCTAACTCAAGAAGTCCATATTAAAGCTAAAGTGTTTAAATTTTTTAGGATGATAGTGAATGTTTGTTTTTGTATAGTTTTGAAACCAAGCAAAGTGTTAAACTAACTCATAATCATTACAACCCTAGACTAGAAATGGATATATTTGTTGAGTCCCCACTCATATTTCTACAAACACTAAACAATGTGAATAGTTAGAGATTTGGCGACACTAGCTCCCTTCCATGGCACACACTTCTTGGGACCATCTATTTGTGTCCTGCGCTAGAGGTGGGATTAATCATCCCAACAAAATCAAGGCCCCATTGTGCAAAAGGTTCCTCAGTCACTATTGGATTTAGGGGCATTGTTGAGTTTTTCCTTCTTCCGATGAAGAATTGGCATTCATTATAGGCCTTAACTAAAGAGTGTGAGTCATTGAATAGTGTAGGAAAGAAATATCTAGCACATATAATTTTGATGGTGGTGGTCTTTGCAGAAAAATGTCTTCCCATGAGACTACTATGGAAAGTGTTGAGAATTTTCTTTGCTTGTTCTATGGTGATGCATCACAATAGAATTCCATTGAAGTTAATTTTGAAAAGGACCCCTTGAATGAGTGCATATCCATTGTTCTACAATCTATAGAATCTTCTCTTCTGATAAGGAAGGCCCAATAGATATTTTCCAATATGCATGAATCTTACCCTATCTACTAGCTAGCAGCCTTCAGACTCAGATTCATTTATTAGGACAAGCTTGACTTGCTCCTCTTCAGCTGCCATTTCTTTATCATGCAAAAAATATTTGCATAGTACTCTTCCTCATATAGTCTTTGTGGGCTTGAACTCTGAGGATCTTAGTGATCCAATTGGCCCTTTTTTTCGTGATTTCTCCTTCCATGATATACTCACGCAAACTAGAATGCATGACATATACAACCACCTTGTTGCAAGATATGAGATGTCTGAACTTCTTGAGTCCCTTAACAATGGAAAATGATTTCCTTTCGGAAAAGTTATAGTTCATCTGATAATCTTTTAAGGTCTAGGAGTGAAATACTATCAGATGTTCTCCCTTTCCTTCATCATCCTTTTGGGTTAGAACAATGGTGATTCTCGATTTTCTACTGAACACATACATTATGAAGTCCTTTGATAGGTCTAGATTCACCCACACAAGAGCTGAAGAAATAGCATCCTTAACCTTGTCAAAGGCTTCTCTAGCTTTCTTTGTCCATTTGAACAACTGATCCTTTTTGAGCATTAGGGTGATAGGTCTAATTATTCCTACAAAATCATAAATGAATTTTCCCACAAAATTTACCTTTCTTGAAAAGGACTAAACTCCCTTCTTATTGACTGGTAGGGGGAGCTCTCTGATTTCCTTCACCCACTCTGTGTCAATTGCAATTACATATTTGGACACCATGTTCCCTAATAGTTTTCCTTGCAGAACCCCAAAGATACATTTTTCGAGTTTAGGGATATCCCGAACTCCTAACATTTTCTAAAAACCATTTCTAGATGATCAAAATGATCATCCTTACTCAGAGAATACCATAAGATCATCCAAGTAGATTAAGATGATCTTATTGATCAATTCCTTGAAAGAAATATCCATTGCTCATTGGAAGGTGGCTCTTGCATTTGAGAGGCCGAAGGGAATTTTTTCATATGTGAACATCACCTACTTGGTAGTGAATGTTTTTTTTTGTTGGTCTTCCTCTTTTACCTAGATCTAGTTGTAACCAGGGAAGTCATCTAGCATAGAAAAAATCTCTGATCCTACCACAGTTTGCAAGATAGACTCCATGGAAGGAAAGGGGTAGTGGTCCTTCAGGGATACTCTATTCAAGTCCCATAAATCAACACATAGGTGGATGTCTCCATTATTCTTTTAGACTGGAACCAGGTTGGATACCCATGTACTATGCTTGATTGAGAAGATGATCTAGGACTAAATTAGCTTTGTCAACTCTTGTGCCATCAAGGCTTTGATCTTCAAATTTACTAGCCTCTGCTTCTGGCAGACATGATTTGCTCCTTCCATTAGTTCTATAGTATGCTGGATGATTTTGGGATCATATCCCTTGAGGTCATCATATGACCAAGCCACTACTCCATATTTTTCACAAAATTGAATGAATCTTTCTTTATCATGATGTGGGACATCTTTTCCAACCTTGGGCTTCCTTCCGTCTCCAACTAGAATATCCGCATAGTTGATTTTTTTTGCTACAAAATTCCTCTTGTCATTTCTTGCATCATCACAATTGAATAGGTTTTTGAGAGTGACTAGTCCTTTTGGAAGCTTGTTGGACCTTAATTGAATAATTTTCCCTTCATAGGCCTCGACAATTCTCAGCTGGAGTTGCTCAGCGAACTCTCTTGATTGTTGGAGGAATGAGGCAATTTTTTCATCACTTTCGAACACTTGCTAGCTATGTTTATTATCTAGGATTGTAGGTCAGATGATCACTCACATAGAGTGTATGCTATGAATTAAGTCAGAAGCAGGATCAAATTGAGATCCAATTGTCGCCATGCGATCCACATCTGTATTTTTCTCTCTAGGAACTATTTGGATATTGAAGGCTTCAAATACTTCAACCAGGTCCCAGAATCTATGTCTATAGGATCTCATGTGGACATTCTTGGTGGTGGATAGCCCTCAAACTTGATTGACGATCAACTCCAAGTCTCTAAACACCATTATTTTCATAACACCCATTCATTCTGCAAGACTTAAACCTTGCACTAGGCCTTCATACTTAGCTTCATTATTTGAATAAGAAAATTGGAAGTGAAAAGAACTAAGTATCTTTTCATTGGATGGGGATGTCAAACATATCCCAACTCCTATGCCAAATTTGTATCTCACTCCATCAAAATGAAGCATCCATATCTCTAAGGCTAGAAAACTCTCAGATTCCTTTATGACCTTCGGGATCACTTGATCTTCATCATAGATGACATAAGTTCCCAACCTGGTGGCATGGTAATTGTCAAAAGTATTATTCACTATAGATTCACTCAAGAAGACCTCTTCTGAATCGGTTTGGTCTTTGGTCACCTTCTTATCCTCTAATAGCTCAGTACAATACATTTACTCTTTGGTGATAGAGGTATGGGAGGCCTCAAAGTTGATCACAACTTCATCGGCCACATGTTCTAAAAGTAGAGGTTCATACACTATCTTCATTTTAGCTCCATGTTTGGCCCTAAGGATCAAGTGTGACCAATCCAAAGAAAGATATCTACCTATCTTGGAAGTGAATTCTCAGGATAAGAAAAGACTAAACATGGGGGGAATGTCTATGATTATAGTATCTTGTGGAACTGTGATGCCAGGGTAGGATAATAGAGTCAATGGGAGGTCCTTAATGACACCTATGGCTTCAACCTTCTTCCCATCAAGCTACATACCCCCCATTTTTAAAGGTTCATAGCTAAGTCCTAAGGCTTCAGCTATCTGTTTGGACATGACTGTGGTAATAGCACTAGAGTCAATCATAGAATTGTGTAATAATTTCTTACCCACAATAAGAGTTAGGAAAAAGGGTTTCAATTTTGGTTTACCTTTAACCTCAGTAGAGGTGTCCTTTACTATTTTTGAGGACTTTGGTAGGAGGTGATGGATCAATGACCTTTCCCTTGAGTGATTGCTCTGTTGGCTCGGTGCTCACATCTTCAAGTAGGTCCTTCTACAATAATGACTTCTATTCCATAATAGCTAAGATATCCCAAAGGAACACATTAGTAGAGGAATTTTTCAAATTTTCCACCACATTGAATGGTGATAGATTTAAAGGATTCTATTCCTTAGCCTTGGTTATAACAATTTCCCTTTGTGACTAAAATTGTTGTGCAATTGTAGAGGTACTAGGAGTCTGGTCGGAGGCACTTTTGGGCTACGGGACAACTGGTTCTCCTATGAATTTCCTCTTAGAATGAGTGTTGTAATCAAACTATACTTGTAGGGCCTTTGATGTGGATTCATCATTTAAAAACACTACCTCTTCTTCTTCCATCCATGAGAAGAGCGTGTGATCTGGAGCTATGTCTATCTCTTGCTCTAGGGACATTCCTTGCATTTGTGTGATGGGTACCACATTTTCCATTTGTGGAGAGGCATATACATAACCTCCTAAATTTTATGACATTCCTTGACTGCATTGTTCTGCCACTCTTTGTTGTAGATTGCTACATAGACAATTTTGGGGCGTATGTGCTTCGTTGCATGGAAAGCTCTAGGGATTGATGTCATCAGTGAGATTTTTTTCCCCCATTTTCAGCTCTTTAAACAATATTGGGTAAGAATTCTATAGTAGGGTAGGTATTGGCACCATCTGATTACTTGTTTGAGTCTATAGATTTGTGTGTGAGCCTCCTTGAAACTGATTTTTTTGGTAGGAATATTTTTTGCCTTGATAATTTTGGTAAGTTGGCTTTGGAGGTGTGGACTGCTTCCGTTTGATGGTAGTCATTTCATTTGAGATATTCCACAACTCCTTGACATCGCTCATCTCAACCTTTGAAGAATTAGATGTAGAAGCATCACTCTACGGTGTGCTCAGATATGCATACATGGATTGGGGAGGAGCAGATGCACTGGTAGATGCTATCTCCTGGGTGGGAATTGACAACTCTAGAAATATAGGTAGAGCGGGCCACGGTAGTAACTTTCTAACATCAATAAAATTATTCTCTACATGAACAACAATGTTATATGCACCTGGCAAGGTGTTCCCACCAAGGGAGTGGATCATCACTGAGATGTTGGCATTGAGAGACTTCAGATAGAACATGAATGCCAAATCTGCAAGTGGGCAGATTGCAGGTTGAGTCCTTTGCCAAGTTATGTGAAACCAAGCATTAAAGTTGATCATGGCCTCTTGAGGGGTCCACCTTATGGTCAATAGTTGATGATATAGAAAAGACCAATCTCTATTATTTGAAAATATCTCATAGAAAGGGTCTCTAAGTTGATCCTAGGTACCAATGGTATTGGCTCCCAAAGTGTGATACCAATCTAGCACTTTTCATTTGAAGGAGGTTGTGAGCAACCTTAGTGTGACATTCTGGTTGGTAACACCATGCACCAAACAAATGTTTGCCACATCTTGCAAGTGTTTGGATGGTGTTTTTGAGCCTTCCCTGGTGAATTTTGGTACAACCTTTAAAGCAGAGGTTAGGATAGTGGCCCAAACGGTAGGTTCTACTGGTGCTATAAGGGGGATTTTGGCATCCCATGCCACATAATTTTTGTTCGCAATCAACAACATGGATGGTGGAGGGATTAGAACATTTATTGGATGGGTTCTTGTTCTTACTATTACTAATGGTGGCACTAGCAAGCTAGGGTTATTCACTATTTGGGATCTAGTAACAGGTCGATGGCTCATACACCCACTTTAGATTTAGATACATTTAAGCAGTCCCACCAAGCGTGCCAGAAAAAGAAATTGTTGACGCCTAAAATTGACAAGCAACAACCTTATGGGAAACTTAGTTAATGGGAGGACCAATTGTGCTAAACTAAGTGACCTATGGGTTTTTAAAGAAGTCGGCTCCTTCTGTAGTTGGGGGTTTTGGAATGTGAAATGGAAGCAAATATAAAAAAATAAAGATCTAACCTAAGGTGATGTGCCAAGATGTAGGTGTGGGCATGGTAAATCTCCATTTTGGGTGGGATTTAAGGGCCCATTCAACAATCTACATGTCCTGAAATAATAGAAATCATAGATGAAAACCCAAATAATCTTTTCAATAACATAAAATAACTCCCATAAATATTTACTGAAAAGAAGAGTCCAAGACATGGTCTAAATCAACAAACTTATATTGAAATTATAGAATTTATGTAAATAAACTACTTAGTACAATAATGGCATGGTATAATTTTTTGTCAAATAGCTAAGAAACAGAAAGGCTGAACAACAATGACACAGTTTGTGAGTCTTAATACAATAATTAAAAACAATACAAAAGGCCTGGTATCTTTTTCACAATTTTTCTATATATTCGAAACTCATTTTTAGAAACTTAAAGCAATATTTAAAGAGAAACATCTCATCACCTAAAAGCCAATAACAAAAAAGATTCTTTTAGCACGAGTAATGATGTCCATTGCAATGATCTCCCAAGGCCATTGCAATAGAAAATATTTTGAGACATAGAATGCAATTGCCTTTGAGCTAGATGCATCCCCTGCAAATGATGGCTATGGTCATAGTGTAGAAGCAATAGAATCACATGCAAACATGTGTCACTCACCCACATAGTCATTTAGGACATGTGGCAATAGGTCGAGGCTTTCCATTGGTTCTTCCTTCCTTGTGATGAAAACCCTCCTAGAGAAGACACATGGAGAAGTCTTCGTTACCAGTGCTAACTATGGGGTTTTCCAAAAGTGTCAGCGGAACGATGCTACATGGCACGGGGGTGGAGCTTGGTAGAGTAGAAAAGGAGATCGGGCTTACAAATTCCTACACTACTAACACATGGAAGCATGGCGAGGCTTGAGAGAGAAGCAAGGGAGGAAATATTTGCGAGGAGCACACGGTGGACACGTGGTGATAGCAAGCGAAGCTCTTCAAAAAAGGGCTCAAAGATATTCAAATAAATGGGGCACAGGCCAAGGAAAAGCAAAATAATATTATCAACCTGAAGGGAGCTTGAGGGATTTTTTAAATCCATAGTTACATTTTGGGGAGAGATAGTTGAAAAACCTTTTGGTGAAAATTCTTGGAGAGATATGTGAAAGGGGGAGACAAGTTTTGTATCAAGCCTTCAAAAATGTTTTTGATATGTATGTTTCCATCAATGACAAAGGGGGAGATTGTTTGAAGTTGGAAGCTTTCCATTGATGATGCAATTTGGAAACATGAGCATGAAGTGTATATACATTGTTTGATCTAGTGTTTTCATTGATGTCAACATTATTATGATCATCCTAGAATAATATGAAAGTATTTCTAGTGACTTATGTATAGTACAAGCTGATATACAAACTATGGTTTATCAAGAATTTGGCTAAGTATTTCCTCTAATAGTTTTGTGCTTCAATGCATTAGTTTTTGGATCATCACTTCACTACATGATATAATCTTATACGATCATAACTACAATTTTTAGTTCATCAGATGCAACAACATTCAAGTTTTTGTGACATTCTGTAAAGTTTCCTAAAAGATATGAATGGCAGTATGCAACCCTGTATATCGTGATTATCTTTTGTGTAGTGTACCAGTGTGGGAGAATTTTCACTTCTTTATGAATAATTATCTTGTTTTATGATGATGAAGATAAGCTAATAATTTTTTTTTGAATGGGAATCTCAAAGGAAATCGAGCTTTAAGGTCACATGGTTGATGAATTGCATCTACACTTGAAGACTTTGTGTTTAGTTCTATATTGGGCCAACCTAACATGTTTGATATTTTGTGGAGGATATGCAAGTAACTCTATCTTATATGGGATTTATATTAAGTCCATATCGACCTATCTTGGTGTAAATTGAATTTTTAATTTAGGCACTAAGTGTGGATAAAATAATTTGAGGACAACATGTTTAATTTTGTGTTTTACTTCTAATTAGGCTGACCTAATTGAAGTTACACTTGATGTTGGTATATATATGAGATCAACACTGAAAGTTTTAAGAGTGAGAGTGAGTGAAAGAATATGATATGCAAATGTGGTAAAGCAGAGAAAAATGTATGTAATATATGACATGTATGGTGATTCACCTACATGTGTGTGATGCAGTATTGAGTAGATTATGAATAGAGTAGAGTGTTGATTCAAAAAAGTGTTAAGATCATTTTTTACTTTAGTGGAACTATAATTTGACATATGATAGATTATATTGTATCAGATCAAATAGGTAGTATTTACAACCCTTCTTTGTTCTTTCTTAGTGGGTTGTGAGCCTTTTTTCTAGATAGTGTGTCTTGGAAATGATCCTTTTTGTAATATCCTATATTTGGATATAATATATTATGAGCTAACCCTCACCATGGTTTTTCCCTTTTTAGTTTTCCACATAAAAATACTAGTGTCCATGTGTCATGTGATTTTGTGGTTGTATTCATGATTTCATACTTCATTACAATTATTTATATTAAGTTAATTAGATGGGTTATGTTTAATTAGTTTACATGAATAGTGATTCACCTCCCCCCTCTCAATATTCAGGGTGTTCAACACCTCTCTCCTTCCATTTCACCATTATATATTTATCTATGTTTGTCTTTTTCTTTGTCTTTGTTTCTCTCTCACCCTCTCTATATTTCCTAAGTTATATTTATCTATATCTTCCTTTATATCCATTTCTCTTTATCTCTATCTTCCTCTCCCTATCACTTCCTCTTTCTATATCTCTCTACTTCTCTCCCCAATCTCTATTTCTCTCTCCCCATCTACCTCCCTCTTTATCTATTTATACATATCTATCTCCCTCTCTATCTCTCACAATATTTATCTCTTATACACACACACACACTACTTATTTCTCCCCCCTATCTATATCTCTATATAGATCCATATTTAAATTCTTATATATCTCCCTCTATCACTATCTCATTATTTATTCATCTCTTTCTACTGTAATAGCTTTCCATCTCTCTACCCCTCTCTATATCTCTTCCTACTTTTATCTTCATATTTTGTATCTCTCCCTCTCATTTTCTCCCTCTCTTCCACTCTCTATATATTTATCTCTTCCATATATCTATCTCTTCACCCTCTCTCTTCATCTCTCCCTCTCCTTATTTCTATATCTATCTCCATCTCCATCTCCATCTCCATCTCCATCTCCATCTCCATATCCATAGCCATATCAATATCCATATCCATATTTATCTCTAACTTCCTCTTCCTCTCTCTCTCTCTCTTCTCCATATCTCCCTCTCTCTCCCCTCTCCCTATTGAAAACATAACATGAGCCTATTGGTAATGGAGCCTTATTATCATCCTCATTAAAAGGCTTTATTTTAGTTGTGTTTGGATCCTTGTAACTGAATACATAGTTAATTTGGAGCTATCACTTCTCCATTGTGACCTTTGTTGCACAAACATCATTTTCTAAATAGTCTACCAATTGACCTCATGTATACTTCAAAAATGTATGTGTAGTGTAGGAAATTGTATCACTTTAAATTTTGACACTATGTTTGCATCCCCTTAATTAACTGGACTTAATTAAGCCACTAATTGACCAAAATATGCATTCAAAAGCCTTATTATTCCTATTTTCCAAAAGGGAAACATATATTAAAAATTTACCATCATTAATTAAATCATCTTGGAAATTGAGTGTCCCTGACTTAGGTCCTAGGACTAATATGCCCAAGGGCGAATGGATTCCCTTTAAGTCCTAGGACCTAATTTTTAATATGTTTTTGGTAGCATTTGAATGATTAAAATTCATGTTTCAATTGTCAACTTTTGGAATTTGATTTTTGAGAAATTAGAAAAAACACCTATAAATACATATTCGTTTTATCATTTAAAATCTAAGCAACATTGTCTAGCGTTAATAAAACTGTCACAAGAGAAAATATCATTGGAAAGAGAATTGAAGAGTAGATTTATCAATCATCTATAGCAACAATCAAGTGTAAGGAAGCTAAGGTAGAAGAAAAAATTCCTACACTAACCTTGAGAGGAGAATAATGAAATTTTTTACAGATCTTTAATAGTTATAGAAACTTAAATAGGAATAAACAAAAATATTATGCATACCACAACATGTGATTTATGTGGGGAAAACCCTTTCGAGAGAAAAATCCCACACTCCAAAATTTGTCCAAAATATTATTCAAAAATTAAAAGATTACAATATTCTTGTAGAGAAAGCTTCTCACAAGAGTATCACCACTCAAAGAACTAGAGGCAACATATTTGCAATAAAACTCTTAGAATACATCACAATACATAGTTGTTATACAACACCCTCATAAAATATGGTTTTCTTCTAGGGAAATTCAAGCTAATAAAATATTAGCCATCGTATATGAGACATATTGATGATTGATCTAGATTTACAATAATAAAATATAAATAAAAATTTCCTTTCAGGGGCACTGCCCCCAAGCCCCCACTAGGGCATGCTTCCCTTGGACCCCAGCTAGGGGATGATCCTCTCGAACCCCTTGTGGGGGCTAGGGGGGATCCCCCCATGCCCCCCCCTGTCATCATTGGCTGAATAGTACTTGTGTATCAACTTGATACCTTATGTAATTGCAAGGTTGAGACACATTTTCTAAACAAATCTCCCACTTGTCAAACACCTTGCAAGGACAAACAAAGGGTGTCATCATCATCTCTTAATTTCTAGCAGCCAAAAGGACCATAGTCTCTAAACACCATTTAAAATTCTCAATGCTCACATGATTAGTTAAAGAATCAACAATATTCATCAAAGTGTCTACCTTAACTAGATTCACCCTAGCATCTTCGACCATATCTCTAACAAAATGATATTATACATCAATGCGCTTGGTCCTGGCATGAAATGTCAGGTTCTTGGCTAGACATATCGAACTTTGAATATCACAATAAATTGTCACTTTACATTGTTTTATTCCAATATATGAACACATTCTCTTAAACCAAATGGCTTATGTATCAATGGATTTATTTTGAGGATTAGAGTGTGAGAAAAACTAACACATAAAGCATGTAATCCAAAGATCCTATCAAGAACAATGAAAACAAGTACAATTATACCTTTGATTCGCATGAGTTTCCATGATTCACCTTGATAGTACCTTCTTGCTTGTTGATTGACGTGTTGCCCTCAGATTCGTCGTGTGAGCAATCTACAAATAGATGTCTATGTCCTACACCAAGCTTTGAAGGATTTGCACAAATGCCTAATGCCTATGCCTAAATGACTATGATAAAAATGGCTCTAAAATGCAAAATTAATCTAAGTATTAATATGCCATAATATTGTAATCTATGTGCGTCTAATCTAGAAATGAGAGAAAAATGGCATTTTATAGAAAATTCCATTTTGAATGGACATATGAGATTGATTTTTGACAGACCTAAAATCAGCGGACAAAATTTAATTTGACAATCCCTAATCAGGGTTAGGGAAAAATCCTTAAGTGAGTGGTCGAGATGTCATATGAGAAAATCAAATCGGCGATGGAGAATAAATGAGATAATCAATTTAGAAAATATAGATTTTCGAAAATCAAGAAGATAAAGACTGCCTGATTTGTGAGATTCAAAAAATCAAGAAGATAAGAGTTGGACTGAAGATCAGATTTGAAAAATCAAGAATCTGCCCGATTACTTGATTTTTGGAAGATTAGTTACCATTTTGAATTAAATTAATTTAAAATAATGATTTTGTGAGACAATAAATAATCTTTTCAGATTATTTACCAAAATGGATGAGTTAAAGAAAGTGATGACATTTTAAATAATTTCATTTATTTAAAATGAGAGGAATATAATTTTGACAATTAAATAATTAAAGATAATTATTTAATTTAGCAGATAAGATTAATTAATTAAATAAATTAATCAATTCATTTAATTATGAGTTAGTGACATATTAAATAAATAAATAAAACTTATTTATTTAATAATCAGGAAGAAATATATGACGAAGGGCAATTAAATAAATTAAGAAATTTATTTAATTAAGGGAAGACTTAGACAATTAATGACATATTTAATTAATAAATAAAATTTATTTATTTAATAATCATGAAGAATACAAAAACATGAATTAATTAAACAATTATAAATTATTTAATCAATAGTTGAATGTGGACAAAGGACATAATTAAATGTCATAAGTATGTTAGGGCGAAAGTGGTAAAAAATGAAGCTTGCAGGCCTATGTCATTTTTAGGTGTCTACATTTTGCCCCTCTTTGTCATAATGTAGCATGTCGCATTGTGACAAAGAAAATAAGTCAAAAATATGCCCCAGTGCAAAATAAGATGAGGAAAAGAATGATGAGGGTTACGGTATGCCCCCTTGAGAGGATAGACGAGTTCCAAGAACATGGGTGTGCTCTCGAAATTAATGAGAAGACTAGAATATGAAGAGACAAAGAAATGTTAGTGCAAAAGATGTGGATGGTGATATGGATGCAATGCCTATATGAGATGGGTGAGAGAAGATGACAAGACTAAAGAAGATGCATGTTAGTTCCTAGACCAAATCCTTCAAAACATTGCCATAGGACTTTAATATTTATTGCTCTTAATCATCATTGGGCAGTAAAATGACACAAATGGACAACAAACACCATGATATGACGTAGACCAAGGTGTGCAAGGTCATCCACTTGAAAAACATACAGTCACAGACAAGGAATGTCCTAACTCATACTAAGGGCGAAGTTGCCCCAGTCTTTTTTTCAAGACAATCCACAGACAGCGGTCAAAGAAAATAAAATAGGCCAGGAGATGTCATCGCACCTCTAAATCCTTCATGGGACATCCTCGAGGTAGCTAGTAACATGACCAAAAAGACAAGATAGTAAAAATATAAGACAAAATAGCCAAGATAGTCAAAATATAAGACAAGATAGATTAGAAAAATTAATAGCCATTTAATTTTGTTTGCCAATGTTTGTTTGCCAAAGATTGAATTCTTGCCGGTTTGACAGTTTTGACAGTTTAAGAGTTTTTCTAATTTGACGGTGTTGACATTGTGACGAGGCCCATTATCACGAAGGACACATCTTGAAAAAGGTAAAGGAAATTTTGACGAGGTCCAACTCCAAGAAAAACACATCTTGAAGAGGACCAAAGAGTGATGAGATTGACATTGTTTTGACTAATATGTTTTGGCAAGCTGACTGATGTTGACTATATGATTGATTGGACTGTGCTATCTAATTTTGACCAATTTTGACATTGACGTTTCGAATGACTATCTTGTGTTTGAGTTTGACTATGTCTAACTTATTTGACCAATGTGACGATTGTGACAAATGCCATGATTTTATGTGGACCAATCTAAAAGGACTGACCTAATGTCTCAGGGACTCATCGACTGATGGCCTTGCCTACGTAGCAAATGTGCAGAGACAACGTAGTTCGACTATGACATGGACTGACTGACATGACTGACTTTGACTCCATGTGACTAACTTTGACATTGATTTGGATTTTTTTTGTCTTTTTTTTCAGGACGTTTTATGATTTTTAGGTCTTTCTTCAGGACATTTTATGATGTTTTTGGTCTTTCCTCAGGACATTTTATGATGTTTTTTTATTTTTTTAGGACATTTTATGATGTTTTTGGATTTTGACGTTTAAGAGGATCATGACAAATGCATATGACTGATGCCTACACATGAGAATCCAAGGACAAATATGATTGTGCCCCTAGTCAAGCTGAATACCAATTGACAAGTGATGACAACGTTGTTTGACGTGGGAAGGACGCATCCCGAAACAACGTGAGGATGATGACAATAATGTGATGAAATTATGGCGGTCTACAGCCGGGCCAGGAATGCAGTCAAGTAAAATTTTGGATAATGTGTTTGTATGGATAAGACTCATTGCATTTGGAATGACTTGGCTAGGAATAGATGGGATGATGATTATCCTTAGACCATTTGACAGGGGAAAGCCAAGATAGGTGACAAGCATGAAAGGATAGGGGGTGGCCTTGGTAAAAGACAAGAGACATGAGACTAATGGAATCGTGATATGATTTTCAAGGACTATGTCGTACAAGGAAAAAAAGGCTATGACGGTCAATGACATGATGTTTCATGAATCGTGTATGACCGAAGGATAGACATGTCAAGAGTTTTCCCAAAGCATGATCTATGTGTGCCAGTTTTATGTCAAGACCAAGGTAAGTTAAAAAATGGATGGAAATGATAGGGCTAAGATGGACGTCAGTGTCATGAGGAAGGCATGGGAAAATGAGACAACTTGCCCCCAAGTATAAAATTCCACATAGATGATTTATTTTACACATGACGCCTGTTTGCAGGTTTTCATCATGGTACTTATCCAGGGCACCTGTTTGCTAGGTTTTCACCATTGGATGAAATTTTTCTCTTTACTATTGTCTTCACTTTTTGATTTTTTTGGTGTCACCATGATGCCTATTTGCCAGGTTTTCATCAGGGTAACAATTTTTCATCATTTTTCATTTTTTTTGTATTTTTGATTTTGTGGATAGGCTAGATTCTTTAGATGACCACTGTCTATTATGAATCCATTAACGGTGCCGATGTAGAGAATGGTGCCATGATATGCCAATAATGTTATGTATATAGTAGTTGTCTTGTCAGGATTGTAGCGCTTGTATACAACTGATCGATGTCATTGTGGTCCTTTCTGATACTAGAGTTGGCCTTATCGGAATATGCACATCGCGATAGAGTGCCATGAGAGTCCTTGCGGTAAAGAGTTGCTGCCAAGATGTGACAGATTTGTGATGTGGGATCATTGGAATTTAGACGAGATGTAGGATTATGACGAATGATGGTAGACATGGAAAGATTGTTTGGACATTTGGATGAATGAATTTTTATTTTCCAAACTTGGGATGGTGGATGATGGATTTTGGAGGGATGGTGTTTGGAACCAACACTTTTATATGCCTTGATTGATGACCATTTTGAAGGAGGTGGACATGTGTTATATGTGGGAGTCCTCTTGTCTTGTGGCTCCATTGTGATTGAATTTTTGTATTTGACTTGGTGTCTTTGTTTGATCCATCTTTCTTTGGGATCCATTTTAATTTCATTTGTCCACTTGTCCTTTTGTTTGATTCAATGGCCTTTGACATTTGATTTTAATCTTTTGACTTGTAAGACTTTTGTTTTTGTTGGTTCCAAAGGGAAGGTTTATTTATGATGGAATAAGGTTCATGGTGTGGGTGGAGAGTGTTGGCACAATCTTATGACAAGGATTTCTCATGGACTCCATTTTGATGTTTGTATCTGACAAAGTTGCCCCTAGTATCGAGGAGGTACCACTGACATCATTTGATTTATTGTCGAGGAATAGCCAATACCTTGATGTCTGTAATTTTCCTGAAGTTGTATTGGTTCTAGAATGCCTTGCTCGTGTATGCCTAGTCCTTTGCCTTGATATTGCATGCTTTGACATATTCTATTTGCGATGGGGTATTTTTTGTTTTGAAAGAAAGATGCTAACCCATCATTAGGTATGTGGATACTGTCACTTGTAATATTTTCTTCTACAAGAAAGCCTGCTCTGACAAAGATAGATGACCCTAGTTGATAAAGTGTCTTAGCTTCATTGTCATGTTGGACATATTCCTGACTGATATCTTTAGTCTGATCATGTGACATGTCAGGTTCAGATGATTCTGTTGGTACTTCCAAGGCAATGTCGAAGCCATCATTATGTTTAGTGTCATAGAGTCCAATGATTTTAGCTATAACTTGATCATATGCAAGCATGTCCCTAGTGGAAGATTCTTGTTTTGGGGGAATATCATCTATGTGTCCCATGGAGGCAAGTGTCTCATTGTGGGAAGTGTCAATAGTCGAGGCCTTTGTAAGGTCAGAAAGTGTTTGATCATGAATGGCGTAAAGGTCAAGGAGTGGGTCATTTTGGACTTCTTGGTCAATGGTAGGGTCTTGGTCGAAGATGGGGTTGTCATGGATTTGGAATTCTTGGGCAATGATGGGGTCTTGGTCAAAGATGGGGTTGTCATGGATGATATAGTCAGAAATAGAGTCGTTGTCAAGGATAGGTGTGTTTTGGATGTCATGATTGTCTTGAAGGACTTCATGGATGGACTGAAAGATAGGGTCATGGGATGAACTACCTTGTTCTTGACATGAGGGTGACATTATAAGGTCATGCTTTGGGCTTTCATTTTGACATGTATCCTCAAGTTTATTAAATGGAATTTGACTTTGAGTAATGACATAATTTTCATTACTAGATGTGGCTTGTGAGGGGATGACCTGAAAAGGATTAATGAATGACGGACTAGGATAGGACGTGGGGACTTGGATTAGACTAGTATGTGAAGGACTAGGGTATGACATGGAGAGTTGGACTGGATATGACATGGAGTCTTGGACTGGATTAGGATGTGACATGGGGACTTCGACCGGATATGCCATGGAGTCTTGGATTGGATTAGTGTAAGGTTGACTAAAATGGGACATGGAGACTTGGACATGATCGATATGGTATGATGTGAGGACTTGACATGAGTTGATAGATGGTTGATAGGGCATGTAGACTTGGACGGGATTAATAGGTGAAGGGTCAGAATATGACATGGAGGTTTGGAATGGACTAGTTGATAGTTGACTTCCCTTGTCAAGGTTAGGATAAGGGTGATAAGTGGACGTTTGTTGTGAACTAATGTCATGAATGGTATTAAGTGAATTTTGGTAGTGAGGGTAGATGGACGGGGGACTAGGACTCATGGATTGTTGGTACGAAGGACATTGATTGTCAGTTTGGAGGAATTGTCTCCTAACATCTAAGGCTTGTTGGTATTGACCTCTACAGAGTAATTGGTATTCAAATTTACTAGCAAGCCTATCAATATGTTGGTGAAGGGAAGACAAGGTGGTGGATGTCATGATGTTAACTGCAAAGTGATAATGATGTTTGTCCAAGGGAAATGACTAATGCAAGGTGATAAAATTGTCAAGAAAGGATGCCAAATGCCAAGATGACAATGAAGATGTTGACTAAGGAAAATGACCAATGCCAAGTCTAGATGCCAAATGAGGACTATGATGGATAATACCAAGTCTAAGTTCAAAATGAGGACTGAGATTGTGTTTTAATGTTTTGTTGAAAAGTATGAGTTGTCTAAGGTCAACTATTTTTGTCCAAATTTTTGAATGTTGTGTATAATGTTTGAAAATCTAGAAAACACTTGACAAGCATGATGTTTTAGTGTAAGCAAGCACACATAAGACAAGTACAATCCTAGGTTAGGCCAGGACAATATTCACTAGATTCCACGTGGGTTTCCCCAACCGCATATCTGTAGCGTGTGAATTTAGAAGCTTGGTTGCACAGGCTCCCCCTTACAGTGCACTCTCTTCTCAGGCCAGCCAAGCTTCCAACCCCCATGAAACTCCCATGGCAGATTGATCACCTCTACTACAAACTGTGAAAGTGTGGATGCCTTCACACCGACCGGTGCTGCATTAGCAAATAGAAGGTTTTTGGCTTACTACACGAAGGTTTTTAGTTCAGGACCCCCGTTCGAGTGGCCATTCATGGGGCAAGAGATTAATCACCAATAAGGTGGCACTCTAGCCTGAAGAGGTTAAGCTCAACAAGGTTTAAGGGAGTACTACTCTGTCTGTATGACACATCCACACTCGTAATCTTAGGTTTTCCCTTAAGATTCACATTTATATACCGGTCGGGGGTAGCTTGGCCTTAGCTCCGTTGCCGGTTTGAGTCACGTTGGGGTGATGAAATCCCCAGGCAGGCCCAATTTCTAGAGTTAGTAACCATTTCTCTTACACCCAAGATCGCCCGAAAGCGCAAGGGGAGAGGATACTTCAATATACCAAGTCATCAGGTAAGAACAGATAAAAACAAGTCTAGGTTTTTGATCACCAAGTTTTCACAAGGTGAGAGCATACTCCCCTATCATTTTACAAACACATTCAAACATAGAAAATAGAGGTTCATTTTAATTGCACCAAAAATAAAATGTGAGTTACACTACTAAAAATGAAAGCACATTGTTTTAATGTCTGGCCTTTGACAATCGAACCTAAAAGACAATCCGTTAGTAGTTTTAGTGTTTGTCTTCAACCCATGAAAAGTAACTGCCAACAAGCTGCAAACCTTGATTAGTAACATAAAACCTTATGCTAGGCAGCATGCAGGAAATCACCAGGTTAAAAAGAAACACAGAAAACTACAAAAGAAAAAAATTGAATGTAAACTAACAGAAAATATTACTAGTCGAGTGCGTCACGACAGAGCGATTGTGTCGCTCTGTGTATCAGATGTGTCTTGATATTTCAAATGCCACTTTACCGAGGTCGATTGCGTCACGACAGAGTGATTGCGGCTTTACTATTTTTGAATGCGTCGCGACGCATCAAATGCGTCACGATTTTTTAAAAAAAGCAGTTGCATTGCTCCATACCTGTGCCTGCAAAACAACAAAAAACACAAAAACCATATGGAAATAACAAGAAAAATGGATTCGGGTTCACCAATGTAACTGAGGGTAATTTTCTAAGGTTTAGATTAGATCAATCAAATCAATATAAAAGACAAAAACCCAAAGTGATTACAAAGTGCAAAGGAAGCGAAATGTAAAAGAACAAGTATACCTGATAATTGTTGAATCTTCCATGATTCACCTTTGTAACACCTCCTTGCTTGCTAGTTGACATGTTGCCCTTAGGTTCACCAAATGTATCAATGGATTTATTTTGAGGATTAGAGTGTGAGATAAACTAACACATAAAGCATGTAATCCAAAGATCCTATCAAGAACAATGAAAACAAGTACAATTATACCTTTGATTCACATGAGTTTCCATGATTCACCTTGATAGTACCTTCTTTCTTGTTGGTTGACATGTTGCCCTTAGATTCGTCGTGTGAGCAATCTGCAAATAGATGTCTATGTCCTACACCAAGCCTTGAAGGATTTTCACAAATGCCTAATGCTTATGCCTAAATGACTATGAAAAAAATGACTCTAAAATGCCAAATTAATCTAAGTATTAATATGCCATAATATTGTAATCTATGTGCGTCTAATCTAGAAATGAGAGAAAAATGGCATTTTATAGAAAATTCCATTTTGAATGGACGGACGAGATTGATTTTTGACAAAGACCTAAAATCAGCGGACAAGATTTAATTTGACAATCCCTAATCAGGGTTAGGGCAAAATCCTTAAGTGAGTGGTCGAGATGTCATATGAGAAAATCAAATCGGCGGTGGAGAATAAATGAGATAATCAATATAGAAAATAAATAGTTTTGAAAATCAAGAAGATAAAGACTGTTTGATTTGTGAGATTTGAAAAATCAAGAAGATAAGAGTTAGACTGAAGATCAGATTTGGAAAATCAAGAATCTGCCCGATTACTTGATTTTTGGAAGATTAGTTACCATTTTGAATTAAATTAATTCAAAATAATGATTTTATGAGACAATAAATAATCTTTTTCCGATTATTTACCAAAATGGTGACAGTTAAGAAAGTGATGACATTTTAAATAATTTAAAAAGAGAGGAATATTAATTTTGACAATTAAATAATTAAAGATAATTATTTAATTTAGAATAAGATTAATTAATTTAAATTAATCAATTCATTTAATTATGATTAGTGACATATTAAATAAATAAATAAAACTTATTTATTTAATAATCAGGAAGAAATATATGACGAAGGGCAATTAAATAAATTAAGAAATTTATTTAATTAAGGGAAGACTTAGACAATTAATGACATATTTAATAAATAAATAAAATTTATTTATTTAATAATCATGAAGAATACAAAAACATGAATTAATTAAACAATTATAAATTATTTAATCAATAGTCGAATGTGGACCAAGGACATAATTAAATGTCATAATTATGTTAGGGCGAAAGTGGTAAAAAATGAAGTTTGCAGGCCTAGGTCATTTTTAGGTGTCTACAGCTTCTTTACAAGCATGAGTAGGTGCCATATACTCTACTTCAGTAGTGGAAAAAGCAACCACAACCTATCACTTAATAATCCAAGTAATTGCACCACCAAATAAAGTAAAAACATAAGCATTGGTTGATTTTTTGCTATCAACACATCACCTTCCCAGTCTAAATCCACTTAACCATGAATATAAAGGGAAATATCATCTTCAATCATATTACTATGATAACACAAAGAATAATCTAAGGTACCACATAAATATCTGAAGACTCTTTTAACTGCATCCTATTGAACTCTACTAGGATTAGACATATATCTAGAAAAAACTCCCACTCCTTGGAAAATGTCTAGTCTAGTACAAACCATAGCATACATCAAACTTCCAACTGCACTCTGGTAAGGCACTCTGCTCATGTCTTCCATCTTTGATGGAGATGTTGGAAAATATGAAATAGATAACTTTGTTCCAACTAAAAAAGGAACACACAAAGGTCTACAATCTTTCATATCAAACCTCTATGGAATTGAGTTGACATACTTGCTTTGGCCAAGCCATAGATTTCTGTTCACTATCTCTTCTAATTTCCATCCCAAGAATGTGTTTAGTTGTACCAAGATATTTCATTTCAAATTTAGTAGTAAGTTGAGATTTTAGTTCTAAAATCATACATTTCCCTCTACCAATAAATAATATATCATCAACATATAATTCAATAATTAAGAAATGATCACCATTAGTTTTATAAAAAATGTAACATCATGAAAACAAGAAAGATTAAAGAAACTCCAAGTGATAAACTCTAATGTAAACCAAAGCTAAACAACAAAGCACAAAGGAAAGCATAAATGAAAAGATCTTAGCAAGCATCAATATAGTTCCATGAATAACCTTTGTTGTCCTTGTCCATTTTGTTGTGATAGTATTCTTGCCCTCATATTTTCAGTATGTGTGCAAGTATAGCCTCAATATATGTGATAATAGTGAAGTATCGAAGATTAAACAAGTGCTCCAAAAGTCATCAAATTTCGAGAGGAGTTGCAATGATGAAAGTCAGGTCAATTTATAGAAAATTGATCATTCGAATGACAGACTCAGATTAGAAGATGGACAAACAATTCAAATTAAAAGATTTGACATGCATTGAGATAAGTGTTAGTACTGATGTGAGTGATAAAACCTAATAATAAAGATCAAGATTAAATAATGATTTAATCTCTAGTTGAAAGTATTCAAAAATTAGAAGAATAAAGATTACATGAAAAGGATAAAGATAAAATAAAGGAAACGGTCTGCTCGAATGCACACATAAATTAATTAATTAATAAATGTCTACATGCATAAGAATTAAAACTAGATAACTGACTGGTTAAAACATAGAGTTCATTTGTGAAAGACAATTAGACATTAAATCAATAGATGACTGACTGATTTAAATAGATCTCAATTCAAGTGGAAATGAATAATTAGATAACTTAAACAATTATCTAAATATAGAAGAATATATCCCAAAATAGGATTTTATGAATTAAATGATTATTTAATTCAAGATTCAACATTTAAGGATTAAATTAAATAAATAAGATTTATTTAATTGACTGAGGAAAGGATTAATGAATAATTAAAGTATTAAAGTATTTGTTTAATTATAGTTGAAAATATGATTAGGATAAATTAAATAAGAATTTATTTAATTTAAGAAAGAGGATAAAGTTAATTAGTGACATAATTAAATAAAGAAAATTTATTTAATTAATCAGAATTTGAATAAAGATAATATGAATCAATTAAATAATTAAGTTTATTAATTAATAGAGGAATAAATGTGAAAATGAATTAATTAAATAATTAAAAGTTATTTAATTAATAGATGAAAAGGGACCTTAGAAAGTAATTAAATAATTAACATTATTTAATCATGACTATGAATTTAATATGAATTATGAAGAAATTGAAGTCATAGGCTTATACCAAATTTTAGTGTCTACATTTTACCCCTCTTTGATACAATGTCATTTGGAATTGTTTCAAAGAAAATCGATCAAAAACATGCCCCAATCGTGCCCCAGTGTAGAATAGGTGAAGGTATGCCCCCTTGGGAAAATTGATAATTTTTTGAAAAATTCCAAAAAAATTGGAAATAGTCCCAATTAGTCAATTTTATGGCCAGAAGTTTGATGGTGTTGACAGAAATCAATTTTGAGGAAGTTTGATAGGTCTAATGGTCATTAGAATGTGGAAAATAGTGCATCCAATATAAAAGGTTTGAAAAATGCCACCAAAAACCCTAGGTATAAATACAAATTGGGTGAAAAAACCTATTCATTATCACCTCTCAATTTTAGAAATTTTGATTTTGTGCTTTGGAGTCCTAGCCAACATGTCACCCATTCCTCACACTTCTCACCATAGATATCACATTCAGATGTTCCGATGCCCTATAGACGCTAGACCCTCGGTAAGTACTCAGACATCGTCTCTTGAAATTTTGAATTTCACATATTTCTAGGCATTTATTTCAAGTTTTAGTCATTCATCACTTTATTTTGCACCGCATATGAATATGTAATGCACGCATCTGCCTTCAGAATGTCACATTTGAAAAATTACGTCGTAGGCTAGTGTAGGCATTTTAAAATTTGATCACATTTGTTTTGAAATGCACCACATATGTATATCTACAACGCATTTGATATAGAAAATAGCGCATTAGTTTTATAAAATGCATTTGTAATTTATTGTACGCATTTGCATGTAAAATGGTCATTTGATTGGGTGTGGTTTACAATTGTGCACATTTGAATTTCTAAAACATATTTGAGTAGGATAATGATGTATTTGATGTTTTTCTATGCATTTGCAAATTGGAATGACACAATTGAGTTTTACAACGCATTTTTTTATAAAAATGACACATTTGACAAACAAAAAAATTTGAAATTTTGGACTATAACAGGTTGTTTGTATTTTGAAATGAGGCATGCATTATGCTATTGCAAGTTGTACTAGATCTGATTTATACGAGGGAGTATAGACCATTGAATTTTGACTTCCGGGACCAATTGCAGAGTGGGGAAAGATGGTTCCTTTGGCACTTGGGTCTACATCATGTCACCTTCATGCCCACTATTCAAGAAAACCAAGGTCTATTGACTACTCTCTACGAGTAGTGGCACTCTAAGATGTCCTCATTTCATTTGCCTATAGGTGAGGCCACAGTTACTACAGCTGAGGAAAATATTGATGTATTACAATAATTGCAGTGGGGATGGAGAGGTGGTGCAACTGTTTTGAGCATGACAGTTGCATATGATACCTGGTGGGCTAGTCATAGGCCGATTCCTTTCACTAATCTAGATCAGGATGCACCTGTAGAGAGGCATGGGACAAGACTATGGGGTAGGCATGGTAGAGGTCGCGGTGGTAGAGATGGTATAGGTGGGAGAGATGATGTTGGAGATGGGGGAGGAGGAGGTCAGAGGGGTGGTGGTAGGGGGAGACATGGTTGTAGAGGATGAGGCCCACATTTTTCACCCATCCAGAAGGAGGAGGGAGAGGGCAAGGATGTGCCCATCCTTGAGGTTGGCAGAGGAGAGGAGGATGTTGATGTTGGGGTTGGTGGAGAGGAGCATGCAGTAGAGGAGGACATTGTTGAGGAGCATATAGAGGAGGAGGCAGTTAGGGAGGAGGTGGAGATAGATGCGCTTGGTATGCTCGTTGGATACCAGGATGATGATGAGCAGGAGGAGGAGATGGATGACCAGGAGTGAGAGCTCTGAGATAGGATTCTATAGGATTGGGAGGATGATGGGAGAGAGCAGCCACGGAAAGAGGATACAGGTCTTGTTGATCGGGAGGTAGTAGATCTATGGGCCCGAGTAGAGTCTCTGGAGAAGATGATGAGGGAAGTGATGGAAGAGCAGGACTCGCTATGGATGGAGAGATATAGAGCATACATGGATAGAGATCAGACCATAGCTCAGAGACAAGAGACCAAGTAGAGATTCATAGAGATTACAACTCATTGCAGTGGGTTAGCTACAACTTTTGCTTGTGAGTTAGTCAAAGCTATTGAGAGAGTTGATATTACATGGATCTATATGATGGAGAGGTTCCTCCTGAGAGATGGGCTCCTAGTTACTCTTAGGTACACAGTAGCAGGTCCCGAATTAGGACTCAAAATAGGACTCAAAGTATAGAAGGGGTTGTGGGACCTCATAGGACTGGGCCATATGGCAGGCCTCCTTCTGCACACCGGTCATCAGGATCTCATCATGAGTCACCTTCACATTCTCCACATGGGAGTAGTGGGAGTTCCAGATAGGGACATGTTATGATATTTATTCATGAGACATTGTATTTTGATCATAGAGCCTACATGCTTCATTTTTATTGATACATTATGACATTGTGATGTGACACTTTTTGAGTGATATATATATGATTTTGGCAGTGATTCCTATGATATGTAGTTCTATTTATGATTATGCAGTCTTTTATTTATGCATGTGTTCTATATGATATGATATCATCTATATGGTATGCATATGTTATGGATGATCATATCTACTTTATGATGTGATGTTGATTCTATATGATGATGTATGCATTTCATTTTTATGATATTGATGGATGTGATGTATGCAATTTATGATTATGAGATGCAATGCAATGTTTATATATACATTTCTATCTACATGTGATGTTATATGTTTAAGGATGGAGGATGTAATGTGATGGATATATATACAACTATTATGTATATGCAATTCTTTTGTTATGTAATCTATGATGATGAATGCCTATTATGCCATGATTTCTTAGATATGATAGATAGCTGTATTTTTGTGTTTTTGAAATACAAGATATATGTATGATTGAAAATGTATGATATTTACATGATGTTTCTAACATGAATGCATATGCAGGATGCTTTATATTTTTTTGTGCCACAAGACATTGTCATAATGCAAGAAAGAAGAAATGTTAGTGCAGAAAGAAAGATGAATAATAAAAGACATGGATGTTAGTATTAGCAAGCTTCGATGTTTTTCCAAACCACAAAATGCTTTGCACTTAATCATCATTAGGTGGTAACTAATACAAATGGAGACAAACACCATGATATAACATAGATCAAGGTGTGCAAGGTCATCCACCTGCTAACAACAGACAGTTACAGACAAGGAATGCCCTAACTCATACTAAGGGCACAGTTGCCCCAGTATTTTTGTCAAGACAAACTACAGACATCAAACAAATAAAAGATGGGTCATGACATGTCATCGCTCCTCTAAATACTTCATGGGACATCCTTGAGGATACTAGTAACATGACTCAAAAATCAAAGTTAAAACACAATTGTCAAACAACAGTCAATTAAAACATAATTTTGCTATATTGTTGCCTCTCTAAATCCTTCATGGGACATCTTTGAGAAAGCTAGTAATAGGATTCCAAATTAAAGCCAAATGAAATGATAAGATAAACAAGCCAAAAAGTCAAAAGTCAAAAAAATATTTTCCAAAACGTGATCTGTTTGGTTGATTGTTTTGATAGATAAGATAATTGATTGATAAGACCTGATTTCAAGAGAGATACATACCTTATAATATGTTGAGTTTGGTTTCAAGTTTATGACTATCTATATAAGGCATGAGAAAATCCTGGTTTCAAAAAGACATGTATCCTATAAGATGTTGAGTTTGATTTCATTAATGTAATAACCTGTGTAAGGCCATGTTGATTGTTTGATAGTGTCTATATTTAGGAAGGACTCATCTTATATAAGACATAGGCTGATTTTTGTTTTGATGAAATTTGTTTTCAAGAAGGACACATCTTGTAGCAGACATAAGTTGATTTGTTTTGATGATATATGTTTTCAGGAAGGACACATCCTATAGTAGACATAAGTTGGTTTGTTTTGTTTGTTGTTTTGGCAATTTGTTTGATTTGGCTTGATGATATTGTCGACTTGTTCATCTTGTTGATCCATGACCTGATGTGATGTGCTAACAATTGAATATGTGTGATGAAAAACCCTAAAGGACTGACCTAGTGCAGCCTTGAGGGCTCATTGATTGATGGCCTTGCCTACGTTATACATGCAGAGACCTCGTAGATCGACTCAACTTTGACTGACAAGACTGACTAAAAAAGAATTGATTTGTATGAAGATATTTGACATGTATGGTAGTGAATGTGAAAAACCCTAATGGAATGACCTAGTGTGGCCTCAGGGGCTCTTCAATTGATGCCCTTGCCTATGTTATACATGCAGAGACCTCATCGTTCAACATGACGAATAAACTTTTCATATAGACAAATGAGTTGAATCGTGATTTTATACAGAAAAACCTTAAAGAACTGACCTAATGCCTTAGAGGCACATTGAAAGATGACCTTGCTTACATCCAATCATATAGGAAAATTAGTTCAAAAAATACAAAGACTAACAAGTGCGACTGACTCTGACACTATTTTTTTGGATTTTTGACATGCTTTGATTTTTTTTGTCTTTTTTTAAAAAAGTTTTCTGATTTTTTTTTGTATTTTCTCAAGACATTTTGTAATTTTTTTGGATTTTTTTGATCGTTTTACATCTTTAGAACAACTAGTCAATGTAAGAACCAATATGACAAAAGTCAAGTATTTTCCCCCAATCAAGTATAAGACCAATTGATTATGAATAAGATGGGGTGGGGGATACTAAGCGCACTCGATGTAAATCATTCCAAGTTATGGAAAAGACAACCATTTATTATGAATGGTATGTATAAGCAATGGATAGGAAAGATATGATATGTATAGGTAAAAGTGGTATGTACATGGAGGTTAGATTAGAATGATAGTACATAAAGGAGTAGAGTTGACTACACATGGCACCTATTTGCCAAGTTTTCACCATGGTACTTATCCAAAGTGCCACCAAAGTGGTTTTCACTATTGGATGACTTATTTCTCTTTACTATTTTGATTTTTTTTATGCTACCAAGATGCTTGTTTGCCAGGTTTTCACCTAGGTGATGATTTTTTCAAAAAAAATTGGATTTTTTGTATTTTTGATAATTAAGACAAGGCTCTCATAAGCTATGTGTAGAACTTCTTTAGATGAAGACTATTGATAGGTGTTGACAATGGTTCTCTTGCAGGAGTAAAGAGTTGATATGCTCCTGATCCAAATGCTTCTGTAAAAATGTAGGGTCCTAACCAGTTAGGTTCAAATTTTCTTAGTTTTTCTCTTTCAACTTGATTCTTGGGATTCTCCATTAAAACCAGGTCACCAATGTCAAAATTTCTATTCAATACTTTCCTTTTGTAGCTGTGACGAAGATTATTTTGATATGCTTGGAGATTATCTAATGCCTTTTGTCTTCCTTCATCTAGGAATTCTAGTTCATGTAGTCTTGAAACTCAATACTTGTCATCGTCAATATGCCTTTTCAAGGATACCCTTAGGGAAAGAATCTCAACCTCAATAGGAAAGATGACCTCATAACCAAATGCTAAGGAATATGGAGTGGCACCAATGGGAGTACAGATGCTTGTGCAGTAAGCCCATAAGGTTGGATTTAGCCATAGATGCCAATCATGACCAACATCATTGATAGTCTTTTTGAGGATTCTAATGATTGTTTTATTAGATTCCTCAGTTTGTCCATTACCTTGTGGGTAATATGAGGTGGAAAAATGGTGTTGGATATGGAAATCTTCATAGAGGTGACAAACTTCTTGGTTTTTGACTGAATGACCATTATTTGTGATTATGGACTGAGGGACACCATACCAACATATGATATAGTTCAGGATAAACTTAGAAATTAGTGTGTCGGTGATGTAGTCCATGGGAATAGCCTCAATCCACTTAGTAAAATACTCAATGGTAGTAATGATGAACTTATGGCCATTGGATGATGTGGGATCTATCTTACCTATGAGATCGAGTCCCCATTGGGAAAAGGGCCATGGTGACATTATGGGACAGAGATCCTATGTTGGTGCATGTATTAAGTCTCCATGTACCTGACATTAACAACATTTCTTGAAAAAGATATATGAGTCCTTTTCCATGGTAGGCCAATAGTAACCCAGTCTCATAATCTTCTTAGCTAAGATATGACTGCTAGAATGGGATCCACATATACCCTCATGTACCCCATGCAAGGTTGCTTGTGCTTCATTGGTATCGAGACATCTCGATAGGGTATTTTATAAGGCATGTCCGTAAAGGGTGTATTCGATGATGGTGTACTTGGATGATTTGCGGAGAAATGTCCTATGTTGGTGATTAGAAAGGTTAGGGGGTATGATCTCAGCATGGAGGTAGTCATAGATGTCTTTATACCATGGGGAATCAAGACCAACAATCTCACACACCATCTCTGAATCTAGGATGTCATAGGCAGGGACCAAAAGTTGTTCTACCAAGAACTCAAATTTAGGCACATTGCTAGGTATGTCCAAGAGTGAAGCAATATTAGCCATGGTGTCTACTACCCTTTTTAGAACACGAGGTATTTGATGAAAGTCAACTTTTTCAAAGTACTCCTTGAATCTATCTACCACGTGTTTATAAGGAGCAAGCTTTTCATCCTGTCTCATAGTCATCATTTACCTATCAGATTACCAACCAAGAATCACCATAAACCTATAGGTTCTTGATCTTCCATTTGACTGCCATGCATAATCCTATCACAAGAGCCTCATATTCTGCTATGTTATTAGTACATGGAAAGAAAATCATGAATGACTTAGGAATAGAATCACCTTGTGGTGTGATAAACAATATACCAGCCCCTGAGCCATGATTTGTATGGGACACATCAAAGTATAGTTTCCATGTCATTCCTATGTCAAGAGTGAATATGAACTCATCAAGAAAATTTGCAAATAAAGGGTGATCTACTTGTATCGTTGTATCGGCCAACTGATCAACAATGACTTGTCCCTTGATAGCTTTTCTCTCTACGTAATGGATATCGTATTCACTAAATATCATCACCCATTTGGCTAGTTTCCCTATTAACATTGCTTTGCTTAGAAGGTATTTCAGAGGATCTATCTTTGCAATGAGCATTGTTTGGTGGTTTAGCATAAAGTACTTTAGTTTTTGAGTAGCAAATACTACTACAAGACAAGCACATTCAATAGTATTGTAATTGAGTTCATAACCTACCAAAGTGTGACTAATATAGTATACTACCCTTTCATGAGCCTCATTGTCATTTTGTGCAAGTAATGCTCCTAGTGATGAGGTGGTAGTTGATATGTAGAGAATCAATGGTCATCCCTCAACAGGTTGCATTAATACTAGTGGTGTGAGTAGGTAATCCTTAATCAGTTGAAAAGCTTCCTGGCATTTACTTGTCCATACAAAGGGTACTCCTTTTCTGAGTAAATGTTGAAAAGGATGTGTCTTATCTACTAACTGCACTATGAATCTTCTGATGGATTACAATCTCCCTTGTAGTGTCCTTAGCTAACTGAGATTGGCTGGTGGAGGCATGTATATTATTGCTTTCACTTTGGTTGGATCCACTTCAATACCTCGTCTAGAAATGATATATCCTAGAAGCTTCCCTGATTTCACACCAAATACACACTTCTTTGGATTTAGCCTTACTTTATATTCCTCTATTCTTTGAAAAATATTATCTAAAACCTGTAAATGATCAGCCCTTCTCAATGATTTAGCAATCAAATCATTGACGTATTCCTCCATGAGAGTGTGTATGAGGTCATGAAAAATAGTTGTCATTGCCCGTTGATAGGTTGCTCCAACATTTTTTAGTCCAAAGGGCATGACATTCCAGCAATAAGTTCCCCATGGATAGGTGAAAGTTGTCTTAGGTTGGTCTTCAGTTGCAATTATGATCTAATTATACCTTGAAAATCCATCCATAAGGGATAACATCTCATATCCTGCTACCATGTCTACTATCATGTCAATGTTTGGCAGAGGGAAGTCATCTTTAGGGAAAGCCTTGTTGATATCTCTAAAATTTGTACAGATGCAGATGCCCCCTGTTGTTTTTGTGACTGGTACTAGTTTAGAAATCCAATCTGCATAGTCAATCAATCTAATGAAGCTAACATCCAACAATTTTTTTAGTTCAGCCTTGACTAGTAAAGCAATCTATGGGTGCATTTTACTCAATTTCTATTTTTACAGGTTTTACACCTAGTTGTAAGGGCAAGTGATGTAGTTCAAGTTTAGGATCCAACCCTAGCATGTCAGCATATGACCATGCAAAATTGATCTATCTTTGTTTTTGTGACTGGTTTCTCTATTTCTGTCAATGATACCAGTCGGGGATTCTCTTCAGTACCTATGTTGATTTCCACAGATTCTTCCACTAGCAAGGGTTATTTTTCCTGAGCAACAAGGAGAATGTTCAAACCTCCATCCTTAGGTGCCTCAGAGAGGTTTTCACCTTTGGATGCATCCTTATTTTTTTCTTTTTCATTATCTAAAGGCGCCTTTTGGTTTTCACCTAGAGACTCATCGTTTTTATCTTTTTCATTCTTTTTATTATTTTTGTGACTAGAGGGTTGAACACATTCCCCAAACTATTCCTTGTTATCCAAGTCTATAGTAAACCTATCCTTATGATCACCACTAGGTATGCCTTCTTGTAGTCCTAGGAACTCAACAATTTCTTCATCATTCTCAAAAATATATAAGATGGGTGTGTCTTGTTGGTCCCAATCGATGAGTTGGGGCTATACTTAGGGAATTTCATCATTGGAGGTTTCAAAGTTCAAAGGGGTCAAGGTAAAAGCTGACTTTTTCATATAGTCACAAAATTTTCTTACCAAGTCCTCTTTGCTCTTTTGCTTCAATCTAGGTGGATTCTAAGGTGGGCCTAATGCCAAGGTGTGGTTTTCTGAAGGGGATTTTTCAAGTTCCCAAGAGGTAGGATCAAGAGATTCTCAATAATAATGTTTAAACCATTCCTATTTTGTCATAGTCTTCAGTGGATAGGAATTCAATGGATTGATGAGGATTTAAGCATTACGTCAAGTTCTCTGAATAGTTTATCAAGGTCCATGATAGAGGTAGAGGATAGGGAATCCCACTCATATTCGTTAGAGTCGAGGGAATCACAATAGGGTTGGTCAGATGGTTCATCGGATGTCTCAATATCTTCAAAAGCACTTACTTCCTCGAGCAAAAGTGATGTGGTACTAGGAATGCCAATCTAAAGCAGTTGAAACCCAAGCCATAGGCCCTTCAGCCATTTAGAAACAATGATAGGTTCAGTCCTCCCATCTTGATGTAAACCTAAGCCACTATGTCCATTGTATCCTTTGCTCTGCATTATGGTAAAACCTTTTCCATATTGTTCTATAGCTATCTGAGCAAGTGGAGGAGGTGTTTCATTGTCTTCTCTATATATCCAAGAGGTCACATCATCCTTGTTGATGGCTTCATTACTCAATTCTCCCCATTTTGTAAAGATTTTTGTGGGAGGAATGTGTATGGTGACCACTAACTGTCTCCTATCTATTGTAGGTAAACTGTATGATTTAGGAGGAAGCAGGTGACTAACACAATAAGATGTCTTCATGTGATATTCTCCACAACCCTTGTCTTGGATCTCAACCTTAGGAGTGGAAGGTAGTGATGGTGAAGTGGATGTTTTAGATAGGGTGGATGGATCGACATAATAAGATGAATTGAATGATGAAGCTTTTTGGTTTACTGGAACTTGGTGTTGGGGTATCTCTTATAGATTGGTGCAATATTAAAATGGATGTGGGTCACCATCTATTGTTATTTTAGTGCCATTGTAAGGGAATTTTAGACATTGATGATATGTGGAAGGGACTACCTTCATGGCATGAATCCATGATTTTCCTAGTAGAAGATTGTATGGGAGGGTGAGATCGAAGACTTGGAATTTTGTCTCCACACTGTAGGACCAATTCTGATAGTAAGAGTGACAACCCCTTTTGATTTGCATTCTTCATCATCATAAGCCTTAATTAAAATTATTTTGGTGGTGTCCACACATGCCTCTGAGAAGCCTAATGCCTTAACCAATTTTAAAGTACAAAGGTTCAACCCTGCTCCTCCATCTACCAAGACTCGTCTAACTTTGGTTTTGTGAACAAGGACTTCAAGGTGTAACAGGTCGTTATGATTTTTCTTCTTAGTTGCATAGTCTTGTTCGGAGAAGCTGGTATGATGATTATTGTTCAAGTAGCCTACCATTTCTTGGAAATGATTGACATCTAGATCATTAGGGACAGTGGTGCTTTGTAAAGTCTTATCTAAGATGGATTGATGTTCAGGGGAGATATGCAACAGTTCCAAGATAGAGATGTGGGTTGGGGTCTTCCCCAACTAATCAAGTAAGTTATGCTGTGACTTGGAATTCTATGGTGCCTGGTGTGATGGAGAACCTGGGATGGTGATCTTGGTTCGGTGAGTGTTGACAACACACTTGATAGTTTTATTTATGGTAATGGTATTGACATGCTCATCAACAACTTGGATATGATTTATGATGGAGCCACTATAATCGTGCTTGACACTAGCATAGTTGGCATAAGTATTGGTCTTGTTACCTGAATTGGGAGATTTTCCTTTCTCATGGTCATGTAGTGGATCAGAAAAGACCTTGTGATCAGTCTTTGAAGATGTCAGTTTATGTCCACTAACTTGAATAGTTTTGTCCTTGACAAAGTCCTGTATAATGTTTTTTAGTTGTTGGAAATTTGTAGACTATGTCCTTTTTTCTGATGGAAGTCACAAAAATAATTGTCATCCCACCAAAATGGTTTAATTTCCCTCAATCATATTGTCTTGGCTCTTGAAGATATATGAGATTGTGTTGCGACAATTGTTTGAAGACCGATTAAATGGGTTCCCCAAAGGGAGTGAACTTACGTTTTGGAAATCTCCTATGTTGTTGTGGTCATTGGGTGTTTTGGGTAGTGTTGGGGTTTGGTTGATTATGTTGAGTGTGCTGGTAGAGGGGTTATTTCCTCTAAGTGTGATGATCGGTCCTGCTTGTAAGGTTTTAGCATGAACTACCCCATCATTGGTAATGTTTTTGTTGTGAGACCAAAATTTATTTCTATCATTGGGGGTGTTCTGGACAGGGGGATTTCTGTTGGGTGTCTTGATTTCCCCTTTGTCAATGAGACCTTTTTCTAGTATGAGGCCCTTTTCCACTAGTTCTATGAAGGATGTGCAACAATGTACTCTCAAGTCACTTCTCAATTTTGTGTTGAGGTTTTCTTGGAAGATAGTGACCTATTTTTCAGGTATCTCGACAAGACATCGACTAGCTATAGTTCTCCATCTCTAGAACAAGGCTATAAAATTTTCTCCTTCGACTTGTGTAGTGTGACAAAAGGTTGCTATGTTGATTTCTTGGTCAATGTTAAAGGATAAGTGTTCAATGAATTTTTCAGCCAGTTCACCCCATGATTTTATGCCATAGTCAAGACCCAAAAATCATTCCAATGCAATTCCAATAAGACTTCTCAGAAAGAGTCTCGTAAGATAGGTGGGGTTGTATGTGACATCTATGCACATCATGGAAAATTTCCTTATGTGTTCGACTAGATTTCTCTTTCTGTTGTACTTGGGAAATTTAGGTATAACATACCCATGAGGGAAAGGTGTCATGTATAATGATTTGTCGAAGGTAAATGGGGACACATCCTTTGCTGAGAAAGTTCTCTTGTTAGACACTACCATGTTATCCATCTATGATTTAAGAGCATGCATTTGTGTCTGTAGGACGTCAACTTGTGTTAATAATGTGTTAGTTGGATCACTTGGATCTATGTATGTGTTTTGGAATCCAATGTTTTGTGATGGGTTTTAATTAAGTGTCGATATGTAAAGTGGATTTTGATTTGGAATGTTAATGAATGGGTTTTGATTTAGAATATGTGAGAATGGATTTTGATTCAAAATATGTGAAAATGGATTTTGATTTCAGAATCTATGAAAATGGACTTTGATTTGGAATTTGTGAAGTGAAGGGTCAATTTCCATATTGAAAGGAGAGTATGCCTCTTGTTTGTGAGACCCCAATTTGTGGTATAGTACTAGTGATATTGACACTTGGTATAGGTTTTGTTTGTGGAATAGTGCTAGTGACATTGACACTTGGTATAGGAGCTAATGTTTTAGATCTTTTGTTCCCAACAAAAGGACCGAAGGGATTGGATGATGATGCCCCTATTGTGAAATTTAGCCCCTATGTCGAGCTAGAGGTACCAAATGGAGATGTGTGAATTGTTGAGGAACTTTGTGTAGGTCCTCCATATGGTATAGTGGTAGTCACCTAAGGTATAGTAGCACTAGTAGTTGTAGTGTTTTTCCCTTGGGTAGATGCATTTTGTAAGGTGTAGATGTCAAACCCAGGAGATAACTTGGCACCTTCTCCTAGCAACTTAGCTAAGTATCGTTGAGGATCATTTGCTAGATAGTCATCTACAAAGGAGGCAAACTAAGGGTCCTGTGCAACAGTATCTATTTCTTCCTCTACAATGCGTCCTTGTGTGTCTCTAGTAACAAATTTGTCTAGCAAAGTCTTGTGAGGTCTCAATGAAGATGTCCCTGAGAAGGGGTTTGAGAACGGATTGATGAAGTCATTTGGATTAGCCATCTTTTCTCTTTCTCTCCTTTTAGATCTTGTTTCAACCATGTAAGGTAAGCTCAAAGTACAAGTGATGCAAAAACTAAGTCTATGGATGGTTATGAATCTAATCTATGTTTTTGGGATTTTCTTGCAAATAAGGAATGAATGCAACTATTTTTTTGGTATTTTCTTGCAAATAAGGAATGTCTAAAATTATGCTATCCTAGGATGACAATGTTTGAATATGTAAAAGTCTAAGTGATCAATTTTGGAAGATTCTAAAAGAGGTTACCTACCAGCTAAAGCTTAACCTAGGTTTCAATTTAGTTTTGACAAGGAACCTTCGTAGGAATAGGACCAAAAGATAAGGTGAGCTCCCAAACTAGACTAATGAGCTGGAAATGTAGACACATAAAAATGACCTAGGCCTACAAGCTCTATTTTTCCACTTTCGTCCTAGCATAATTATGGAATTTTAATTGTCCTTGGTCCACTTTCCACTATTAATTAAATAATTCATTATTATTTAATTAATTCATGTCTCTTTTATTCTTCATAATTATTAAATAAATAAATTTTATTTATTTCTTCAATACATCACTAATTGTCTATATCTTCCTATAATTAAATACATTTCCCAATTTATTTAATTATCTTCATTTCATTATGTCTTCTTGATTATTAAATAAATGAATTTTATTTATTTATTTCATATCTCACTAATTCTCATAATTAAATGAATTTATTAATTTATTTAGTTATCAGTCATAATCCTCTAAATTAAATAATTATCTTTAATTATTTAATTGCCTAATTTAAAATTTCTCTCATTTTAAATAAATAAATTATTTAAAATGATCTCACATTATTAACAGTTAGTTCATTTTAGTAAATAATCTGAAAATCAATTATTTACTGTCACACAAAATCTATATTTTGAATTAATTTAATTCAAAATGGTAATCTTCTTTCAAAAATCAAGTAATTTAGCAAATTATTGATTTTCCAAATCTACTTTTAAATTCAAACTTCTTGATTTTTCGAATCTTACAAATCAAGTAGTCTTTATCTCCTTGATTTTTGAAAATCTTTATCTTTCTAGCTAATTATCACATTTATTCTCGATCGCTGATTCAATTTTCTCAAATGACATCTTGACCATTCATTTAATGATTTTTCCCTAACCCTGATTAGGGATGGTCACATGCAATCTCAACAACTAATTTTAGGCTTTGTCAGCTTTCAATCTTGTCTGTCCACCCAAAATTGCATTTTCTATAAAATGCCAATTTTGTTCACATTTTGACTTCTTTATTGCAACACGTTTATGCTTAGATTTTACTCACATACTTTGCACTTAGTTTATTGAATTTGATTACTTATTCATAGAAAATTATAGTCATTCGTCATAGTCACGGGCATAGTCTTTATTCATCATTCAAATCCTTCAAAACTTGCATAGGGCATTATCATAGGCATTTGCACATACATTCAAATCTAAGGGAAACAATCATACGCTGCAAGCTAGAAGGTGTTATAGAGATGAATCATGGAAGTTTTGAGGAGTAACTAGTATAATATTTCTTATTTTTAAGCTTTCATTTTATTTCATAGCTTCATTAGGTTTTAATGTTATTGATCTGATCTACTAACCCTATTTGAAAAATACCCATTGATACATTGGTGAAGCTGACTCCTTTATTTCTTTTTACGTACAATTTTTTATTTTCTATCATTTTTTTAGGTACAAGTACGAAATGCTGCATTTGAGTTTTCCCGAGCTGCATCTGCTATGCCATGATGCATTCAAAATCCAAAATGCCACAATTTCTTTGATGCACTGCAATCGTAGTTTCAGAATGCCACATTTGACAGATAAAGCCGCATTTGAGCATTCAAACAATGCATCTATTTTCCTAGATTGTATCTGCCTGTTAAACCAAAATGCATGCCTATGACACATTTGCTACTTAGAGCAACACATTTGCTCTGATGTGACATGTTTTCCTGGTAAATTTTCTTTTCAAATTTTGCATTCGGGTTGTTCTATTTTCTATTCTTTTTTATTTTATATTCTGGTTTTCTTTTGCATTTTTCCTAGCATAGGGGGTTTTTCATGTTACTAATCTTTGTTTCCAATGTGTGGTAGTTACATTTCATGGGTCCAAGACTAGCTGATAAAACTCTTAACTTGTGCTTTTGCAAGTTCAAGTGTCCAAGATTCATTCCAAAAACATTGTGCTTGTTATTTTTAGAATAGAAAACATATATTTTGGTTCATTTAAAATGAACATGCTTTTAATACTATTTTACTGTGTTTGAAAGTGGTAGGCAAATATGCTCACCTTGAGCAAACTAGGTGATCAGAAATCCAAACCCACTTTTTCCCTATGTAACCTTGATGCAATAACCGAAGTATCCTCTCCCCTTGCACAGTCTTTCGATCCTGGGTGTAAGAGAAACAATTATTGTCTCTATAAGAAATTAGGCCTACCAGTGGATTTCATCATCTCTAGGCAACTCAAACCGGCAATGGAGCTAAATCCAAGCTACCCCCAACCAATATATAAATGTGAATATTAAGGGAAAACCTAAGATTACGAGTGTGGATGTGTTATACAGGCCAAGTAGTACTCCCCAAAACTCTATTGAGCTTAACCTCTTTAGGCTAGAGTGCCTCCTAAATGGAGATTAATCTTTCACCCCATGTATGGCCACTCGAATAGGGATCCCGAATTAAACACCATTGTTTAGTAGCCAAAAACCTTCTATTTGCTAGCGCAACACCAGTCGGTGTGAAGGCATCCACATCTTTGTAGTCTATAGTAGAGGTGATCAATTTTCCATGGGAGTTTCATGAGGGTTGGAAGCTTGGTTTTCCTAAGAAGAGAGTGCACTGTAAGGGGGAGCCTGTGCAACCAAGCTTCTAAATTCACACACTACTGATATGCGGCTAGTGAAACCCACATGGAATCTAGTGAATATTGTCTTGGCTTAACCATAAGATTGTACTTGTTCTCTTTTGTGTTTGATTACTTTCAAAATATTGTGCTTGCCAAGTGTTTGTTGGATACTAAAATGAAACAAAAAACACTCAAACATCTGGAAACAAACAGTAAAACTTTAAACAGTTCGGGTTTTTGACCAAAAAATAAAAAAAATTAACATTTTACATTTTGCACCGCATCTGTTACACCACAATCACTCTGTCGCACTGCATTTGACAGTCTTTGCAACGTATCTACTCTACTAAAATGCATTTTCTACCCCAAACACTGCATTCGCCTATCTTGAAACACATTTGCAATCTAAAAGTCCGCATATGCTACATTAAGCTGCAATTGAAATCTATAAAGCTTCCTTTGAAAAATTGCATCACATTTTCCATCTGTAGCGCTTCATTTGATTAATGAAACACATGTGCCACCTGCAACGACGCATTTTCTTGGAAGAAAAATAAACACTGTCATAGAACAAAATCTAAGTCCAAACATCTTAGCCTACTGTCAAAGATCTTTTCAAAAAGGTCTCTGTTAGAAACCAAAATTGAAATTTCTCAAAACATCCATCATGTGCATTCACTAGTGTGCATTTTTTACCATAGATTAAATCTCCAAATTTTTAGTTGCATTCCCTAGGCATCATAATCATCATTTCTATTATAAATGTGTCCTTAGGTTTCATCTTGACAAACTTTGGATTAGGCCAACTCTCCACACTTTGCAAAACCATTGTCTTCAAAACTAGGTTATCTTGGGACTTAGTCATTATTCCTCTTTTCGGTCATTGCCTTCTTTGTGAGAACCTCCAACTCAACAGTCTAGTTAGGAAGGCTCACTCATCATTTTGACCTTGTCATTTAGTCCCCTTAGCAAATCATTTTGATAACCAAAATTGAGACACAAGTCAAGCTTAGAGTGGTTAAGAAAAACCTTTCTCCAAATATTTTCCAAACTTAGTCCTCATTTTAAACTTAGACTTTGCATTGTCCATCTCTAGTCCTCATTTTGAACCTAGACTTTGCATTAATCATCTTAGTCCTCATTTGGCACTTTGACCTTGACAACCTTGTCATCTTTCCTTCATCATTTCCTTAGGAAAACATCACCATCACCTTGCATTGTCATCTTTTATTCCAAAATACAAAAAAATTGGTGTCATAACTCATCATCCTACTCTTCATTTTACATTAGTCATGTCCTTTAGACAACATTGTCGCATTGTCATCCCTTATTATTGAAAATACAAAAACATAGTTTGTCATTGTCATCCTTTATCACAAAAATCCAAAAACATAGGCTAGCATCATCCTTGCATCTAGTTGTCATTCTTGTCACTCTCATTTGAGAAATTCCATTTTATGGTGGAAACTAGACTCCAAAGAAAGAAAAGACAAATGGAAAAATTTGGACAAGATTCCAATTCCAATATCACCAATCACACTTATAACTCAAATTGGATGTTTGACGACCCATTTAGCAACATGAATACTCAACCTCTCATGACCATACCATCCTCATCAAACAAACCCTTTGAACCATTCTTACGTAAGGATGAATATGGACAATTACTTGAGGAAAACCTAGAGGTAACAACACAAGATCTAGAGGCAGCCTACTTCATAGAACAAATGGTCTTATATGACAGACAGATATTTGGCCATACTTTTAAGTCAAGGAGCTAAATTACCCTGTGGGTTCGACATTAATACTTTGAAACTGACATCTCCTGATCATAATGTCAACAATACAAATAACATGTCCAATAGTGATCAACATCCAAACAACACAAGCAATACCTTTTTTGATGCTACCTCGCAAACTATCACAACTACCATGAGTGCTACCTCCAATGTTCCAAACAATTCCAATTCAATCAATGCTACATCCATTGGAGGAACATAATCTATCACATTGCCTACACTATCCACAATATCATCACAATCGGCTAGAGCCACCTTTGGATCCTCAGCAATGTGGGCAAGTTATTCCAATCCTCTATTTACCACCTCGGTAAATGCCATGGGGGCATCATCAAGCCATTCAAATCCTCCATTTACTACTACATCTAGTACCATGAGTGCATCCTCATCAAATCCTCTCATTGGTACCTCGCTTAATCCTTTGGGAGGAATTAAATGACATCTCCTTATTCAAGGACCAGAACCAAATGTTAACATGTCAACACAGTTTAATACCAACCCCTCCCAAGGAAAAAACATGAATATTCCTTTGGGACAGTTCCAACAACCCCAATAAGGCAATCAAAACATGCAACCGATGACATCTATCAGACATCAAAATATTCCTGGTCACCATATTCCCCAAATATCGACCCAAATGGCTGGGGGATACATTCTGACATATTCATCCCATATTCATACTCATCAACACATCCCCAATCACAACTTTCAGTACCAACACACAAACCAAAACACATCATGCATGTCACAACAACACATCCCTTAACAACACACCAACATCCACTCACAACAAAGGGGACCCATGGTGTACCAATCAATCCAATGTATGGGGCCACAAATGACCCTATAATCAATGCCTTGCAAGCAAAGCTAGTGGGTCTAGAGAAGACCATAGAAAACATGCAAATATCTGACAAGAAATCACAAGTGTCATATGATCTATTTGTATATCCCTTTGACATGAACTTATACATGTTTCCATTTCCTCTGGGATATGTGTCACCAAATTTTACCAAATATAGAGGAAAGACAAATCCTATCGAGCATGTCCAAGAATTCTCAATCAACTATATGGATGTCACCTATGAACAAACATACTTGATGAGACTCTTTTCTAAAAGTCTTGCAGGTCATGCCCTTGAATGGTTCTCCACTCAAAAGGATATCAAAACATGGGATGAACTTAAAAACAAGTTCATAAAAAACTACTTGTATAACATTGACATGGACACCTCTATTACTAGCTTATGCAATCTCATGCAAGAGGAGGTTGGTGAAACTTTCATCCCATTCTTCCAAAAATGAAGAATTCTATCTAGTCGCTGCCACATTGACATACCCGAAAGAGAAAAGGTTGACATGTTCGTTCAAACACTCCTAGGCCCCTTAAAATATGGATTGCAAGTGCGTTGTTGCACAAATTTCATAGACCTTGTCGAGAAGGGTTTCCAGATTGAGAAAGCACTTATTGCAAAAGGAGAGTTAAAATACGGTCCTAAAAACACAAACACGAATCCTCTTGCTAACAAAAATAAGTACTAGGTCAAAAATAAACATGTTACCAATGACGGTGTTGTCGATGCCAAGGCTATGAATACTATGGGTCCTGTACTAGCTCTGAAAGGGGTTCAACCACAAAACAAACCAAGAATGATACTAAAACCCCCTACCAATGTCACTCCAAACAACCAAAATGGTCAAAATATTCAAGGTCAAGGATAATTCTGCCAAACAAGACAATTCCCAAAAATACGAACATACTCAGCGTTGGGAGAACCAATTAAGGATGTCCTTAAAAAGCTCCTCCAAAATGGTCTCATCGTACTTGAAGAACCAAAGCCATATGACCCAGGACAATTTAAACCATCATGGTGGGATGATAATGCTTTTTGTGATTACCACCAGGTTAAAGGACATAAGACATCGTCTTCTTGACAACTAAAAAATATTGTGCAAGACCTTATTGAGAGCCGAATAATCGAATTAGGTGGGCCACAATTTCCATCAAATACTGACCATACCATTCATAAGAACCCACTGCAAGACCATGGTTTTAATAATGCTTCCACATCAGGTCTTAAGAAAAACAATAATCAAGCCAATTACGCCCACGCCAAGTATGACTATTCCAATGGGCCTATTATAAACAATGTCCAAACTGATAATGAATGTGTCAATACCATCATAGTCAAAAGAGCACCTCAATGCAATGCTACTACTCGAAGTGGAAAGACTACCATAGTTGGTCCGCCTCCTACTAGTAAACCTAAGATCACCATACCTGGTCCATCTCCTAAGGAACCACAACCTAGCTCATCTGTGAACCAATGGCAACCCAAGATTTAGTTTAACCATATCGATCAATTAGGAAAAACCCTTGCACAGATTTCCATACTAGAGCTGCTTAGTATTTCTCCCACGCATAAGGCTATACTAGATAAAACCCTACAAGATTCATCTGTCCCTAAGGATATTGATGTCAACCAATTTGAGACCATGGTGGGATACCTCACTACACCTCATCACGTCACCCAATACCAACCATAATGATGCACTACATATCGGAACTTTCATCCATAAGCACAAGGTCAGAAGAGTTTTAGTAGATGGTGGACTAGGATTGAACATATGCTCCTTAAAATTGGTTAAGGCTCTAGGATTTTCTGATGCATGCGTAGACCATACAAAGAGCATAGTCATAAAATCATATGATGACAAAGAACATTCTTCTAGAGACGTTATTTCTCTTCCTATTAGAGTGGGACCAGTCATTGTGGATACAACTTGCCATGTCCTGGATCTAGAATTACCTTACAACATCTTGCTTGGCTGCCCATGGATTCATGCCCCAAAAGCCATTCCCTCCACATATCACCAATGCTTAAAATTCCCATTTGATGGCACAGAAATCACCATATATGGAGACCCCAACCCTTTTCAATATTGTACCAACCTAAGGGGTATTTATAAAAACCGAGTGCCCATCAACCAAGAAGCTCCTAGCTCTTCTTCTTCTAAATGCATTGACCCATCCACACTCGCATCATCTTCCATGTCCACTTCATCCATGACTTCCATTATGCCACCATCTTACTCACTTCCTAAGGATGAGTCCAATGTCAAGATCTAGGACCTCGGCTGTGGAGAATTCAAACTACATATGACATATAGCATCACAACAATACCCAAGTCTCTGAAAGTTTATGGTCGGCCATGTTTTAGAATGGAACCCAAGCAAATTTTCAAAGTTCCACCAAAAATTATTTTCATCAAATGGGGAGATATAAGCAATGAGGACATTGTCGATATTACAGGATGGTTCTATAAAGAAATGGAAGACCTACCCCCATTACCAGTTAAGAAATATGGCAAGGGATATGACATGATGAAGGCTAAGGGATACGATGGAACTAGTGGCCTAGGCAGAAATAAAATTGGATGAAGAGAGCCCATAGAAACTTTCAAAATACCAAAATATGTTGGATTAAGGTATGGATTTCTTGACAATGACAATCGACGTACCAATGGAATTTTGAGTGAGAGCGCACATGCTTCAGAAATTTTCAAGACCATCAGGGAATCCTTTACAAAAACCAATTCCCAAGAGTTAGAATTTGGCTCCTAATGATCCTTAAGTGACTATTTCCTTGATGATTTGTTCCTTGAAACTAGGGAGCTTACCTCTAAACAAATATTTTGGCAAACATTTAAAATTGATCAAGCACCAAATAGTCACAATCCCATTTACCTTCCCCATGACATACCAGCCCCACCATCTAAATCTAATAACCATTAGTCAAATCCATCTAACCTGCTAGATGACATGGAAAACCGCGACTCTGAGTCATTCATCCCCTACTTTGACAATGAATATGAAACAAGTGAAGGGGAATATTGGATAGAGTTGGATGTGGAATTGGATGATGACAACTTCATATTCAATGTATCTGAATCCGTCTGCATGCTTTTTGCATCCTCCCCACAATTCACCAATGCTGATGATGGAATTTCTTTATTCTACCCACAACTAATCGATTGGGACCAACAAGGCTCACCAGTCCTAGACACCTTTCAAAATGATGAGGAAATCGCAAAATTTATGGGATTACGAGAGGGCATACCCAGTGGTGATCACAAGGCCGGATTCACCATTGACCTAGATTGTACATCTTACTTTGGGGAGATTGCTTCGTCCTCTAGTCGCAAAATTAAAAATAAGAATAAATCAAAAAATGAAACGTCTTTAGGTGAAAACCGAAAGGAACCTTCTAGAGACAAAAAAGTAAAAACAAAGGATGTATATGTACGTGAAAACCTCTCTGAGGCACCCAAAGATGGAGGACTAGACTTTCTTCCTGTAACTCAAGAGAAATAAGCTATTCTCATAGAGGACACCATAGAAGCCAACATATCAATAGCTAAAGATCACAAAATGGTCCTCTTTTCCGCATCCTTGACTGAAGAAGAGAAACCAGAATTTCACAAATTTTTTGTAGAACGTAAAATCAACTTCGCATGGTCCTATGCTGGCATGCCAGGACTAGACCCAGAATTGGTTATGCACCATCTACCATTATTTCCAAATTCCAAACCAATAAAATAGAAGCTACACAAAATGCATCCTCAGGTCACTCTATTAGTCAAGGATGAGTTGAAGAAACTTCTAGACGTTAGGTTCATACAGTCGATTGATTATGTTGAATGGATATCTAACCTTGTGCCAGTAACAAAGCCAAATGGAATGATCCATGTCTGCACAAATTTCAGAGAATTAAACAAAGCATGCCCAAAAGATGATTTTCCTTTGCCAAATATAGATATCATAGTCGACCTCACAGTAGGATACAAGATGATGTCCCTCATGGATGGTTTCTCAAGCTATAATCAAATTCGTATTGCCCCCGAAGATCAACATAAAACAACATTCACTTTCCCTTAGGGTACGTACTACTAGAATGTCATGCCTTTTGGGCTCAAGAATGTAGGTGCCACATATTAGAGAGCTATGACCACCATATTCCATGATATGATGCATAAGATAATGGAAGATTGTGTGGATGACCTTTTGGCCAAATTAGTAACAAGAAAAGATCATCTAAAAGTGTTAGACACAATTTTTAAGAGACTAGAAGAATATAAGGTCAGATTGAATCCTAAGAAATGTGTCTTTGGCGTAACATATGGAAAACTCTTGGGATACATAGTTTCTCAAAGAGGCATTGAGGTCGATCTAGCCAAAGTCAAAGGCATCATGGACTTGCCTCCTCCTAGAGGAATCAATGATCTTAGAACCTTAAAAGGTAGGGTACAATCTATCTGACACTTTATAGCACAATTAGCAGACAAGTGTCAACCATTCCAATATCTCCTGTGCAAAGGCATCCCCTTTGTGTGGATAGATAAATGCTAAGAATACTTTTAGCAAATAAAAGACTACCTACTGTCATTGCCAGTCCTCATGCCTCCCATTCTAGGAAAACCTTTGATCCTATATATCTCGGCAACAACTTTGGAACTAGGGGAATTACTGGCATAGAATGACCATGATGAGAAAGAACGAACCATATATTATATCAGTATGACACTAGTTAGGTATGAGCTGAATTACACATCAATTGAACGTGCTTGTCTAGCGGTTGTTTTTGTAGCTCAAAAGCTAAGACATTATATGTTGAGCCATCAGAGACAGTTGATAGCAAAAGTTGACCCCCTCAAATATCTATTAAGTCGTGAAGCATTGATAGGACATCTGGAAAAATGGGTCATGATTCTAAGTGAATACAACATCTAGTATGTAGAAAGAAAAGCAATCAAAGGACAAGTGATTGCAGACCAACTGGTAGACACGCCTATGCAAAGTGATCATCCTTTAGTGGCAAATTTCCCAAATCAATCAATATTCCATACGGAACCCAAGTCACTGTGGAGGCTTTACTTTGATGGATCACATACCAATCATGGTTCGGGGGCAGGAATATTGTTTATCACCCCTCAAGGAGATTCCATTCCTAAATCCTTTTGCATAGCTTTGCCATGTACAAATCATGTGCCATAATATGAGGCACTTGTTACAGGACTTAGAATGGAAATAAAATGGAAAATAAGAGCACTGCATGTCTATGGGGATTCTCAGTTAGTTATCAACCATGTTAATGATGGACTATGAAACTAAGGATGAGAAGCTAATTCCCTACAAATGAATCGTTGAAAACTTCTAGACATACTTTCACATGGTGACTTTTGAGCAAGTTCTGAGAACAAAAAACAAGGTAGCAGATGCCATGGCTACAATTGGCTCTCTCCTTGACATTCCAACCAATCTACCTTAGTTGAAGTTCTTGATAGAACAACTATTGGTCCCCACCTATGATATTCCAGAATCAAAGATGGTCTACAAACTTGTTGGTCCTGATTCTCCCTAGTACCAAGGCATTCATGACTACCTCAAGACCCAAACCCTTCCACCCAATCTATCCAATAACCAGAGAAAGTCCTTTATTTGAAAAGCCGCAAGATATTCCATCATCAATGACACCCTCCTTAGATGTCTCAACACCAATGAAGCATGCACAACCTTATGTGAAGTACATGAGGGTATATGTGGGTCTCATTCGAGTGGTCCTACCCTAGCTAAGAAGATAAAAAGACTTGGAAACTATTGGATGACCATTGAGAAAGATGCACTAGAATTTTCTAAGACTTGTTGCTAATGTCAAATTCATAGCAATTTGATTCACACTCCAACGCAAGAACTTTGGCGGATCACTTCTCCTTGGCCCTTCGCACAATGGGGACTCGACCTTGTGGGAAAGATCCATCCTACATCATCAAATGGCCACAAATTCATCATCAACACCACTGATTATTTTACAAAGTGGATCGAAGCCATCCCCCTGACATACATAACCGGCAAACAAATCTCCAAATTCATTTTTAACTACATCATTCGCTAGTATGGCCTTCCGCAGTCCATCATCACTAACAATGGATGTCTGTTTAAAAACCAAGACATTCATGAGTTATGTGAGTGATTTCATATCCAACCTCATTTCTCCACCCCGTATTACCCGCAAGGAAACAGTCAAGTTGAGGCGTCAAATAAAACCATTGTTAAAATCCTAAAAAAGACTGTCAATGATGCTAACCGTGACTGGCATATTCAACTTAACCTTGCTTTGTGGGATTACCGCACCGGTATTCGCACACCCATAGGAGCCACTCCATTTTCCCTAGTCTTTGGAGCTGAGGCCATCTTGCCCATCGAGGTTGAAATTCCTTCCCTACAAGTCTCCCTGAAGGGTCTGACTGACGATGAGGAGTACAGACAGTCGCATCTACATGAGTTGGAGATGTTAGAGGAAAGAAGGAAAAATTCCCTGAACCATCTATAGGCATATCAGAATCACCTATGTCATAGTTACAACAAGAAATTCATGGTCAGGAAGTTTGACATTAGTGACTTAGTCCTCATGTAGAACCCTAAGAATCAGGCTGATAGAGAAAAGTCAGGAAAGTTTGAACCAAACTAGTTAGGTCTGTACGTCATCATATCATCTTTTGGTTTTGGAGCATATCAGCTAGCTACTCCAAATGGTGAACAACTGATGGAGCCTATCAATAGTCTACATCTCCCAAATTCTATGCATAAGTGCCAGAAAGCTAAGCTAAAAACCTTAAAAATACAAAAAAAATGAAAAATGATAAAAAATGGTTGCCTTGATGAAAACCTGGCAAACAGGCGTCTTGGCAGCACCAAAAGAAAAAAGAAAAATGACAAAAATAGTAAAGAAAAATAATTCGTCCAACAGTGAAAACCTGGAAAATAGGCGCTTTGGACAAGTACCATGGTGAAAACCTGGCAAACAGGCACCATGTGTAGTCAATCATTGCTCAGCCATCTACTATCACTTTATCTATCCTAGCCTATGATGAAATATATTTTCCATCACCACCATGACACTTGCCATGACATCATACCCTTCCTCTTAGGGTTGACAAAAGGTTGACATCAAGACCTGCATACCATCCATTTGGCATCGCATACATATCCCTTTTACGTCCTTTCAACTTGGCTAAGTTTGGGACTTGACTAGGGGAAAAAAATTATTACGTGACCGCAGTAGGTATCATACATGGTCTCATAAATTGCAAAAAGTCCTAAAAAAAAGACAAAAACATCATAAAAAGTCCTAAAAAAAGACAAAAAAATCACAAAACGTCCTAGAAAAAACACAAAAACATCATAAAAAGTCTTGAAAAGAGACAAAAACATCACAAAACATCCTAAAAAAAGACAAAAATATAAAACAATGTCCTAAAGAAAGACCCAAAAATATTGAAAAATGTCCTAAAGAAAGACCTAAAATTTTGAAAAACATCCTAAGAAACCCCAACAAACATCAAACTATCTCGAGAACACAAAAACAAAGTCATTTCCCGTCAAAATTCTATCATGTCAATCAACCGATCTTTGTCATTTGTCCAAACTATGTTGTCTCTGTGCATTTGCTACGTAGGAAAGACTCATTTTCGAGTCCCCGAGACATTAGGTCAATCCTTTTAGGTTTGTCAAAATAAAATCATGATGCAATCTTTGGTCATTAAGAAAAATCCATTGGTCATGTCGAACTATGAGGTCTCTGAGTGTATGATGTAGGCAAGGCCATCTATTCATGAGCCCCTGAGGCTGCACTAGGTCAGTCGATTAGGGTTCATGACATTACATTGACACACGCCAAAAAGTCTTCAATTCAAACAAGTCATCTCAAAATAAGCCAATTACTACAACCAAATTATGGCAATCATTTATTCAACGTGACTATCACACCAGCATGTCCACATCGACATATAGTCAATACAAGTCAAACTTAGTCAAACTTCAGTCAAACTCGATCAAAACAAGTCAAATTGTCGCAACCAAGCAAACTATCAACTCTTGGTTATCATTCAGATGTGTCCTTCTAAAGAATAGCCTCCGTCATTTATGCCTTAGGATGTGTCCTTCCTACACATCATAACTGTCATCTAACATTTTGAGGGATACTCTTGACATTTAAGGATCACTCCTCTTGACATCGATATCTTTTAGATGTGTCCTTCTAAAGAACAACCTTTGTCTTATATGCCTTAGGATGTGTCCTTCCTAGGCATTATCAGTGTCATATCGCATTTTGAAGGATCCTCTCGACATTCGAGGATCAATCCTCTTGATGTCAACACCATTTAGGATGTGTCCTTGAATTTGGCAATCTTTGGCATTTGTCATCTTGGCATCATCACTATCATTTGGAATTTTGAGGGATCCTCTTGACATTTAAGGATCGATCCTCTCAACATTGACATCATTCAGGATGTGTCCTTCCTGAATTTGACAATCTTCAACATTTTGTCATCTTGGCATTGTCAAAACATGACACCTTGGCATCTCGACATTGTCAAACCTGACATCTTGACATCAAAACACTCGGCATTTAGACACACTTGGAAAACACTTGGCACTTGTCTTTGGTTTATTCATCATGTTACTAGTTTTTCAGTGAGGTCTTGGCAACAATATTTAAAAAAGTAGTGACGTATCATGATTTTATTATCTTGTCTTTGGATTTTTCATCATGTTACTATTTTTTTAGTGAGGTACTGACAATAGGATTTAGAAAAGCAACGACGTCTCATGATGATTGACTTGTCTTATCTTTTTCAAACTATCATGTTACTAGTTTCTCCATGATGTCTTGACATCAGGATTTAGAGAAGTAGCGACGTATCATGATGGTTGGTTTTATTTTTCATCATGTTGATAGTTATTCAATGATGTCTTGATAATGGGATTTAGAGAAGCAGTGAAGTATCATGATGGTTGGTTTGATTTTTCATCATGCTGCTAGTTTTTCGACAATGTCCTGATAATGGGATTTAGAGAAGCAGCGATGTATCATGATGATTGTCTTGATTTGTCTTTTTGAAAATCATGTTGCTAGTTCCTCAAGGATGTCTTAGCAATAGGATTTAGAGGAGCAATAGCGTTTCATGATTTTTCATTATTGTCTTGTATTTTCTTTTTGGTAGTCATGGTGCTAGTTCCTCAAGGATGTCCTAATGATAGGATTTAGAGGAGCAACGATGTTTCATGACTTGTATTTCTTGTCTTTTCCTGCTTGTGGTTGATTGCAACAAAAAGACTGGGGCAATTGTGCTTTAGTATGAGTCATGATCATCCTTTTATGTGATTGTTTGTCTCATGTGATGGTACAACCTTGCACACCTTGATCTATGTCATACCATGGTGTTTTTTGGCCATTACAATAATCTTCCCAATGATGATTCAAGCAACGACTATTAGGTCTTTGGAAAATATTGAAGGTTTTTTTTTTCCTTTCTCACCCTTCTTCATTTCCCCTTTAACATTTCGTCTAGTCTACATCTTCATAATCCATATCTTTTGCACTAACATTTCTTTGTCTTGTTATCTTCCAGTCTTCTCGTCCATTTCGAGAGCCCACTCGTGTTCTCTAAACCTATCTATCCTCTCGAGGGGGCATACCATAACCCTTGTCATTTTTCCTCATCGTATTTTGCACTGGGGCATATTTTTGACTTATTTTCTTTGTCACAATGCGACATGCTACATTATGACAAAGAGCGGAAAAATGTAGACACATAAAAATGACCTAGGCCTGCAAGCTTTATTTTTCCACTTTAGTCCTAGCATAATTATGACATTTTAATTATTTCCTTAGTCCACTTTCCACTATTAATTAAATAATTCATTATTATTTAATTAATTCATGTCTATTTTATTCTTCATAATTATTAAAAAATAAATTTTATTTATTTATTCAATACGTCACTAATTGTCTAAATCTTCCTATAATTAAATAAATTTCCCAATTTATTTAATTATCTTCATTTCATTATGTCTTCTTGATTATTAAATAAATGAATTTTATTTATTTATTTAATATGTCACTAATTCTCACAATTAAATGAATTTATTAATTTATTTAGTTATCAGTCATAATCCTCTAAATTAAATAATTATCTTTAATTATTTAATTGCCTAATTTAAAATTTCTCTCATTTTAAATAAATTATTTATTTAAAATGATCTCACATTATTAACTATTAGTTCATTTTAGTAAATAATCTGAAAATCGATTATTTATTGTCACACAAAATCCATATTTTGAATTAATTTAATTCAAAATTGTAATCTTCTTTCAAAAATCAAGTAATTGAGCAAATTCTTGATTTTCCAAATCTACTTTTAGTTCAACCTTTATCCTCTTGATTTTTCAAATCTTACAAATCAAGCAGTTTTTATCTTCTTGATTTTCAAAAATCTTTATCTTTTTAGCTAATTATCACATTTATTCTTGACCGCCGATTCAATTTTCTCAAATGACATCTCGACCATTCATTTAATGATTTTTCTCTAGCCCTGATTAGGGATGGTCACATGGAATCTTGACCACTAATTTTAGGCTTTGTTAGCTTTCAATCTCGTCTGTCCGCCCAAAATTGCATTTTCTATAAAATGCCAATTTTTCTCACATTTTGAGGACTTCTTTATTGCAACACATTTATGCTTAGATTTTACTCACATACTTTGTACTTAGTTTATTGAATTTGATTACTTATTCATAGGCATTATAGTCATTCATCACAGTCATGGGCATAGTCTTTATTCATCATTCAAATCCTTCAAAACTTGCATAAGGTATTGCCGTAGGCATTTTCTCATACATTCAAATCTGAGGGAAACAATCATATGCTACAAGCTAGAAGGTGCTATGGAGATGAATCATGGAAGCTTTGAGGAGTAACTAGTATAATCTTTCTTGTTTTTAAGCTTTCATTGTATTTCATAGCTTCATTGGGTTTTAATATTATTAATCTAATATGCTAACCCTATCTGAAAAATACCCATTGATACAGGAAGGACCCACGTGTAGGATAGACAAAGATAATGATAAGGTTCAATGACAAAGTTTTTTGTAGGAAGGGTTTATCCAAAGCGTGAAAGATTCCTATCTTAAGATCTACAAATGATGATCTCTATAAAGGAAATAAAGACTCCTAAGATGAAAGTAAGATCTACAACTAGGATGCCTATCACTATGAACAAATGATACCTAAAGGATACAACCGTGCAAATTTTGAGAAAAATTTATGGTTTCTATTTAGGAACCAATGTAAAAGAATGAATCAGATGTTGGTATAACTGCTTGTTTTTTCTCTGTGACAATGAATTTAGGTTTTCTGGTAATCAGGCAGATGCATTGCAGGATAACAAATGTGTCAAAATTTAACAGTTGCGGTTTGTTTTGTCAGTTGTGATTTATTGGTAAATTTAGTCTTGGGTATCAGATAGATGTAGTTCTGTATCAAGCAGATGCAACTCAAAACTTCTCAGATGTGGTTTTCAGGACTCTAACTATGTACTGGTAAAAGTTGGTTCAGGTCCGTGATAGGGCATATGCATTGTTCCAGACTGCAGATGTGGATCGCCTATTTAGATGCATCACAAAATGTTTCAAGTATGGGTTTTCTAGTGACAGAGGTAATTAACATATGTGAATCAAGACTTCAAATGTGGTATTCTAGTAAGCAAATGTGATTCATTGATAAGTAGATGTGACTCAGTTTCTGGTAAATGTAGATTGGACTCAGTTTTGATAGATGTGATAGACTGGTAAATAGATGTGAATCTAATTAACAAATGTGTTTTTCTGGTGATCAATTGCGACTCTATTTATCAAATGAGGTTTTTTGGTGAACAAATGCATTTTTTTGTAAACTATAGATTTTGATTCACTATTTCTGATCAAAGTTTTGGCAAATAATAAACACTCAAAAAACACAGTATTTCAGACATGAATAGTAATTAAATCAGGCAAGTACGATCCTAAGGCTGGAATGTGACAGTATCTTACTGGATTCTCACTTGGGTTTCCCTAGCTATGCTTATTCAAAGCGGATGACTAGAACCTTTACCCCACTAGCTCCCCTCCATGACACTCACTTCTCTGGGGAAACCAAGCTTCAGTACCCATGAAACTCCCACGGGATACTTTTCATCTCCACTAGGAACCATATTAACATGAGACGACCTCAGAGGTCCAACCTCCTACACCAACAAATAGAAGGATTTAGGTTTCTACAACAAATGGTGTCTAGTAAGGGAGTCTTTGAACAAAGAGCCCATCTGAAATAACTTGAGATTGGGAGGGTCTCTCTCATTCTCATCAACACTAAGTCTCGGTGAACTGAGGATCTCACGGCTTGGCTTCGAATGATGCTAGCCACTCCTTGGGGTATAAATTTTGTTCTCCCACCTTTGATATAGCCCGCTAGAAAAGGTGCTCAAGGTCAAACCCTGAGATGATGAAATCCCTAGGGAAGCCTCTCTTAAAAAAGAAAAGGATCAACATGTCCGTACAAACCAATCGGGTAACACAAAGAATGAAAGTGCACAAAACACAGTAGAAAAAGTTCTTTTTAAGCACTAAATGAAATGTTATCTAATCTAAGATAGATAGTCTTGTTTCAAAACAAATCTTCATCACACCTCCTGCAAGACAATTCATTAGTAGTTTGCAATTTATCTTTGGTGACCCTTCTACAAAAAGGGTTTCAAAAAATTGTCTTCTACACTACGTCCTGCAAACACATATGTTAACTCCTTAAAACACATGCTGCAAATTGAAAATTAGTCAAAATAAAAACACAATGAAAAACTTTTAAATTCAGAATTTGAACTCAAAAATTTCACTAGTCAGATGCGTTGCGGGTTTTTATTAGTCAATTGTGTTGGGAAATGCTATGGATGAGTCAAATTGTGTTAGATGCATCACTGTATTTGTTAGATGCAACTCATAATGTCAATTGTGTCATTTCATGCTTCAAGTGTGTCAGACCGTATAATACTTGCAAAAATTGAATAAAACTTCTACAGATTTGCGAAGAACGTGTCTTCACGTCAGGTTCACTAATCTAACATCATGAAAATATAAAAGATTAAAGCAACTCAAAATGATAAACTCTAATGTAAACCAAACCTAAACAACAAAGCACAAAGGAAAGCATAAATGAAAAGATCTCACCAAGCATCAATATAGTTCCATGAATAACCTCTATTGTCCTTCTCCATTTCATTGTGATAGTATTCTTTCCCTTAGATTTTTAGTATGTGTGAAAGTATAGCCTCAATATATGTGATAATAGCGAAGTATCAAAGATTAAACAAGTGCTCCAAAAGTCATCAGATTTTGGGAGGAGTTGCAATGATGAAAGTTAGATCAATTTATAGAAAATTGATCATTCAAATGATAGGCTCATATTAGAAGATGGATGGATGATTCATATTAAAATATTCTACATGCATTGAGATAAGTGTTAGTACTGACATGTGTGATAAAACCTAAAAATAGAGATCAAGATTAAATAATGATTTAATCTCTAGTTGAAAGTATTCAAAAATTAGAAGAATAAAGATTGCATGAAAAGGATAAAGATAGAATAAAGGAAATGATTTGTTTGAATGCACACATAAATTAATTAATTAAATAAATTTATTTAATTAATAAATTTCTACATGCATAAGAATTAAAACTAGATAACTGATTGGTTAAAACAAAGAGTTCATTTGTGAAAGACAATCAAACATTAAATTAGGAGATGATTGACTAATTTAAATAGATCTCGAGTCAAGTGGAAATGAATAACTAGATAACTTAAACAATTATCTAAATATAGAAGAATATATCCCAAAATAAGCTTTTATGAATTAAATGATTATTTAATTCAAGATTTGACATTTAAGGATTAAATTAAATAAATAAGATTTATTTAATTGACTGAGGAAAGGATTAATAAATAATTAAAGTATTAAAGTATTTATTTAATTATAGTTGAAAATATGATTAGGATAAATTAAATAAGAATTTATTTAATTTAGGAAAGAGGATAAAGTTAATTACTGATGTAATTAAATAAAAAACATTTATTTAATTAATTAGAATTTGAATAAAGATAATATGAATCAATTAAATAATTAAGTTTATTTAATTAATAGAGGAATAAATGTTAAAATGAATTAATTAAATAATTAAAAGTTATTTAATTAATAGATGAAAAGGGACCTTAGAAAGTAATTAAATAATTAACATTATTTAATCATGACTATGAAAATACGAATTAGGAAGAAATTGAAGTTGCGGGCTTAGACCAAATTTCAGTGTCTACAATAAATACAATGATCTAATATAAAACGCTCAAATCTCAAACTCAACACACATGTATCAAATTTCTAGTACCACATCCTAGGACTCTGTTTTAAGCCATGCAAATATTTCTTCAATTTGCAAACCAACTTACTTTTACCTTTTGCCATGTAGTGCTTTGGATATGTCATATAAATATCCTCCTCCAAATCACCATGAAGGAAAGATTTTGTCACATCCATTTGCTCAACCTCTAAGTCATAAGAAGCGGGAATAGAAAGAAAAAATCTAATGGATGTCATTTTTGCAATAGGAGAAAATATCTCACAATAATCAACACCCTCAACTTGAGAGTAACCCTTCACAACCAACCTTACTTTTTACTTCTCAATACCTCCATCTAAACCAATATTTTTCTTGAACACCCATTTACAACTAATAGGTTATCATCCTTCAGGAAATGGTACAAGATCCCATGTATCATTATTTTTCAAAGATGTCATTTCTTCATCCATATCAATCTTCCAGGATTCTACATCATTCATACCTAGTGCCTCTTCTATAGATCTGGGTTCATCCATGTTAGTATTCAAAGCAAAAAATATATATCCAATCATCAAAAGAATACCTTTTAGGTGGTTGTCTATGCCTTGTAGACCTACAAACAAGCTGAGTTGGAGGTTCTTCCCCCTCTTCTGAAGATCCATAGATAGATGAGCTCTCCTCAACTTCTTGTCTATCCTTGGGCCTCGATTCAACTTTCTCAAGTGTAGAAGGAAATTTAATCACATCTTCAGGACTGTTTACTTAGTTCTAGCTACAATGTAACAAAAGAAGGATTAGTTTCTCTAAAAATAACCTACTATGTATTACCCTCTATGCAATAGGATCCCAAAGTTGTATCCTTTTCACTCCATAACTATATCCATTGAAGATACATTTCATAGCCTTGCTCTCTTAGTTCTCCTTTGGCACATGTGCATATGCATTGCAACCAAAAAATCTAAGATGTATTAATGAAGGCTTTCAGCCCAAACATGCCTCTATAGGCATCCTATCAACAAGAGTTGATGTAGGATACCTATTAATCAGGTAACAAGTAGTGACAATAACTTTATCCCAAAACCTTTGTTCTAGGCAAACACCACTCAACGTACTCCTAGAATTCTCCATCAGTGTCTTGTTCATTATTTCACAACTCCATTCTATTCTAGATAATATGGAGTTGTCTTCTATCTATGAATACCACAATATTTACAAAATCTATCAAAATTGATAGAGCAAAATTCATCACCATTATCAGTCCTCAAACATTTTTATTTTATTTCTAGTTTACAACTCTACCATTGCTTTAAATTCTTTAAATCGAATGAAAAATTCAAATTTACTCTTTAAAAAGTATACCCATGTCCTTTTATTGCAATCATCAATAAATGAAACATAATATGTGGATTTTACCAATTGAAGGAACATCTACAAGACCAAACACATTAGAATTAATAAGATCCAATAGACCACAAGATTTATGATAAATCGAGTAAAACTAAATGCGGTTTTGTTTTCCATAAATACAATGCTCACATAAATCAAATTCAAGATTACAATCAGACAAAACTTCAACAAGGTTTTTATTTTTTAGGGTCCTTAGACCCTTTTTTCCAATGTGGCCAAGTCTCTGGTGCCATAATATAGTTTTCTTTGTAAGTAACTTTATTTCAAAAGAAAGAGAACCCTTGGGTATCCAAAATCCATGACCATATACTGAAGGTGAAACCCTCACTTCTTCCACAGACTTGCATTTCATAGAAGTACTATTCCACTCAGTAGTACATGCATCAACTTATACAATGTTCCATATCTGATGCCTCTAGCAATCACCATAGCACCTTTGACCATATTGCATAAGAAAATAGTACCTCCACACCTACATCTATTATTTTTCTCATAGATAAAAAATTTCGTGCTAAACTAGGGATATGCAATGCACCATTAATCCCTCTTATTCTACCATCAGGAAACCTAATTTTAAATTTACCACTACAAACAATGTCTAAATGAGAATCATCACCCATGTACACCTTACCTCCATCAAATTTTTCATATTCAAAAAACCAATCTCTATTAAAGGTCATATGGAAAGATGCACTTGATTCAATTAACCATGCATCATTACCTACATGAGTTGCCAAAGCTATAATGAATGTGTCACCATCTTCCTTCTCGGACTCAGATTTAGAATCAAATTTCTTCTTTTTCTTCTTCTTTTCTTCTTTGCAATCCTTATGAACATGTCCAAGCTTACCACAGTTCTAGCAAATAACTTTGGACTTTCAAGGAGACTTAGATCTCCTCTTGGAATTGGATTTTTCATGCTTCTCATTCTTCTTGTCTTTTTCCTTAGGTCTTCCATGAACATTTGGGGCCTCCTTGGTACTGATGGATACCTTCCTCCTCATATCTTTAGAAAGCAAAGAACTCACCACATCCTCAGTCTTCAATATAATAGAAGTACTCCCAATATCTATAAAAAGAGAATCCCATGAATTAGGAAAAGAACAAACCAATATCTAACATTTCTCTTCCTCATCCATTTTGATAGCAATTGATGCCAATTAAGCCACTAGCATATTGAATGCTTCTAGGTGTTTTTTAATTCATCCACCCTCTTCCATTCTCGGGGAATACAATTTCTTCCTCAAGAAAATATTGTTCATTAAAGATTTGTCTTGATACATCTCACCAAGCTTCTTCCATAGTTTTTATGCAAAGTTCTCCTCAGTTTTCCAAGAACAATCTAATTAGACCCTTGGCTTTACATTCCATAACATCATATTGAGAAAGTTGAGTAGGATCTATAGGCATTGAAACATTCTCATCAAAAACATCCCACAGATCTTGATCTATCAATAGATCCTCCATCTTTAGCTTCCGCATTTCAAAATTATTTCCAAAAAATTTATCCACCTCTATTCTCCCTGATGAACTTGCCATCTGAAAATTTATGAAAAAAGATCACAAATTTTCTTCTACACAACCTCCCATGCAAATCTAGATTAGTTCAAAAAAATTCTAACAACCCAAAACCTAAACCAAAGGTGATCATGCTCTGATACCACTTGTAAGGAAGCTAAGGTAGCGAAACAACTTCCTAAACTAAATTTGAGAGGAGAATAATGCACACTTTTATAGATCTTTAACAGTTACAAAAACTTAAATAGAAATAAAAAGAATATCATGCATACCACAACATAATGATTTATGTGGGGAAAACCTTTTTGGGAGAAAAAACCCACACTCTAGAAGCTACCTAATATATTATTCAGAAATTAAAAGATTACAATATAATTGTAGAGCAAGCTTATCATAGGAGTATCACCACTCGAAGATCCAGAGGCAACACAACCACTATCAAACTCTTAGAATACATCAAAATACATAGCTGTAATACAATTCCCTCATAAAATATGGTTTCCTTCTAGGGTGAGTTAATCTAATAAAATATCTACCGTCAGATATGAGACATAATGATGAACGGTCTAGATTTACAATAATAAAATATAAATAAAATTTTCCTTTCGGGGCTGCTACCTATGAGTCCCTACTAGGGCACACTTCCCCTAGACCCTAGCTGATGGGATGATCCCCTCACACCCCTCATGGGGGGATGCCCCCACACCCTCATCATCGTCATTGGTTGAACAGTACCTTGTGTATCAATAGCACCTTATGTAATTGCAAGGTTGAGACACATTTTCTCAACATCAAGATCATATCATCATGTCAAAGTTCATGTGTGTTCATGCCATGGTTTGGAGCTAACCTTGTGATGCAGGTTCCAAGCATTCAAGCATCAAATCAATAAATCATTCAATTCAATTCATGCAAGATACAAGCCTTAGAGTGATGTGTTTGACTTCAATCCTCTAAGGGTATCCATTAAGAGTTTGGTGAATTGTAACATGAAAGAATTCATTCATTAATTTCCTCATTCTTTCATTATTTAATTAACAAGTTTTAATTACCAAAATAGGGTTTGACCAAGGTAATCCCTCATTCACCCAAAAAAAAACATTTTGTTCCTCTCTTTGTATGTGCAAATTTATAAGGGAAGGACTAAAAGTTTATCAACGGATAAATTTTACAAAGTCGCATAAGTTGTCATCATTGTTGTCAAGTGTGGTATATGAAATGTGGGATAGATGCTATCATATGATTTGGAACATATATCATACCCACTTTCCACCTAATACATTCAAGGGTAACCCTAAAGATCTCAATGCAAAAGAGAAAGAAATATTGTAATAGGGTTGTCCTAGGGGCTGAATGCAAACTATTAAGGGGTTCACCACAAACTTTAGAATTGGAAAAGATAATGAAATGAAAGATGCAACACAAAACCCTAGTTCAATGCAATGACCTATGAAATGACCTAGAAAAGTAAATGAAACAACACAAAAAAATGAAGACAGGAAGGTGTGCACCTGGAAACCTGGAAATGGTTGAATGGAGGTCTAGAACACTAGAAATTCTACTTTTAATATTGACTAGGGATCATTCGCAAAGCTAGGAAAATCAATCCAGTTTCTAGAAAAATATGTATAGGAATCTACCAAAAGGATATCTGAATCTGCAAAAATCTAAAAATTGATTGGTACTAGGACTCATTCGCCAGAAGTGGAAAATCAGTCCAGTTGGGATTTTCTAAAACTTCAAAAGTTGATCCTACTCTTCACAGTCTACTCTATTCTTCCTAAGTGATTTCCAGATCTAAACCCCTGCTTTGTAACCTGTAGGTTTTCTCCAAGGTTCTCCAAGACTTGATGACAACTTTGAAAATTTTAAATGATTTGCAACTTTTTTCCAATCTTGCTCCTTGGAAAATCTGCAACCTAGACCTACAAATCACACAAAAAAGGAGGGGAAAATGTTGTTGTGTTAGTGAATAGGGGTTTGTTTTGGTCAAACCCCTTGTTGGTAATTAAACCTTGAAATGAAATCAAATAAGAAGGAATAATCATAAATGAACAAATGGCAATGTTGCAACTCACCAAACCATAGCAATGGAATGCTGCAAACATGCATGTAATGGCTCCAATGGATGTAGACCTTGATTCTTTCTTGAATTGAATAGATCTTGAATGTAATGCTTGCTTTAATCACAAAATCCTACACCATAATTGTTAGCTCTAAAACAACATGATGCATGAAATCCTTGACATGATGATTGATGCTTGAATTTTGCTCTAAAATACTTGATAATATGCTCTTGAATGCTCTTGAAAATGCTTGAATGCTCTTGTGAAATCAACTTGCTATAAGGAATTCTATCACAAAAGTATTAGGTGAAAATGAATGAAAGAACCTTGTATTTATACTCAATTATGTAAGAATTCTCAAAATTACAACATTACAAGTCAACATCAAATCTAGGAGGAGAAAATCCTACCAAAAATTTGAATTAATTTTGATTTTGGGCCACACATGACTCATTTTCCCAAGGTGTTGAATGAGTCCCACCAGGCCTAAATTTTGGGACCAATTTTAAAAATACTTAGAAATGTGTAAAACCAGGTTTGAGACCCAAAAATCTACTTGGGACTCATTTTCCCATGGTGGCGAATGAGTCCTATATCACTAAATTTGGGCCATTCAAGCCTAAAACACCTGAATTATGATTGGGTGATGATTGGTGTCAAGATTATCCTCGAAAAGATTCATTAAATGAGGCTTGTGAATGAAAAATAGGGCCAATTAAAGAAGAAGAAAGCCCAATTATTAATGACAAGCCTAGAAAAGTGTGAAAGTGGGTTACAACACTTTACAAAACTTTAAAATAGGGCAAGGCTAATGTTAAAAAGAAGTTTTTAGGTGTAATTAATTAATAAGACCTTAGAAATGTGTGAAAGTGAGTTACAAAACTTCACAACACTTTAGAAAGGTACCATTTATGTTCATTAATTAACAAGGGGCCAAGACCTAATGTGAATGTGTTAAACAAATTACAACACTAAATGAAGGCAATATTAAGCCCAGTTCACAAGGAAGGCCCAAACAAGTAAGGGAAAAGCAAAATGGATACTTTTTTTGTTACCACATTTAGCCCACACTTTAGTGAGAGGATGAACTTACTTCAAACTCGCACTAACATAGACAAACATGCAACAAGAGGGGTCCAAATGCACCAATGTGGATGACAAAGGATGAAAAAAATCACATGAGGTGGCCAAGTGCCCAGGATCAAGATCCCATGAAAAACCAACATAGGCAAAAAAGAGCACACACATGAGAATAATGTAAGAGAAACAACAAAGCACAAGAATGCACTATCAAAGACGAAAAAAATAAAAGGTAAAAGATAAAAGAGTTGGACCAAGCTTCGACCATTTTTCCATTGCGATGTGGATCAAATCTAGGCTATTTTTATGAAAAATGCACTCAGTCTGAGGCAATGGAACTCCTAGCTGTCCACTAGGTGAGAAGTCCTAAAAGGTGAGACACATACACTCATGGCTAGTATGCACTCACACACACACTCAAGTGGCTATGGGGGAAGTCATGCTTTAGTCGGGCTTCCTGCTTAAACCATACCAAAGTTATACCTCCTGATAAGTTTGATAAGGCACCATGCAAAAATGGTTTTTGAGCTTCATGAGACAAGAAAAACTTCATATGCTTAGAGATCATGAACAAACAGGATGGCTCCATAGGAATGCAAGTTGTTTTATTCAAGGTGGCCATATAAATGTAAAATGAAAAATGAAAAATATGGAATGTTCAAAGGAGTTTTGCTTAATTCATGTGATGTCTTTAAATTAGGGAACATTGTGCCTAATCTCTCTAAGAGAGGACCAATCAAAGAATAGAAAATTTTCAACTTGGGGGATGTAGTGTGCCACATCAAGCCACTAAGAGGAATGCAATATACTAAGAGAGATCATGCTCTTAAGGGACATCACACCCAATGTCATCCACAAAGAAAAAATGCATCGTATGAAATAAGAAAAAAATACACTATGAACCATGAAAAATAAAAATGCAAAAGAATAATGCCAATGTATGCCCCCACTTTAAAGAAATTTCTAAACACCATACTATGAGCAATTACTTTAAAGTAGTAAATGATAAATGTAAACAAAGAAGACATGAGAGCCAACTTGAAAAGCCCTATCCCAAGTCATATGTTTCCAATTAAAGCTACATCATGCAAAAAGAAAAGAGAAAAGAGGGGTTTCCCCCAACATGAAAACACCAAACACATAAGGGATCTATAGATTTGGGGTCAGTATGTTCTTACTACAATATTTTTAAGAGAGCTTGAAACTGTCATCATTACCCAAATACACATAGAACTAGAAGAATGACACAAAGAGAGAGAAAAAAAAGGAAAAACTTTTGGGTCAATATGGAAGAGACATGAATTTCTTGATGCCTTGCATCATCCCCAAAAGGAAAACACAAGACAAATGAAAAAGATAAAGACAAAGAAAATATTTTGGGTCAACATGGAAGAGACATAAATGACTTGAAGCCTTGCATCATACCCAAGAGGAAAACACAAGACAAATGAAAAAGATAAAGGAAAGAGGAAAGCTTTTGGGTCAACTTGAAAATACATAAATGCCTTGATGCCTTGCATCATCCCCAAAAGGAAAACACAAGACAAATGGAAGAGATAAAAAGTGAAAAGGTAAAAGATTGACAACATAAAGAAGAATGAAGGTACAAATAGAGGAATGTCACAAAGATAGGGAGAAAATCAAACATAATTTCATGGGGGATCACATTATGCACATGCAATCACACAAAAGAAAATAAAAAAGAAATAATGTAAAAGAATAGTAAGGAATAGGTGAGTCAACCTACAACAGGTCATCTACCTCCCAATCATGTTCATTGTATATCGAAAGAGGGCAACTAGCCAAAGGGAGAATAACAAGTGTTGAACTAGGATCAACACCAAGTTCAACATTATTCTTAGGAGAATTTCCGTTTAAGCTCATGGAAGAGGAAAATAATGTATTCAATTCATTATGCACCTCTTCGTTAATTTTAGCAACCTCGTCATCATCATCCAAGTTAATCACAACAGGAGGTTGAAGGATAATTTTCATGGAAGAGTTCAACTCTTGTGTTTTTTGTTTTGAGGCAAGAGTAGGGTCACCATGCATTTCTTCAGTCAAGTTTGAATTTTTATTTTCTTTTTTTAATTCTTCATGTAACCTATGGAAAATGGCACAATCTCTACACCTATGCTCTCTAGCACCTCTATTTCTTTTAGTTTTGTTTTCAAGTTGTATTTGTGTAGGAGCAGGTTGGTCAACCATAGATTTCTTTTATTCCCTAAGGGGAGGAACAGAAGGAACCACGGGAGGTTGTTCGACCACTTTCTCTTTGACTTTGTAGACCTTTTTTATTCTATGGGGTGTGATGGGGTTGTTTTCATTATCTCTTGGTCTCTTGTAGGATGTAGGTGAAGGTTGTGTCTTAGGTTGGATTTGCTCATTTGGAGTTTCTTTAGGTTCAAGCATGTTTTCATCAAGGATAGTAGGCTTGGTGGTTGGTGGGGACATGTTTCAAAGGGATAGTTCTACTATCTTTCTTTTCCTTGAACTTTTCATAAGACAAGAAAAAAAATTCTTCTCATGGTTTTATAGGTTCGATAGGCTCCAACCAAAAGGAATCTAAGGAAAAGTTACCTTTAGAGGAAAATGGGTTAAAGCCACTATGATGGATGGTGAATATTTCATTGTCAAATGGAGACTTTAAGCATTTTTGCACAACTGAAGGGAAAACTTTCATGGAGCAAAGCCATGGATAGCCTAGCTTCACACGAAACTGGTCCAATATAGGGATGATGGAGAATATTTTTTTGGTCCTATTTGTAAGGGAAGAGTGATGGATCCCATCATAGGAAAGAAAAACCATTATGCATCTTGATCCATGCTTTTGGTTTATCATATATTTTTTGATAAATCTCATGCAAAAGTAAGAATTCTTCGGTGATCACATTCTCTCCACAGGTGGGATCTATTAGTATCCCATTAGTGGGCTTGTCATATATTTTGATATCTATGTAAAGAGGACCATTGGGTGCATGTTTAAGTATATCCTTAGAGGAGAAAGAAATGTCAAGAGGATTCTTAGTTCAGCCCTTACAAGGAATGATGCCTATCACTCCTACCATGTCATCCATAGGATGATTATCTATAGGATCATGTTGAATATAATCATTGTTATCATCATTTGTATCAACATTCATCACATCATTATTTTTAGTTTCGATAGATTTGAAAAATGAATTACTATGTTTTGGCATGGGGTTGGTAAAGATTTTCAGGTTTTTGCTAGGAGGGGCAATAGAATTATTCCTTGATCACTAACACCTCCAACAAAAATATGACCGGAATCAATGAGGTCGTGCACAAGATGTTTAAGGTGCTTAGATTGTTTCATGTCATGTCCATTTTTTCAGTGATAATGGAAATAAGAATTTTATATAAATCTTGAGGGTAAAGGCTTATTAGGATCAGGTGTTTTGATAGGAGGCAAGGTAATCATTTGTTGTTCTAAGAGTTGGGACATTGTGTTATGAAGGGTATTGGGTAAGGGAGTGAATTGTATTTTTGGGTCCCCATAGCTAAAGGGTATCATGGCTTTAACGAAAACTAATTGGTTATTGATATTTTAAGTTTTTTGTTGAGGAGGATTGAATTTAAGGAAAACTTTATTCTATTTTCTAAAGGTTTGGGAATTGTTTTGGTTTGTGGGCTCGAACTTCTCAGTTCGGCTAGAACTAGACTTTGTTTCTCGATTACTAACCAAATTTTGATAATCATAGAGGGTAGTACACAAGTGCATGAAGGATGTGAATTTCATCACATGGTGAGCTTGTCTTGAATATCGCTTTGTAAATTTTCTATGAACATCTTTTGAAGATGAGGGTCAAGAACCTTGACATCGATTCAAGAATAGAGCGATTGATAGTGTGAGATAAAGTAGGTTATCTTTTCTTCTTCTTTTTGCTTGCATCTCATCAAATTGGCCAAGGTCATCTTAGGATTCATATGCACTTGGACATAATTAACAAACACCTCAACAAGTTCATTGAATGAATGAATTGAGTTGTTCAGTAAAGAAGAAAGCCACTCCAAGGAAATATCCTTCAAGGATATAGGAAAAATCGTAGCCAAGAGTTTATCATCAAGGAAAAAATAACTGGATAAGGCTAGTGTAAGCATTAACATGGTTAGAAGGATCTCCCTTCCCTCCAAATTTCTCAAATATGGGCACCTCTACACCTTGTGGCATCAGTGTTCACAATATCTCCAAGGATAATTGACTACTTTTGACATAATATGTAGGTGGGCCATTTTGATTTTGGTTCATGGTGGAAATGTTTTTTTTGAAGGGATGAAATGGTTTGGAAGAGTTGATTAATGAGAGGGTCTTGCTTGTGTTATGAGATGGAAATGAAGAAATTGAAGGGGTGTATGTGTTAAAAGGACAAGTGAATGGAATTTTTATAGGTGGTACAGTGGTAGGGGATATGATGTGTGATGCCACAAAGGAACTAGGGATGCTAGTAGAAATACCCATGGAAGGATTCACATTATTAGTTTGTTGCATTGTTGTTGTGACTTGAGGGTTGGTATAGGTAGGTATTGAGGAAATTGTTGTGGGAGGAGGAATTTGAGTTCCTCCTTGGCTTGTGACATTGCTTATTGGTAAAGGACAACTAGTAGTTGGGGTGAGGTGTTTACCATAGATTTCAACTATGTTTTTCACAAGTTCAAGTCCATCTTCACTTTCAAGCATGTAGTGAATGTTTTCTATAGTAGGGATGATAGTAGTTGAAATGTTATCATTTTTCACTTGTTGTTGTAAGTTAGCTAGGTCGTCATGAATTTTAATTATGTTTTCTTGCAAGACACTATCATTCCTTGTTTCAACTTGATTACTACTTGAAGTCAAAGAGTTGTTAAGGGTATGGTCCATACCTAGTGTACTAGTGTCAATACTAGGAGTGAAAGAGCTAGACAACCCAAGATCCATAAAAAATGTGCTATCACGGGCTGACATGAGTCTCGAACTTCGTCTCACTACAGTAGTAGCAATAGGACACCAAATACTCATACAAGGGCTACTAAATGCAAGGTGAATGCAAATGCAATATAAGCTAAGAACAATGAGATGCTTATGACAAAATTATGGAAACTAAAATAGAAAGGAAATAACAACAAATAGAACTCAAAAATTGAACTTTAAATGCCAAAAAATGCAGTGCAGAATTTGCACTGGAACTGATTCGCCCACAGTAGCCCGAATGAGTCCCAATGAGAATTTTTTCCAAAATTTTCAAAAAACTTTAGTTGAATTTTATGATATTTATGTTTTATGATTTGTATGTTTAATGTAAATGCAATTTTTGTGTGATTTTTAGTGAAATGAGATGCATAAATGCAAGTTATATGAGCATTCACTAATGAAAAATTAGAAATCCTAGAATTCCAATTAAATAATGTAAACTCTAATGTGATGTTAATGAAAGATAAATCTATGATGATAATGCACTCTAAATCATAAATTATGATGTTCTATATGTAGGTTCACAAAAATGTGGTATACGAAATTTGGGATGGATGCTATCATATAATTCTAGACATAGAGCATACCCACTTTCCACCTACTACATTCAAGGGTAACCCTAAAGATCTTAATGCAAAAGAGAAAGAGATATTGTAATAGGGTTGTCCTAGGGGATAAATGCAAACTATTAAGGGGTTCACCACAAGGTTTAGACTTAGAAATTATAATGAAATGCAAGATGCAACACAAAACCCTAGTTCAATGCAATGACCTATGAAATGACCTATGAAAACTAAAGATAGGAATGTGTGCACTTGGAAATATGGAAATGGTTGAATGGAGGTCTAGAAAACTAGAAATTTTAATTTTCATGTTGAGTGAGACTCATTCACCAAGTTCGGTGAGTCACTCCAATTTCTGAAAAAACTGTGCAGGAATAGGAATCTACCAAAAGGGTATTCAAATATACAAAAATATAAAAACTGACTGGTATTGGGACTCATTCGCTAGAAGTGGAAAATTAGTCTAGTTGGTCTTTTCTAAAACTTCAAAGCCTAATCCTGCTCTTCGCGATCTTCTTTTTTCTTCGTGAGTGACTTCTGGATTCGAAACCCTAATTTGCAACTTGTAGGCCTTCTCCAAGGTTCTCCAAGACTTGATGACAACTTTGAATGATTTGAACCTTTTCTCCAATCTTACTTCTTGGAAAATTTGAAACCTATACCTGCAAATCACACACAAACGATAGGGGAAAATATTGTTGGGTTAGTGAATAGAGGTTTTCCTTGTTCAAACCCCTTGTTGGTAATTAAACCTTGAAATGAAATCAAATAAGAAGGGAGAATGATGAATGAACAAATGAAAATGTTGTAACTCACCAAACCCTAGCAATTGAATGTTGTGGAAATGCATGTAATGGATCCAATGGATGTAGACCTTGATTCTTGCTTGAATTGGATAGATCTTGAATGTAATACTTTTTCTTGAATCACAAAATTGTGCACCATAATTGTTAGCTCTAAAACAACATGATGCATGAAATCTTCGACATGATGATTGATGCTTGAATGCTGCTCTAAAATGATTGATAATCTACTCTTGAATGCTCTTGTGAACTCAACTTGATATAAGGAATGCTCTTACAAAATTCATAGGTGAAAATGAATGAAAGAACCTTTTATTTATACTCATTATGCAAGAATTCTCAAATTTACAACACTACAAGCCAACATCAAATCTAGGAGGATAAAATCCCACCAGAAATTTGAATTATTTTTTATTTTGGGCCACATAGGACTCATTCACCCAAGGTGGCGAATGAGTCCCACCAGGCCTAAATTTTGGGACCAATTTTAAAAATGCTTAGAAATGTGTAAAACCAGGTTTGAGACCCAAAAATCCAGGTGGGACTCATTCTCCCAACATGGTGAATGAGTCCTAGATCACTAAATCTGGGATAGTCAAGCCTAAAACACCTAAATTATGATTGGGTGATGATTGGTGTCAAGATTATCCTTAAAAAATGCATTAAATGAGGGTTGTGGATGCAAAATAGGGCCAATTAAAGCATAATAAAGCCCAATTATTAATGAAAATCCTAGAAAAGTGTGAAAGTGGGTTACAACACTTTACAAAACTTTAAAATAAGGTAAGGTTAAAGTTAAAAAGAGGTTTATTGGGTGTAATTAATTAATAAGACCTTATAAATGTGTGAAAGTGAGTTACAACACTTCACAACACTTTAGCAAGGTACCATTTATGTTCATTAATCCACAAGGGTCCAAGACCTATTGTGAATGTGTTAAAAAAATTAAAACACTAAATCAAGGCAATATTAATTCCAATTCACAAAGAAGGCCCAAACAAGTAAGGGAAAAGCATTAAGGGGTACTTTTTCTGTTACCACATCAAGCTACAAAAACTCATTTACAAATTTTATTTCTGACTTTCTGATAGTCAAACCTAGAGAAATCAAAAGCTTATATCCAGATCAGAGGACTACAAAAATTATTTTTGGACACCCTTCCTAGCACCCATTTTCCCTAGGGAAAACCAGTCCTCTTGTAGGCCCTGAAACCCACTTTTCATTACAAGTGCACACTATCAGGCCCTTCTCAAATCTTCCTACAAATTTTTATTTTCATTTCTATCTTCATAGAATTTTGTATTTCATGTTTCAGGTCATGTAATTCATTTATATAATTCACTTTAAATCATTCCAAAACATTGTAATTCAATCATTTCTATCATAAGAAAATAGAGGCCCAAATGATCCAAAACAGGGTTGACTCACCTCCACGTTGAAAGTCAATCCTATCCCTTTGTGATCCTCTCTCTTTCTAATGAAATCAAGGGAAAGGGGTGTTTGAATCCTAGGCCATTTCATCATTCTACATTGATTTAATTTATTCTCCCCTTTTCCCATCATTTCAGTATGTAAAAATAGACCAAAAATTCCCTAATTGACCTTCCATAGTTCTTCGGTGTACCCATTGCACACCAAGGTGTGATTGCTAATTTTATTATATGCTACCATTAAATTTAAATTATTTATTTATAATATTTTTTTGATAAAATACTGAAAAATTGAATACTCATAAAATACTACTACGTTTTTTATTTAAGCCTTGTTATAAATACAAAACAATGTTGACATTATCAACATTATTTTCTATTATTATATTTGTTTAAGGGGAAATAGAGTTTACCAAAATAAAAATGATAGAACACTAATTCTCACCCTGAAACATGTGATTTTGTGTATGATATGATGCAAATAACAATAAAAAACTAACCCTAACTAATATAGCAACAATGAGGGGAGTTTTGAGAGGCTAGAATGATATGTACCTTGCTACAAGAAGCCTATTTTTAGGTCACAAAGGACTCATTCGACTTTAGTGGTGAATGGGTCCCTATTAGGGTTTTTGAAACTAAGATCTGGGTTATGTTCCTTGATTTTTGCACTCTCACATCCTTGGTTATGAGCTCCCAAAAACCTATAACGAATTTTGTAGCCTTCTTTTCATGTTCTAGCACTGTGAATGACAACTTTACAACTTGAAAACTTTGAAAATTTTGTTTCAAACTTGATCTTCAACCTATAAATCTACAAACACATATTCAAGAGAGGAAAAAATCATTGATTATTAGTGAATAGGGATTTCCCTTGATCAAACCTCATTTAGGTAATTAAACCAAATGATGAAATAATGAAATGTTGATACCTTGGAAGTTATCTCGGAATGTAAATCTGAAAACTAACATGAAGTGGCCATGAAGAATGTAGATCTTGATCTCAAATTGGATGTGAAACTATGCTTGCAAGTAGATCCTCAATTCTACATCAACAATCTTAGCTCAACAACATGCTTGAATGTACTATTCCTTTGACATGATGATATGATCTTGAATTGGTGCAATAAGAATTTGATAATCGTCCCTTGAATTCCTTTTCAAAATGCTCTAGAAGTTCTCTATAATGCTCTTGTAAAGTATTAGGATACTCTAAAGGGGTGTCCTATGTGGAGAGGACCCATTCACCACTAAAGGTGAATGGGTCCTAGCACCATTTTCTAGGACCTTGAATTTTCCAAATTAAATTTCATGCAATATCATTATTGGGTGTCAGGATAGATCCTTCAAAAGGTGTCATTAATAAGGCTTAAATTTGAATTAAAGGGGCTAATTAAGCTCAATTAACCACAATTAATTAATGAAACTCTAGATAAGTGTGAAAATGTAATACAACACTTTACAACACCTTAAATAAGGTACAATTTAAGTACATTTTGTTAAAAGGGCCCTAGATTCAATGTGAATGTGTACAGCACATTACAACACTAAATCAAGGCATTATTAGGTTAATTGTATATCACTTATTCTCGAATTAAGTGTGAAAAAAGGTTAATTTTTTCTACACTACATTTTTCCCCCACTTTAGTGAGAGTTTTCCCCCATGACAAACTCACACTAAATCATACATTCAAGACACTTAAGTATGCAGCAATAACAAAGGTACATAGCCATACCCTATCAAAGGCCTAAAAAAACAAAGAAAAACAAAGGATCAAGCACAACCATTCCAACACAATTTGGAACAAGGCTATTTTTCTATAACATGCATTGCTCACTTTGAGGTAGGGGTGATCCCACAATACTGGTTTACAATTTTTGACCAAACTAGACATTGAATTGAATTTTTTTAACTAAATCTTCACTTTTGAGCACCTATAGCAGCTAAACCGTGAGGAATTTGAAGATGATGCAAACTAGTGATTTGTGACATTTTTTTTATAGATTCTAAATATATTTTTTTCAAAATATTTGGAATCAAATTACACTTATTTTTCCATCTCCTTTGAAAACTAGTTTTTAACAAAAAACACCATTTTTAAAGAGTGATGTTATTGGCTAACACATAATTTCTTTTTATGAAGGATAAAATTCTATGTTTTTTGAATTTAGATTTGTAACTACAATATCTAGTGCATGGAATTAGTGTCATATTATTTCATTGAATATTTTTTTCTTGATAAAGTTTCAAAGTCAAACTAGTTACAATTCAGACATGATTTACTAGCTAAAACATAACTTTTTTTGTATGTATCAAAATTCAATTTTTTTTTGTTGGATTAGGGAAATCAATATCTAGTGCACTAATATTTTTCAAAAAAATTGATAATTTTCTATTTTTCCACATGTGCAAAATAGTGAGCTTGATTTTTGGTGAAAAACCTACATTCACAAGAAATAAAAAATAAATATAATAATCAAATTAAATATATTTGAAATTATACTTTTTGGAAAGATTATAATAAGGAATATATACATACAATTTTTTTTTTTAAATGAATTCATTTGATCCCCCAAAAGGTAAATCAAAACTGGTTTTTCATCATCATTTTGATAGGTGTAAAGGAGACTCCATTATAGGTATGGTTTAAAACTAGTGGGGTTCTATCCAAAGGGGGTTTGATATAAGGTGGTTTGATCAAACCCTCTTCAATTGGAATCCTCTAAATAGAAAATTTCAAGGCTTAAATTTATCATTATATTTTTTAAAAATATGTGATTTCAGGAAAAATCGTAATGTCCCAAAAGGTGTAAACCACTATTGTAGGATCACCTATAGTGGAACCTTAGTTTTTCCACTAGGTGAGTTATCCCAATCATGCATGCTCACTCTAGGGTAGTGGAATCATAGTCTATCCACTAGGTGAGTTATCCCAATCATGTGTGCTCACTCTAGGGTAATGGAACCTTAGTCTTTCCACTAGGGGAGTTTTCCCAACGAGGTGGCAAATGAAAGAATCATATTAACCTCCCATACCATACCAAAGTTATCCTCCTGAAAAATTCAAGAAGACACAACGATGTAATGATTTTGAATTATTTTGAATGTCATATCTTATAATTTTTTGTTAAATGGTATTTTGCTTTGTTTATGTAAGGTCTTCTTTTTAGGGAACATCGTGCCTAATAACTCCAAGCGAGGACAAGTCAAGAATATCAGATCACCACTTATGGGATGCCTCTCGCTTTGCATCATGATATCAAGGGAGATTGTATGATTTAGAAATATCACACTCTTGGAGGAGGGTATGTGTAGGATCATCATGGAAAAAATAGGCCCTTAAGTGGCAAAAAATTCAGAAAAATCAGAGTTAGGCAGCTTGATGTAAAAAATTGAATAAGTTATCTATATTATTTCACAAATATGTAAGAATAGAATTTATACCAAATTGAATGTAGTTTCTAAACTACTAGGTTTATTTTAAAAAAAATCTATTTGGTGAAAATTTGAAATTTCAATGCAATAGTACTTAAATTTCAGGGAAAAATAAGAAGTAGGTGTCTGTCCGACCACCCTAACCACAATAAAATGATAATATTTTTTTATAAGATTTTAGATATAAGTAGAGGACTCATGTCCCAATGTGATGCACATTTTTGTAATTTTTTCAAGTAAATAATTAATTATGAAATTTTATTACAATTTTAAAAATATAAAAACTTCATTATGTCTCACCAACTTAACTTGGTCAAAACTTCATGAAATTCAGTTTTTTTAATCCTATAGTATGCAAAGAATATAATGTGATGCATGTTTCAGATTCAAAAATGTGATATTATTTAAAAACTATAGATTTTTCAATCAACCTATCAATCAAGACTTTAGTCGTAATTCAAATAGAAAATGAATAATAATTATTTATTAAATTCAAAGTAAAGCATAATTTATATTGGTGGAAAGCTGAGAATCTCCTTTAAAAACCTTTTTCGTTTCATCAATTTTGGGTAAAAAAATATTTTCAACCACATACGCTACACATACCCATCATATTGCCACTTTTTGGCCCATCATGATCCTTCACATACCCAGGACATCAAACCTAATGATACCACAAAGAAAAGGAAACATTACAAGAAAAAAAAAATTATTCCATGAAATATGCCAAAAGATTTCATCAATGTATGCCCCCACTTTAAAGTAGTTGCTAACACCATTACTATGAATAGTTACTTTAAAGTAGACAATGTTTTTCATTAAGACATGAGAGATTTCCTCAAAAAACTGTATGCCAAGTCATATGTTTCTAAAATAAAGCTACACCATAAGATAGGAAGGAAGGAGTTGGCCCCAAAAATACATAAGGGATCTATGAATTCAGGGTCAGTATGTCTTTGCTAGAATGTTGATTTAGAGCTTAGAACTGTCATCATTCCTCAAATTCTCATAGAAATGGAAATATTGACAAAAAGAGAGTGAAAAAAAAAAGATAAATCCTTTTGGGTCAACATGGAAGAGACCTAAATATCTCTATGGCTTGCATCATCCCCAAAAGGAAAAAAACAAGACAAAAGAGAAGATAAAGGAAAATATTTTGGGTCAACATGGAAGAGACATGGATGTATTGACACCTTACGTCATCCCCAAAAGGAAAACACAAGACAAATTGATGCAGGAGCATCCATGGCTCAGTGCAATCTTGTGTCAACTTGAAGGTGCTACTTTTCCAATTTTACAATTTTGGTGTGTTGAATTTTATTCTTGGTGATTGAAATTCTTTTTTTGTTGTGAATTTGAATAATTGTAATGTGGGGAAATTAAATTTGAATTTGGGTCAAATTAGTGAAGAGAAATCATGGAGAATATGCTTTAAAACTGAAAAAGCATTAAATCCTTTTGTAACTCTAATTTTGAATTCTCCCAACTCCTAAAAGAGTATGAAACCTATAGGTGGGTGCCCAAGGTGTGGATTCTACTTTTTTTCTTTATTTTGGAAAGCATTAAAGTCATTCAAAAGCCATATTTTATTTTGGTTAAGTCTGGAAGATTTACAACAAATATTTTATGCCTATTTGAATTTTTAATTGAATTTTATTTACTTCCTGGAGGTGGAGGTGTTGATTTCCTAGATATTCTTTTGAATGAAAGAAAAATGAAATTGAAATTCATTAAAAAATGCATTTTAGGAGAGCAAGATGGAATAAAATTGCATTTCATTCATTCTTTCGAGAGTTTTCAGAGAGGAAAAAACCCACAAGAAGAAGAGATGGGCGTTGCATACCTTTAGAGGTTGATTTCTTTGATGGAATAGTAGATTAGAGAGTGTTGATAGAGGAAAAATTAACACAAGTTGAGCAGAAAGAAGATATTGTTGTGAAATGATTTGAAATTGTAGGTGTCAGAGAGAAGATTGTTGACTCCGGACTTTTATTTGCTGCTGCAAATCATATTGTATGTGGTTTCTAGAGGGTTCTTATGGCTTGTTACAGCCTACATGCATGATTTGATTGTAATAGATTAATTTCCCAGCTTTAATTCAAAGTTTTCCAATTGCACATTACAATCTAGGCTTAGCATTTGAGATTCAATTTCTCTGTGTTTTTGAATGATATTGTGAGCTTCTAAATTTTATTTGCAGAAAGTTAATTTAATTTAGATAGCTCATACATTATTGGTATCAGAGTAGTTGATCTTGCGTGTGTAAATAGACAATTGAAGAAAAGAAGTTTACACCAAGACTGTGAGTTGAAGTGTTGCGGAGATGTATACTAGAGGAGCCCCACGTGGTAGGGGTAAAGGAAGAGGAATATAGGGGCAAATGATTTTGTTAGAAATGATGAATTTAGAGCCTTGAGAAGCAAGGTTGAGAATTTACAAAGTGAGATAAGGAGAGGATTTGCAAGAAATAGAGACCTAAGAAATGAAGATGAATATGAAGATGAAAGTATAGAGAACGCAAGTTTAGATACTAAGCAAAGAGAAAAAATTGTAGTAGTTGCAAATGACCCACTACTAAATGCTTTAACAAAAATGGGAAAGAGATCAAAAATGGAGGTGCCTACATTTAATGGTAGTTTGAACCTAGAAGAATTGATAGATTAGCTTAATGAAATGGAAGAGTATTTTGAATTTGAGGAGGTAGAAGACCCTGATAAAGTGAGATTTTCTAAGACAAGGTTGAAAGGAAATGCTTCCATATGGTGGAGAGAAATCCAATTGGTAAGGGGAAGAAAAGGAAAAGAGAAGATTACCAAATAGGATAAAATGGTAGAAAAATTAAAAAGATAGTTTATTCCGGTTGATTATGAGTTAGATTTTCTCAAGAGGATGCAGAGTTTGAAGCAAGGAAACAAAAGTGTTAAAGAGTATACAAAATAATTTCATAAAATCCTCATAAGAACTGGACATTCAAAAGTAACCAAGGAGAAGATTGTAAGGTACATGAACAGGCTACAGTCAAGCATTCAAGAAGAAATGGCATTGGTTAGAGTTGTCACAATGGAAGATGCCTATCAAATGGCATTGAAGATAGAGGAAAGGCTGAATAATAAATTTGAAAGGAAATAAAGGGGAGAAGCTCGTGGAAGAAAAACAAGAGGAAAACCATATTAGAATGATGAAAATCAGAAAAAGAGTTTCAAAAGTGAAGAGGGAAGCAATAGAGCAGCAAAATATGAGGATGGACAAAGCTCAAGAGACCAAAAGTCTAGAGGTAGAGGTAGAGGTAGAGGATGTGGTTATGGAGGAAGCGCATTTAGAGGCATTTGTTACAAATGTGGAGAAGAAGAGCACCGAGCCTATGATTTCCCACAAGAAGAGAAGCTAAAAAGGAGACAAGAATACCAAAGAAGAGCAATAAATTTGAATGAGGAAGAGGTGCATTCTTCACAATCCAAAGATGCTAAAGATGGAAAGGTTCTGATGACAAGGATAGCACTCTAGAATGAAGACGGTGAGCCTATGCAAAGAAAGAAGTTATTCAAAACAAGGTGCAAGTGTGAAGGAAAGGTGTGCAACATCATAATTGATAGTGGCAACATGAACAGTCTTGTGTCTGATGAGATGGTGAAAATTTTGAAACTTGAAAGGAGAAAACACCCAAATCCATACCAGATTTATTGGGTGCAAGATAATTAGAAAATGTTGGTAAGTGAACAATGTAATGAAGTTTAAAATTGGGAATTACCATGATGAAATTCTTTGTGATATCATCCCTATGGATTCTTGTCACTTTTTTCTCGAAAGTCCATGGAAATATGACCAAAAATCCATACATGATGGGTGTGCTAACACCTACACAATTGTGAAAGATGGAGTGAAACATAAGATGAAACCTTTGAAGGAGGAAAATGTTCAAATTTATGGTAATGATCCAATTTGTTTGGTTGATGCAAGAAGATTTATTGAAGGTATGAAGCATGAGAAATTTTGTTTTGCTATTATTCCTAAAGTTAACAATGAAGTTGTAGATGAAGTTCCTATAGAAGTTTTTGATTTTCTGCAAGAGTTCAAGATGATTGTTTCAGATAATGTGCCTGAAGGACTCTTGCCATTAAGAAAAATCAGTCATCAAATTGATTTGATTCCAAGGGAAAGTTTTCCAAACAAGGTAGCTTACAAAATGTCACCTACAAAGAATGAAGAGGTAAATAGACAAGTTGTTGATTTGTTAAAGAAAGGTTTGATAAGAGAGAGTTTAAGCCCATGTGCAGTGCCTACTATTTTTTCACCAAAGAAAGGAGGAGAATGGAGAATGTGCATGAACTCTAGGGATATCAACAAGATTACAATAAAATACAGATTTCCATTACCAAGCATGGATGATATCATGGACTGCTTGAGTGGAGCAACATATTTTAGCAAGATTGATTTGAAGAGTGGGTATCACTAGATAAGGATACGTGAAGGAGATGAATGGAAGACAACATTCAAGATAAAGGAAGGTTTGTATGAGTGGTTAGTCATTCCATTTGGGCTAACCAAATTACCTAGTACATTTATGAGGTTAATGAATGAAGTGTTGAAAGAGTTCTTGGGAAGATTTGTGATTGTGTATTTAGATGATATTTTAATTTTTAGCAAGAATCTTGAGGAGAATTTGATGTATATTAGACTTGTTTTTGAAAAGCTTAGAGATGAAAAGTTGTTGATTAACCTCAAAAAGTGCAACTTTGTGAAGAGGGAATTGGTGTATTTAGGCTTTGTTGTTTCAGGGGAAGGAATCAAGATGGACCTAGAAAAGGTAAGAGCTATTCTAGAATGGCCAACACCAAGGAGTGTAACTAAGGGGAGATCATTTCATGGGTTAGCAAGTTTTTATAGAAAGTTCATCAAAGGTTTTAGTAGCATATGTGCACCACTAACTGAAACAATGAGAGGTGATAAGAAGGAATTTAAGTGGACTATAGGAGAAAAAAAGAGCTTTGATTTGGTGAAGAGTAAAGTGACCATGCAACCTATTCTAGCACTTCCAAATTTCAACAAGGTGTTACAAGTGGATTGTGATGCAAGTGGGAATTATATTGGGGCTATTTTAATCAAAGAAGGTAAGCCTATTGCATATATTAGTTAGAAAATTAATGATGCTAAGAAAAATTATTCAATTTATGATCAAGAGTTTTATGTAATCATTCAAGCACTTAAGAAATGAATACATTATCTTATGCCAAAAGAATTTGTTTTGTATACCGATCATCAAGCACTCCAATACTTGAGTAGTCAAGGGAAGTTGAGTCAAAGACACATGAAATGGGTTGAGTTTTTAAAAATTTACACATTTATTTTGAAACATATGAGTGGGAATTCTAACAGAGTTGTTGATGCTTTGAGTAGAAGACATGGTTTGTTGATTGAAATGCAGGTTCAAGTGTTGGGTTTTGATGAACTCAAGAATATGTATGAAGGAGACTTGTATTTTGGAGAGGCGTGGAAAGCTTGCAAAGAGACTATTGTAGAAAATAGAACCAAATGGTTGGATTATTTAATCCAAGATAACATGTTTTTTAAAGGTAACAAGTTATGCATTCCTAGAAGTTTTATGAGGCTGAATTTAATTAAGGAGAAACATAGTGGTGGACTTGTAGGGAATTTTGGTTTTGACAAGACTATTGAATTTTTTGGAGAGAAGTATTATTGGCCTCAATTTCAGCAATATGTAAGGAAGTATGTGTAAGGTTGTAGAGTGTGTCAAGTGGTAAAATGAGTAAGTCAAAACACTAGTTTATATCAACCACTACTAGTACAAGAGAAGCCCTGGGAGGACATAAGTATGGATTTTGTTCTTGGATTTCCAAGGACACAAAGGGGACATGATTCTATCTTTTTTGTGGTAGATAGGTTCTCTAAAATGGAAAATTTTATTCCTTGTCATAAGAATAATGATGCAGTGAATGTTGCAGATTTTTTTTCAAGGAAGTTGTGAGGCTTCATGGAATTCCAAAGAGCATTGTTTCTGATAGGGATACCAAGTTTGTTGGCTACTTTTGCAGGACCTTGAGGAAGAATCTCAACACTAAATTAATGTTTTGCTCAAAATACCATCCCCAAACAAATGGTCAAATAGAGGTGGTGAATAGAAACTTGGGATTTTTTTTTAGATGCTTGGTTGGAGACAAACCAAAAGGATGGGATTTAGTCTTACCACAAGGTAAGTTTTCCTACAACAACTCAGTTAACAGAAGCACAGGTATGTCACCATTTACAATTGTTTATGGCAGCAGCCCAAGAGTTTCTTCAGACTTGAATAAGATAGATAGGGATGTGAAAAAGAGTGTTGATGTAGAGGATTTTGCTGCACATATGAAGGAACTACATGATGAGGTGAGAAAGCATATCAATAAAATGAATTTTTCTTGCAAGACTAATGCTGATTTGAAGAGGAGACATAAGGAATTTTAGGTTGGACTAATTATGGTAATACATACGAGGTAGAACTTCTCAATGACTTAAATATTTCTCCAATATTCAATATTTAAGATCTAACCATATTCAATGAAGGTGAAAATGATGAATTTTCATCAGAAAGACAACCATGAGAATTCACACCTACTTTCAAGAGTGAAAATATTGAAGTAATTCTTGATAGCAGGGTGAAAAGAAGCACAAGAAAGAAGCAGTACATGGAATATTTGGTGAAATGTTTTGGAAGACCTATAGAGGACTCTTCATGCCTATCCAAGGTTGAGGTTATTCAACTTGGATATCCTCTTGGAAAGTTATGGGATCACTTTTCTTCTACCATGGGTGTCTGATGTAGGAGCATCTATGGCTCAGTGCAATCCTATGTTAACTAGAAGGTGTTATTTTTCCAATTTTGCAATTTTGGTGTGTTGAATTTCATTCTTGGTGATTGAAATTCATTATTTTTTTTGTGAATTTGAATATATTATAGGGTGATCCCACAATATTGGCTTACAATTTTTGGCCAAACTAGACATTGAACTAATTTTTTCTAACTAAATCTTCACTTTTGGACACCTGTAGTGGCTAACAGTGAGGAATTTGAAGATGATGCAGTATAGTGATTTGTGACATTTTGTCTATAGATTATGAATATATTTTTAAAAAAATTTGTGGAATCAGATTGCACTTCTTTTTCTATCTCCTTCAAAAACTAGTTTTTTTCAGTAAACACCATTTTTAAGGAGTGATGCTCACCGTATAACACAACTTTTTTTCCATGAAGGATAAAATTCTATTTTTTTTCAAAATTAGATTTGTAACTATGATATCTAGTGCTTCCAATTGGTTTCATAGTGTTTTATTGAATATTTTTTCCTTAATCAAGTTTTAAAGTCAAACCAATTACAATTCAAACATAGGCCGACCGTATAACACAACTTTTTTTGTATGTATTGAAATTGAATTATTATTTTTTTTGTTGGATCAAGGACTTAAATATCTAGTGCACTCATATTTTTTCAAATTTTTTTGATAATCCTCTATTTTCCACATGTGCAAAATAGGGAGCTTGATTTTTGGTGAAAAACCTACATTCACAAGAAATAAAAAATAAATTTAATAATCAAATTAAATTTAATTAAAATAATCCTTTTTTTGAAGATTATAATAAGGACTACATACTTACAATTTTTTTTTTTAAATGAATTCATTTGATCCCCCAAAAGGTGAATCAAAAGTGGATTTTTATCAGTATTTTGATAGGTGTAAAGGAGACTCCATTATAGGTATGGTTTAAACATAGCGAGGTTCTATCCAAGGGGGCTTGGTCTAAGGTGGTTTGATCAAACCCTCTTCAATTGGAATCCTTTAAATGGAACTTTTCAAGGCTTAAATAATTATATTTTCTAAAAATATGTGATTTTAGTAAAAATCAAGATCTCCCACAAAGTGTAAACTACTATTGTGGCAACGCCCTATAATGTGGGGAAATTAATTTTGAATTTGGATCCAATTTGGCTCAAATTAGTGGAGAGAAATCATGGAGAATATGCTTTAAAAATGAAAAAGTACAAAAAAGAAAGAAAATACAGGCGTTGGTTTTTCTTGGAGCATTAAATCCATTTGTAACTCCAATTTTGAATTCTCCCAACTCCTAAAAAATAAGGAAACCTAGAGGCTGGAACCCAATGTGTGGATTTTGCTTTTTTTATTTATTTGGGAAAGCATTAAAGCCATTCAAAAGCCATATTTCATTTTGGCTAAGTCTAGAAGATTTAAAATAAATATTTTATGCCTATTTGAATTTTTAATTGAATTTTAATTACTTCCTAGAGGTGGAGGCATGGATTTCCCGGAGATGCTTTGGAATGAAAGCAAAATGAAATTGAAATTCATTAAAAATTGCATTTTAGGAGATCAAGATGGAATAAAATTGAATTTCATTCATTCTTTCGAGAGTTTTTAGAGAGGAAAAAAACCACAGGAAGAAGAGAAGGGAATTGGATACCTTTAGAGGGCAATTTCTTTGATGGAATAGAATATTAGAGAGTGTTTAAAGAGGAAATATCAACAAAAGTTGAGTAGAAAGAAGATATTGTTGTGAAATGATTTGAAATTGCAGGTGTCAGAGAGAAGATTGTTGACTCCAGACTTTGATTTGCTGCTGCAAATCAGATTGTATGTGGTTTCTAGAGGGTTCTTATGGCTTGTTACAACCTACATCCATGATTGGATTGTAATAGATTAATTTCCTAGCTTTAATTTAAAGTTTTCCAGTTGCACGTTGCAATTTGGGCTTAGCATTTGAGATTCAATTTCACTGTGTTGTTGAATGGTATTGTGAGCTTCTAAATTTTATTTGCAGCAAGTTAATTTAATTTAGATAGCTCATACATTACAAATGAAAAATTCTTACGACATAGAGAAGAATGTAGGTACATATGGAGGAATGCACAAAAAGAGAGAGAGATACATCAAATGAAACATCATGAGGGATCACATTACACACATGCAATCACATAAAGAAACATGAAAAAGTGAAAGACTAGTAAGGCACACAAAATTCAACCTAGAGCAGGTCAACCACATCCTAATCTCATTTTGTATAAACGAAAGGAAGACAACTAGCTAAAGGGATAAGAGCAAGTGTCGAACTGATGCGACCATGGTAGGAGGGTTCTCGATGAGAAGAGTTTGGACCATGAAGCAAGAGTCACACAATGGAAGCAACACATAAAATGGGGGAAAACAAAAATTCAAACATTCTTATCATCAGAAAATTCAATTACAATTAGTCGACAACATCTAGATGTATAGATTCGACTCACAGGTCTGATACAACATGCTCAAAATACCATCTTCTTATATGTTCCTCAATGCGAGCGAAAATATTACATATTAGATCCTATATTCAAACTTCACTACTTTGTAATGATCGACTACAATGATTTATATCACACCTTGAGATCTAGAATCATCTGCGTATACCCAAGATCATTACAATCTCCAATGAAAGAAAATGTAACACGCGCATGAATAGGTCGGCCTCAAATTTGAATTACTCCGCAATGAATACATAAGATGAAGTGTGCACCTAAATTAAGGTCAAGGAAACTCCACGAAATAATTTGAATCACACCGTTAAGATCCACAAGGTATAGGTAGATCCACAAATGATCAAACTAGCTGTTAGATAAGAAAATTATTCTGGTGTTAGTTCAAGAAACTACCACATAATCCAGAAGTGATAACTTGTCAGAAAAAGGTCCAATCATGATCAAATCTTGGAATAAGGAAAATGACTGTGTCCATAGTGTAAACATAGATCTGCAAGGTCCAGTGAGAAAAAATGATGAATCCACCAGCTGGAACTAAACAAAGAACTGAACAAGAATGAAAACTGAAATGAAATATTTTTGGTTGATGCAAGATTGCCACGACCCAAGGACGCTCTTGCATCAGAAACCCCTAGTGAGAAAAGATGTTCCATGAGAGGAACTCATGAACATCTGATAGGGTTCGGGATATAGATACCATGCTCATTCTTAATCCAAATGTCTTCTCTATCTGTACTTTTCTTCCTCCTAGCCTCTTTTCTTTCCTCTATTAGATCCTTCAACTTCTTATTCTCTTCACCTTCTTTTCCCTATTTCATAATTGTACATGATGGTAAGGTACGTTTATCACCACTCGCTTTCTTCCACCCATCTGATCTACCTCTTTTGTAGGACTCCATTTTATCCACAATTTTATCTATAACCACAGTATTTTTCTACCTAATTCTACCCTTACACCCTTTCGGTACCATCTCACTCTCAGATTTAGCCACATGGTTCCTCTTCAAATCCATGCCTTCCTTCAGTACAACCTATGCATCTTGCTTTTCAGCACTGCAACTCTTCACAAGACTCAAGTTCCTCACTTCCTCCTGCTTATTCTTCAAGGAAGCCAAAGTAAAATTCTACCCATCCTTCTCTATAGTGATCGGATTCCTTTTGCAATCATATATAGCTACTCTATCAAACTGCCAAGGTCTACCCAATAGAACATGACTGACACTCATAGACAAAACACCGCACAAAACTTTATCTTTGAAGGTTCCAATATTAAAGTTCACCAAGCACTACTCTCTTACCTCCTTTACATGATCATCTTGTAACCAACTTATCCTATAAGGACAAGGATGTAGAAATCTCTTCAAACCAAGCTTCTCCACCATCTCCTCAGATAACAGGTTATCAGTACTTCCACTATCCACAATAACCTTACAATACTTACCTTTTGATTTACAATCAGTCTGGAAAAGATTCTTCCTTTATGAAGTCTTAGTCTCTTCCTTGCCCTGCCTCATCAATACTTTCCTAAGCATAAGAAATTCTCTCTGCTCTAGTTCTATCCCATCTATCAATTAAGTTACCTGCTCTTCATGTGCCATGAATTTTTTTTTACCAATTCCTTTATTTCATCCCTTAGGACACTCAAAAGATCAATTTCTAGTTTCTCCACACTTGAAACATTTTCCCAAGAATTCCCTTCTTACATTTCCTCTCCTCTGTGCCTTCTGATCCAGTTCTTTACTCCACATAGATCTTGATTCTTCTTCACTTGTCTGGTTGTCCTTGTTGCTCATCTGCTTCTCTTTCCCACTAGGATTATTCTATTTTATTCTCTTTACTTTGTCTTCTACCTTAAGAGCATATTGGTAGGCATTCTCAACTATGGAAATCCTCAACATACTCATCTCATCCTGAATGTTAAATCTAAGGCCATTTATATACCTTTCCACCTTCTCCCTAGTCATCTCTCGGTACCCAGATCTGATTGTCATCTTGTAAAATTCCTCGGTATACTCTTTCACACTCATGTCCTTCTGCTTTAGGTTCTGCAACTTCTTGAACAATTCCAACTCATAGTCTTCTAGAATGAACTTAGCCTTCAGCCTTGCAACCATCTTCCTTCATCGAGTGATTCTTGTTTCACCATTTTCCACTTTTTCCTTCTGCAACTCTTTCCACCGTAAAGCAACATGTCCTTTCAACTTAGTTTGTTCCAACCTAACCCTTAATGGGTCTCTAATATCCTCAAGCTCAAAATAGTCTTCCAACTCTCCTATCTAGTCTATCAAGTCTTTTGGATTCAATGTACCAAAGAAGTTAGAAACCTCCACCCTATGACTTTTACTTGTGCCACTGCTCTCAACAATCTATCTTCTCTTTCATTTGTTGGTCCTTCAGCCTATTTAGCCTCAATTTTCTCTACAACATCTTCATATTCATCCTCTGGTTTATGATTTCTCCTCAAGCCACCTAAGATGTTATGGATCTCATTTCTAATATCATTTCTAAAGTCCTCCATCATCTGATCTATTCTTCTAGGGTTCATCCTTCTCGACAACATCTCTCCCTTGCCTAGTGCAACTACCACAACTTGGCAATCTAACCATAAGGTTTCAATTTCCTCTCTCTCGGCGATCAATTGAAAACACTTACAACCTGCCTCAAATTGGTAATCTATTCACCCAAGGAATGCCATAAGGACTGTTGGAATTGTTGCCTCAATCTCATAGGCTGGAACCTCTAGAAGAGAAAAATCGGTGTGACATTTCTTTGGTATGGCCGACTGGCAGTTTGGGAACCTTGTGAAATATTTTGGTCGTTGTGACCTTGCAGAAGTCTTGGCGAACGCTTTCACTTTGGAGTCTATCACGGTGACATAAAGAAGCTATAGTAACTTCTCACCACGTGGAGATCTCTGGCCGATAGGCCATTCAATCAAGCATCGGGGAGACTCATAGCATCTGGGGGCTTCAGAGTGACTTCAACACTTGGGAAGAAGTCCCAGTAAAATTGGAAGGTCTTACTGATAGGGATACGCATTGAAGTCATCGGGATAACCTATAGCAGCTCGGTGAGAAGTCTTACCGAAAGTAACATGTCTCGGCGACAGTGTTGGAGCTTTCGGGGAAACCCTTGGGTGATCGGTAAGAAGTCTTACCGATAGTGATATGTCTCACTGACAGAAACTTGGAGTAACTTAAGGATCTCGGTGTGAAGTCTCAGCAATGAAGGATTGTCTTGGTGACAATGTAACACTCGAAGAAATCGGGAAGACCCTTGGCCGAAAGACTTGTTTCAATATGATGTCTCATCGAATATCAGAATTCTCGCCGAGAACACTTGGGGTCATTGGTTCGGTGTGACTCTTAGTGAGCAGTGGTTTCAGGATAACTTGGAAGCCTTGGTAAGAATTCTTGCCAAAGGTTGATTCTCTCGCCGATAGTGGAACACATCGATATGACTTAAAGGCTTTGGTATGAAGTCTTCACAAAAGTGGTAAGTCTAGCCGACAAGATGGACGTCAAAAGTTTCAGTATGACTTTGGAACCACGGTATGATCTCTTGGTGAATGACGGAAGTCCTAGTGACTAAGGAACACTTCGGAATGACTTGTGAGCTCGGTGTGATGTCTCATCGAATGGCAATTGTCTCACCGATGAGAATGTTGAAATCGATGTGACTTGTGAGCATCAGTATGAGTCTTGCCGATGAGAAATATCTTGCCGATAGGAATGCATTGGATGTTGATGGTTTCGGTATGACTTGTGGATATCGGTAGAACCTCTTGCCAACTGTTGGAACCTATGCTGATATCATCTGTGAATCCTTTGAGCATCGGTGAGACACTTCTTGTGTCTCACTGACATGCAAACTTAGTGGATTGTTTCCTTAACCTTTTGACTACCCTATGTGGTGGCTCGTGGACCAATCAGAGGAAGTGAAATTCAAACGGTTGGTAGTTGGATTTTTGTAGCAGTTGCAATGGAACTAAACGGTCTGCAAGGAAAAATCTACACCAGAATGGAACAACGATAAGGATGCTGAGCTGGAGATTGTTGTAGTGTGATCTTGAACCGATTCATAGAGAGCCTGTTAAAGAACAAATGTAAATACGTATGCATTGGATGTTCTGTATAGAGAGATAGTGCTGGTAAGAGTACAGAGAGAGCCAGAGAGTGAATGATAGAGAGAGGACCGAGTGGCTGGCCGAAAGGCCGAAGCCATGAGGTCGAAGCAGAAGAGAGAAGCAGGTTTTGGTGCCGGAATCTCTCTTGACCATGAATGCCATGGTTGATCTCTCATGTTGAGTTTGCTACCAGTTGTTTCCAGAATGAACAAAATGAATCTCTGAAGAGGCTATGAGCATGAATTTGTATTGTAACCATTTTGTTGCTAAATAATTCAATGGCTCGATCTTTGGAGTGTGGGGTTTTTTATCCGAAAGGATTTTCCCCACGTAAATCTTTGTGTTCTGGTTTTTTTGTTTCATCTTTCATGTATGTTGGTTCATGTAGTAGAATTTGTTAATGCTTGCTGTTGAATTTACATGTGTTTCTCTCAGATGGATTAATGTGGAAATAAACTATGTCTATTTCCACATTAGGACATAGTTGTTCATGTCTTTGAGGTAACCTAATCGAATTAAAGTTATCGAAGGAACTATTGTTTGGAGTTTTCATTAGATGTGCTCCAGTAGATTTCCTTACAAGTGGTATCAGAGCCTTCTTCTGGTTGTTGGTTCTAGATATTTCTCCTGTGAAGATTTCTTAGCTTGATAGGCTGGAAGAAATCTGGAGGAATGGACTGATGTATTGATCCTTTGCTGAGTGGAAACCTTGTGGTATTCTAAGAAAGCATGCAACTTGAAGGATGGTCAAGAGGGAAAAGGGAGTTGATCATGTTGTGATCTATGTCTCTAGGCTAGTAGAGGTTTAACCTTGGAGTATGAGGTGGTTTTCTTTGCTCTATGACTGTGTAGCAGTAAAGCTTTCATATTGGACTTCTGTGTGTCAAGCTCCTTGGTGATATGGAGAAGCCTAGCTCAGTCATGGAAGAGAGTGCTTATGCTAGGTGGTGTTTCCAGTGTTGTAAGGCACGGTTTCCTGTTAACCTCAAATACATAAAGGCTATGGAGTTAATCATTAGATGATTTGCAAGCTTAGCCTTTTCTCTCTTTCTCGGATGCATGTACATGTTGGTGGTTTAGAGTTGGCCTGAAAGGGGCCTGGATTTCTGGAACTACAATTTTATTTTGAAGGAAGTTCTTTGTACTTGCATGGCTCTATGATTTTGCAAGTTTTACATGGTTACGCAAAACTTGTGGTCTTGTGGAGTTGCTATTTTTGAGACACTGACTTTTTCGGGTGGTGCTGGATGAGATAGTTGCAGTTCTGCATGCATGCTTGGTGCATGGTTTTGAGGAGGTATGACTCCTTTACATGGGAGTGTTGGTAAGTTTTTTGTCACTCAACATCCTTGTGGTAATGCTTATAGGTTCCTTGATTATGGTGCTCGTTGTGGACATGATTAAAAAATTAGATTTTGTGTGATCTGGTGTTTGAGTCATGTTGTCTACGTGGTTATTCTCGTTGATATCTTAGTGTTGCAGTTTTCAATGTGATAACGAGTTTGCATGTTCGATGGTTGTGATCTATGAGTTATGCGGTTGGTGGATTAGCTACCCTTTGGCTGTAGTGAGATAACTTGAATGTGGACTGTCTTTATCCACGAGGTTGATTCATTGATGGTGTAGATTTGTTAGCTGGCCTTGTCTGTGGTCACTTGTGCATTGGTGTGACTATTTTTTAGATGAGAGGATGGATATTCTTGAGTACCTGAATAGTCGGTTAAGGGAACCTATAGCAAGTGGTCATGATGCTTGGAGAGCTTGGGTGTCACTCTTCAATGGTAGCTCTAGCAGTGACTGTGAATTCATCACATGGTCGTGAATTGTCTTCTTTGGTGTTGCAGAAGGGTTCTTTCACCTTTGCATGGACATTATTTGAAGATGTGCAACATCTTGGAACCATGGAGGATGCTTGGAGTCTTTGGCTAAGGTGTTGGTGGTGCTTGATAGGTGATGGTTTTAAGTCTATTTGCTTTATGTCATGGTATATTCTTGCTTGTGCACTGGATTTTTGGCATTGTGCATTGTACTTGAGACAATGGTGAGGTCACTTGAAGTATGGTATTTCCTATGGGGATGTGTAGATCATGGTGTCATGTTGTGTAGATCATGGTGTCATGATAAGTTCCTGATTCAGATAATTGGAGCTTTGACAATGGTCTGGTAATTCTTTGTGTATTGGGTGCTTTGATTATTTGCTTGATACTTCATGATAGTGCAGTAATGCAGATGGAGTTTAGCATGAGATGATCAGTTGCTAGTACTCATGGATACATGAAGAATAAGGTGAGGCTTTTTTTCTCTTATGAGAGAAGTGTTGCTGCTTGTTACTCTTGTTAAAGTTTTTCAGCAAAAAGTCTGAGAAGCCTACACCTTGGTTGAACTTGAGTTCAATAAGAGACCTATGAGGAGATTGCTCTTGGATTAATCTTGGTCCACTCGACAGTTTATCTAAAAGGTATTTGGCCCTTTATATCTTTCAGATGTGTTTTATGTTTACTTTCATGATATGGATCTAGAATTGTTGTTTAATGGTTCTGGAGGATTCATAGTGGAAATTGTATAGTTTGTTTTATCTCCTTGAGCTTTTGTGTTATGTCATTTACTGATGAGAATTGGTAGGAGATGATGTATGGGCTGATTTCCTGAAATGGGAAATGTTTTAGCTTGATCTTCTTTGAGAGGTTTACATCCATGTTTTCTTGGTGATTGAACAAATGGATGTTGTTAAGGTTTTTTCTTTTGGGATGTGAAGGAGATCATTCTTGACATAGCTGGCTATTAGAAGTGTATGTAGGAGGATGTTCTATAGAAGATGATGTGCAGTGTTTCTCTCTGTGGCCGTGAAGGTTTGTGGTGAGAGAAATGTTTCTTGTGGCAGGTTGTGCATATCATTGTGGATTTTTTCTTTGGTACTACGGGGTTACATTATCTATGTGCTGGCATTGGTAGGCTTGTGATGCCTTCTGATCTTTAAAATTTGGATTTCTCAGGCAGTGGGAGTTCCTGTATGTGTCTTGTCTTCTTCGACTAGTTGACACTGGAACTTGTATTTGCTGTTAATGGATTGGCAGAAGTTTATTAATGGTGATACCTGTGAGGTATGTGAGATTGGATATTATAGCACAAGATGTGGGTTCTATTTTCAATCGCGTGGGTTTATCAGTTGGATGGAAGCGGTCAGTCTGATTGTTGTTCTAACTGGTGTTGTTTATCTTGTTTCTAGATAATGACTTCACTGTTGTGGTCTTCTGTATAGTGTTTGGGCATAGTGAAGTGGTAGCAGTATCTTGTTGGAGATATCACTAGGATCTTTTGCTTGTGTACATTGGAATGGTGCTTATACACCTTGTCTTTGTATCCTTCTTCCATAGGTGGCATGTTGGAAGATGACAGGATTGTTTCCTAAATGGTGAACATCTTGGATGTTGGAGCAAAATTCTTGATGGAGCATGAAAGCATGTTGAGATCTATGTGGTTTTCTAGAAGGCTGGGATCGGTTGTTTTGTTTGACAGTGAGTTGCAGTTGCATGCCTGGTCTTTGTTGCAGATTGTCTAATGGACAGTTATTTGTGGAATCATGTTGATTAGGTGTCTTGAGTATTGCAAGGTTTGAACTGGTGGAGCTAGTGTGGTCCTAGTTTCTAGTTGCTTTGAAGGTGCCTGTGTGATCTTTGTCAAGTGGGATATTGTTGGAATTGTTACCTCAATTTCACTGGCTGGAACCTCTGGAAGAGAAAAATCGGTGTGACATTTCTTTGGTCTGGCTGACTGGCAATTTGGGAACCTTGTGAAATATTCTAGTTGTTGTGACCTTGCACAAGTCTTGCCGAATGCTTTCACTTTGGAGTCTATCACTGTGACATAAAGTAGTTGTTGTAACTTCTCATCGCATGGAGATCTTTGGCCGACAGGCCATTCAATCGAGCGTCGAGGAGACTCATAGCATCCAGGGGCTTCAGAGTGACTTCAACACTCGGGAAGAAGTCCTAGCGACATTGGAAGGTCTTGCCGAAAAGGATACGCATTGAAGTCATTGGGATAACCTATGGTGGCTCGGTGAGAAGTCTTACCAAAAGTAACATGTCTTGGTGACAGTGTTGGAGCTTTCGGGGAAACCCTTGGGTGATCGATAAGAAGTCTTACCGATAGTGATATGTCTCACCGACGGAAACTTGGAGTAACTTAAAGATCTTGGTGTGAAGTCTCAGCGATGAAGGATTGTCTTGGCAACAATGTAACACTCGAAGACATCGGGGAGACCCTTGGCCGAAAGACTTGTTTCAATATGATGTCTCATCGAATATCGGAAGTCTCACTGACAGCACGTGGGGTCACTGGTTCGGTGTGACTCTTGGCGGGCAGTGGTTTCGAGATAACTTGGAAGCCTCGATAAGAAGTCTTGCCGAAGGTTGATTCTCTCACTGACAATGGAACACATCGATATGACTTAAAGCCTTCGGTATGAAGTCTTGGCGAAAGTAGTAAGTCTGGCCGACAAGATGGATGTCAGAAGTTTTGGTATGACTTTGGAACCATGGTATGATCTCCTGGCAAATGATGGAAGTCCTAGTGACTAAGGAACACTTTGGAATGACTTGTGAGCTTGGTGTGATGTCTCATCGAATGGTGATTGTCTTGCCAATGAGAATGCTGAAATCGATGTGACTTGTAAGCATCGGTATGAGTCTTGCCGATGAGAAATATCTTGCTGATAGGAATGCATTGGATGTTGATGGTTTCAGTATGACTTGTGGATATCAGTAGAACCTCTTGCCGATTGTTGGAACCTATGCTGATATCACTTGTGAATCCTTTGAGCATCTGTGAGACACTTCTTGTGTCTCACCAACAAGTGAACTCAGTGGATTGTTGCCTTGATTGTTTGACTACCCTATGTGGTGGCTCGTGGACCAATCAGAGGAAGTGAAATTCAAACAGTTGGCATTTGGATTTTTGTAGCATTTGCGATGGAACTAAATGGTCTGCAAGGAAAAATCTACACTAGAATGGAACAATGATAAGGATGCTGAGCTAGAGATTTTTGTAGTGTGATCTTGAACCGATTCACAAAAATCATGTTAAAGAATGCATGTAAATACGTATGCATTGGACTTTCTGTATAGAGAGATAGTGTTGGTAAGAGTACAGAGAGAGCCAGAGAGTGAACGATAGAGAGAGGACCGAGTGGCTGGCTGAAAGGCCGAAGCCATGAGGTCAAAGCAGAAGAGAGAAGCAGGTTTTGGTGTTGGAATCTCTCCTAACCGTGAATTCCATTGTTGATCTCTCATTTTGAGTTTGCTACCAATTGTTTCCAGAATGAACAAGATGAATCTCTGAAGAGGCTATGGGCCTGAATTTGTATTGTAACCATTCTGTTACTGAATAATTCAATGGCTCGATCTTTGGAGTGTGGGGTTTTTTATTCGAAAGGATTTTCCCCAAGTAAATCTTTGTGTTTTGGTTTTTCTATTTCATCTTTCATGTCTGTTGGTTCGTGTAGTAGAATTTGTTAATTCTTGCTGTTGAATTTACATGTGTTTCTCTCAGATGGATCAATGTGGAAATAAATTGTGTATGTTTCCACATTAGGACATAATTGTTCATGTATTTGAGGTAACCTAATCGAATTAAAGTTACCGAAGGCACTACTATTTGGAGTTTTCATTAGATGTGCTCCACTAGATTTCCTTACAAGGACCACAACCCACTCAAGGTTCACAACCAACTCTCATCTCAAGATTCACAGGTTCACGACCTGCTCCGATTCCATTTGACGCAACCACGGTAGGAGGGTTCTCAATGAGAATAGTATGGACCATGTAGCAAGGGTCACACAATGGAAGGAACACGTAAAATGGGGGCAAACAAAATTTCAAACATTCTTATCATCAGAAAATTCAATTACAATTAATTGTCAACATCTGGATGTATAGATTCGGCTCACATGCTTGATACAACATGCTCAAAATACCATCTTTCTATATGCTCCTCAATGCGAGTGAAAATATTACATATCAGATCCTATATTCTAACTTTGCTACTTTCTAATGATCAACTACAATGATTTATATCACACATCTTGAGATCTAGAATTTTCCACGTTGGCCCAAAATCATTACAATCTCCAATGAAAGAAAATGTAACGTCTGCATGAATAGGTTGGCCTCAAATTTGAATTACTCCATAGTGAATGCATCAGATGAAGTGTAGACCTAAATTAAGGTTCAGGTCACTCTGTGGAACAATTCAAATCACACCATTAAGATCCATAAGGTATGGGAAGATCCACAAATGATCGAACTAGTTGTCAGATAAGAAAGTTATTCTAGTGTCGGCTCAAGAAACTACCACATAATCTAGAAGTGATAACTTTTTGGGAAAAGGTCCAATCACACTCAAATATTGGAATAAGGAAAATGAACATGTCCATAGTGTAAACATAGATCTACAAGGTCCGGTGAGAAAACATGATGAATCCACTAGATAGAACTGAACAAGAACAAAAAATAAAATGAAATATTTTTGGTTGATGCAAGATTTCCATGACCCAAGGATGCTCCTGCATCAGACACCCTTGGTGAGAAAAGATGTTCCATGAGAGGAACTCATTAACATCTGACAAGGTTTGGGATATAGATCCCATGCTCATTCTTGATCCAAATGTCTTCTTTGTCTGTACTTTTCTTCCTCCTAGCCTCTTTTCTTTCCTCTGTCAGATCCTTCAACTTCTTCTCTTCACCTTATTTTCCCTCTCATACCTGCACATGATGGTAAGGGATGTTTATCACCACTCACTTTCTTCTTCCCATTTGATCTACCTCTTTTGCAAGACTCCATTTTATGCACAATTTTGTGTGTAACCACAACCTTCTACTACCTAATTCTACCCTTACACCCTTCCAATACCATCTCACTCTTAGATTTAGCCACATGGTTTCTCTTCAAATCCATTCCTTCCTTCAGTACAACCTCCACATCTCGCTTCTCCACATTGCAACTCTTCACAAGACTCAAGTTCCTCACTTCCTCCTACTTATTCTTCAAGGAAGGCAAAGTAAACTTTTGCCCATCCTTCTCTACAATGATCAGATTCCTTCTGTAATCATATATAGCTCCTCTATCAAACTGCCAAGGTCTACCCAATAGAACATGATAGACACTCATAGACAAAACATCGCACAAAACTTCATCTTTGAAGGGACCAATATTAAAGTTCACCAAGCACTGCTCTCTTACCTCCTTTACATGATCATCATGTAACTAACTTATCCTATAAGGACAAGGATGCGTGAACCTCTTCAAATCAAGCTTCTCCACCATCTCCTCAAATACCAAGTTATTAGTACTTCCACTATCCACAATAACCTTACAACACTTACCTCCTAATTTGCACCCAGTCTAGAAAAGATTCTTCCTTTGTGAAGTCTCAGTCTCTTCCCTGATCTGCCTCATCAAGACTTTCCTAAGCATAAGAGATTCTCCCTGCTCTAGTTATATCCCATCTAACGCTTTAGTTACCTGATCTTCATGTGCTAGGAATTTTTTTTAACCAGTTCCTTTACTTGATGCCTCTAGACACTCAAAAGATTGATGTCCAATTTCTCCACACTTGAAACATTTTCCCAAGAAAACCTTGCTTCCATTTCCTCTCCTCTATTCCCTTTGATCCAGTTCTTTACTCCACTTAGATCTTGAATCTTCTTCACTAGTCTACTTGTCCTTGCTGCTCATCTACTTCTCTTTCCCTCTAGGATTATTCTATTGTCTTCTCTTTACTTAGTCTTTTACCTTAAGAGCATACTGGTAGGCATCCTCAACTGTGGAAATCCTCAACATACTCATCTCATCCTGAATGTTAAATCTAAGACCATTTATATACCTTACCACCTTCTCCCTAGTCATCTCTCGGTGCCTAGATTTGATTGTCATCTTGTAAAATTCCTTGGTATACTCTTTCACACTCATGTCCTACTTTAAGTTTTGCAAGATCTTGAAAAATTCCAACTCATAGTCTTCCAGAATGAACTTATCCTTCAGCCCTGCAACCATCTTCCTCCACCGAGTGATTCTTGTTTCACCATTTTCCACTATGTCCTTTTGCAACCCTTTCCACCATAAAGCAGCATGTCCTTTCAACTTAGTTTGTGCCAACCTAACCCTTAATGGGTCTCTAATATCCTCAAGCTCAAAACAGTCTTCCAACTCTCCTATCTAGTCTATCAAGTCTTTCGGATTCAATGTACTAGAGAAGTTAGAAACCTCCACCCTATAAATTTTACTTACTTGTGTCACTGCTCTAAACAATCTATCTTCTCTTTCATTTATCGGTCCTTCAACCTCTTTAGCCTCAAGTTCTTTTTGCAATCTCTTCATATTCATCCTTTGGTTCAGGATTTCTCCTCAAACCACCCAAGACATTCTAGATCTCATTCCTCATCTCATTTATAAAGTCCTCCATCATTTTCTCTATTCTTCTAGGGTTCATCCTTCTCGGTGGCATCTCTCCCCTTGCCCTATGCAACTACCTCAACTCGGCAATCTAACCACAAGGTTTCAATTGCCTCTCTCTCGATGATCTATTGAACACACTTACAGCCTACCTCAAATCGGTGATCTATTCACCCAAGGAATGGCACAATGATCGCAACCCACTCAAGGTTTGCAACCAAATCTCATCCTAAGATTCACAAGTTTGCGACCTGCTCTGATACCATTTGATGCAACCACGGTAGGAGGGTTCTCAATGAGAACAATCCAGAACATGTAGCAAGATTCACACAATGGAAGCAACACAAAAAATGGGGGCAAACACAAATTCAAACATTCTTATCATCAAAAAATTCAATTACATTTAGTCGACAACATCCGAATGTACAGATTTGGCTCACAAGCCTGATACAACATCCTCAAAATACCATCTTCCTATATGCTCCTCAATGTGAGTGAAAATATTACATATTAGATCCTATATTCTAACTTCACTACTTTCTAATGATCCACTACAATGATTTATATCATATCTTGAGATCTAGAATCATCTGTGTCAACCTAAGATCATTACAATCTCCAATGAAAGAAAATGTAATGTATGCATGAATAGTTCAACACCAAATTTGAATTACTCCATGGTGAATGCACAAGATGAAGTGTGGACCTAGATTAAGGTCGAGAAAATGCAATGGAACAATTTGAATCACACCATTAAGATTCACAAGGTACGTGAAGATCCACAATGATCAAACTAGCTGTTAGATAAGAAAATTATTCCAGTGTTGGTTCAAGAAATTGTCACATAATCCAGAAGTGATAACTTTCCGAAAAAAGGTCCAATCACGCTCAAATCTTGGAATAAGGAAAATGAACATTTCCACAGTGTAAACATAGATCTGCAAGGTCCGGTGAGCAAACATGATGAATCCGCTAGCTGGAATTGAACAAAGAACAGAACAAGAATGAAAACTGAAATGAAATATTTTTTGTTGATGCAAGATTGCCACAACCCAAGGATGCTCCTACATCATGAAATAGGGGAAGCACCGTGTTCAACACTCCATTTATGAGATTTTTCATTTAAGTTCATAGAAGAAAACAATGTGTTGAATTCATTATACACTTCTTCAACAATCTTTGTATTGCCAATTTCATCATCTAGATTAATCACAACGGGGGTTTGAAGGACAATGTCCATGGAATGTTCTTGTTTATGTTGCAGTGAAGGTATATGATCATCATGCATTTCTTCAAGTAAGTTCATATTTTTATTTCTATTTTTTTCTTTTCTTCTTGAGCTTTTAACCTATGAGAAATAGCATGTTGTCTAGCACTTCAATTACACTCTCTAGCACTTTGATTATGTTTCAATCTATTTTCAATCATAGGTTTCTTCTCTTCCTTGGGAGGAATAGAAGTAACAACAGTAGGTTGTTCAACCACTTTCTCTTTAACTTTATAAAAAAAAATTTACTCTAGGAGGGACAACAGGATTGTTTTTGTTATCTCGCAATCTCTTGTAGGAAATAGTAGGAGGTTTTGGTATAGGTTGTTCTTGAATGTTCAAAACAACTTTTGGTTCAATCATTGTTTCGTCAAGGATAGGTAGTTAGTTATAGGTTGAGGTATGTTTCAAAGGGATAATTCTACTATTTTCTTTGCCTTGAACTTTTGATATGATTTGAAAAAGAAGTCCTCACGAGGCTTAGGGTGCGGGCAAGAAGTTGAGTCCACTTTTTGGCCAAAAAGTGGAAGTGTTTTCCCTAATTTTCAGAATTTGACACATTTGACCTTAAAATTTGAAGCACTTAGAGATGGAATCTTAAAAGAATCACTTATCATAAAATGTACTACTCGGAGTCTAGTTTCCAAATATGTAATTTATTTCAATACCCAGATGGTACAAATTGAGTTTCAATAGGTGTTTCTAAAAACCATTGTTTAATAGTCACTTTTTTACCATACCATGCATGTGTATGCCATCCATATTTTGACCTAAATTATAATATTTTTCTAAATCCTTTTGTGAAAAGATTTTTAACTCATTGAAGCACGCTTTCAATATTTTTTTGTAATTTTTTATTGAATATTTTTTTTTGTTAAATTTTTACTAGCCATATTTGTCATTTTGAAAAATCATCGTGTGCATCACGCATAAGATGACCAAAAATTATCATTTTTTTATTTTATTTTTTAAAATTGAAAAGAATTGTCTAAAGTACATTTTCATGCAGCTCATTTACCAAAAGATATTTTTATAAAGGTTATTAAAATAGTAAAAAACTTTGATATTTCAAGTTTATGGACCAGTTTCATCATAAATTAATTGAAAAATAGAAAAAAAATCTAATTGTAAAAAAAATTACATATTTGGAATCTGCATTGTCTCATATATAATGGGTTTTAATTTCATAACGAAAAATGCAAAAAAAATCGTCAGCCATATGTCCAAACTCACTATTTTTCTCTGACATTGTTAGGACCTTCAACTTGCAAGTCAAACAAGGTTGAAGGCCTAGGTTCGAATTCCCAATGCTTTTCCTGAACTAGAATACAAGCCAAAAACCCAACCACAAAGTAAGGAGAATTTGAAATTTTTAGAAATGAGATCCCATTTACAAAACAGGATCCTGTTTCCCAATATTAAATGTCGGGACCATTGACATGGAAATAGGATCACGTTTCCATGTCAATGGTCACGACATTTAATAGTGGGAAATGGGATCTCGATTATAAAATGGGATCCCATTTTATAAACAGGATCCTGTTTCTTTTTTACCCTTTTTTAAAAATTTATTGGCAAAGTTTTACTGTGAAGTATGCAACTTCACATGTACGGATGACTGCGACATACTGGGCTATTTTCTATCAACTTTTGTCTTTATAGGTGTTCAACTTGCATTTTGGATTGAATTTTTCAATGGAGGCATAATGTAAATAGTTTTTGAAGTGGAATTGTGTTAGTTTTCTACTCATTTGGAGGAACAAAAGAGGAAGACTTTTGTTTTTATAGGTCTTCAACTTGCAATTTGGATTGAATTTTTGTAAGGAGGAATCATGTAAATATTTTTTTAAGTATAATTGTGTTAGTTTTCTACTTGTTTAGAGGAACAAATGAGGAATACTTTTGTCCTTACAGGTCTTCAACTTGTAATTTGGATTGATTTTTTTGAAGACTTTCACTATTGACATTCATTTGTGCTTGAGAATTTTATAATCATGGGTTCACAAGCTTGTAATAAGAGGAAAGATAGGAAGACATTGACTCCTAAAGAAATTCAAGCAAAGAGAGAGAAGGGGAAAAAAAGAGAAAGAGAAAGAAGAATGAGAATTAAATCAATGAATGATGGTGGAGCATTCAATTCCACAACTATTGAAGATGAAAACATTGAGGAGACCATGGTTGTAGACGAAGCTAATTTGCAAGAAGTCAATTTGGAAAATAATATGATTATATAAACAAGTCCTAGTATGTCTTCAAATCCCTCTTTCAATGCTATGGAGAATGTTTCAATAGGCACAAATCTAGGTACGTCTTCAAATCCACATCTTAGTGAAATGAAAAACTTGTTTGTAGAAGTTTTACAAGATGTTGGACTTAACGATGTTGACATTGATAATATTTGGAGAGATGAAATTTTTATAGAATTTGTTGAAAATAAATTAGAAAATAAAAATGAAAATTGTTTTAATGTCAACTGTTGAAAATGAAAATGAAAAATATTTTGTTGAAAATGAAAATAAGAATTATCCTTTTGTTGAAAATGAAAATGAAAACCATTTTGTTGATGAAAATGAAAATGGAAACCATTTTGTTGATGAAGATGAAGATGAAAATGTAAATCTTTTTGAAGTTGAAAATGAAAATGAAAATCTAGAATGTGATGTTGAATTTAATGAAAATACTTTTTTAAAAATTGAAAGTGATGTTTTGGATAATCTTCTTGGTAAGATTTATTGGAGGAAAATAAGAACACATGCGAATAGAATATATAAAAAATTATTTTATCACAAAAAACTTGGATTTCAATGCCAACTAATGATGCAATTGATGAAAATGCAAAAAATGAGGAAAATAATGAAAATGTTAGAATTTTTTGTTACACCAAGAAGAAAAGATCAATCATTAAAACATGCTATGTCTACTATTTCTAGTGCCATTCAATATATTGGGAAAAATAGTTGATCTAAAGATTAAAATGCAGCAAGAAGAGCTATAACAATTGCTATAGTTAATAAAGCAACTTTGAATAAAAGAATGGTAAGTAATATTAGTGAAGTTCTACAAATACATCCTAAAACATGTGTAAGAGTGGAAAAAGAAGAGAAAGTATAGAAAATTATCCAATTAACAAATGTTGGAGTTTTAGTGGTCGAATCCCAAGGTCTGACATGAGATTGAATGTTCAAATTAAATATTTGATTTAAAAATAGTGGCATGATAATACTAGGGTATCATCTAATGCTAGAGATGTTTTAAAACTAAGAGTGGGGTCCACAGTTTGTGATCCTCACCCAAAACACCTATTAGATACAACACAAATTGAATTTTATAGAAAATTTTGTGGTGATTTAGTGTTACCTGGTAATATTAAAATAAGTCAAAGGTCTTTTGAAAAATGTAAACCCTAGTATGGGTATGTGTAGGATCAAGATGGGCCAAAAAGTGGCAATATGTAAGTGATATGATAGCCCATGTGGCTGATGAATTTTTTTATACCCAAAATTGATGAAACAAAAAGGGTTTTTAAAGGAGATTCTCAACTTTCCACCAATATAAATTATGCTTTACTTTGAATTTAATAAAGAATTATTATTAATTTTCTATTTAAATTACGAATAAAGTCTTGATTGATGCGTTGATTAAAAACATCTATAGCTTTCAAACGATATCACATTTTTTGAATCCAAAACATGCACCACATTCTATTCTTTGCATACTATAGGATTAAAAATAATAATAATAAAAAAATTCATGAAGTTTTGACCAAGTTAAGGTGGTCAGACATAATGAGTTTTTATATTTTTAAGATTTGTAATAAAAAAATAATAATTAATTATTTACTTGGAAAGAAATTACAAAAAATATGCACCACATTGGGACATGAGTCCTCTACTTATATATAAAATCTTATAAAAAAATATTATCATTTTATTGTGGTTAGGGTGGTCAGATAGACACCTACTTCTTATTTTTTCCCTAAAATGTAAGTACTACTACATTGAAATTTCAAAATTTCACCAAATAAATTTATTTATTTTTTAAATAAACCTAGTAGTTTTGAAACTAAATTCAATTTTCTACAGATTCTATTCTTACATATTTTTGAAACAATATAGATAACTTATTCAAATTTTTACGTCAAGTTCCCTAACTCTGATTTTTCTAATTTTTTTGTCACTTAAGGGCCTATTTTTTTCCATGATGATCCTACACATACCCATATGTAAACATTAATAAGCAATGAATATCTTGTTGTTGTAAAAAATGTGTTCAATTTCATTATTTTTATGATGTTTCTCAATATATACATTGTACTTTACATAATAACATGATTATACATGAATGTGGTATTAATATGCCACCTACAACAATAAGGGAGTTTGTATCAGGTTTGTTTTGTGAAAAATCTAAAGGTAATTTTTTTTTATTTAAGTTCTTGTATTTCTGGACAACGCACTAGCTATGGAAATCTTTCATTCTTAATAATTTGTATGCATGAAAGTGTTGATAATGATTTTGGACAACAATTAGTAGATGTTAAAAGATTTAAGAATGTTGAATATTCTTTAAAAGATGGAAAAATAGGAGAGCATTGTGATTTAGTTACAAAAAAAGTTAGTGTACATGCATTCATGAGTGAATTTAAGATTAAGATTATACCAAAATATGTCATGCACTCCCAACATGATTGATGGATTTATGGCCAATTTTGCACATTTAGAAACATATTTCCAATTGGTACTATACTTTTAGTGGTTGATTTTGTGGAAAATTATACTCTAGCTCTGCAAGAGGAAATTCAATCACAATATTATAATTCAATGCAAGTAGCTATGTTTGTCCATATTGTAAATATAGACATGCAAATGATAGCATAGAGGATGATACAAAAGTTTTGAGGGAGTATAATTTTTATTTGAGTGGCAACCGATTACACTCGTCAGAGTTTGTTCAATACTGTTTCAATATATTTTATAGAAATTTAAGAGAAAGTGGAATCTAGATGACAAAACACCTCATATGGTCAGATAATTGTATGGGCTAGTTCAAGAATGCTTGAAAGTTCTATTGGTTAAGTAGGGTTCACAAGGAACTTAATGTCCAACATATATGGAGTTTTTTTGAAGCTAGGCATGGCAAAGGAGATCATGATGGAGCTGGTGTGTGTGTCAAAAGAATTCTTGCTAGAGAAAAATTGAAATTCAAGGATGTAGTAAAATTTAAAGATGGATGTGGGATTGTGGATTGGTGAAATACAAGATTATCTACACATGGTTCGAGTGAGTACTCTACAGTTCGTCAATTCTTTTGGTTGGTTGAAGAAGAGAACATTCTACCTAGAGTTGATTGTGAGATAATTAGTGGATCTACTAAATGGTATTCATTTAAGAGTTTGACGGAAAGCACATGAACTATTTAGATAGGGGAGCTTGCATTTTTTTGTCATTTTTGTATCTCAGGATATTGGGAAACATGTGAAAGTATAGAATGGGTTGAACAGTGGAAGCAAAGATCATTGACACCTACAAAAGCACATGATCAATATGAAAGAACTATTGAAGACAACAATCAACTGTTTGCATCTAAAGACTATGACCGTGTTTCAGAACTTGTACAAGAAGGTAATTTAATTCAATTTATTTCACTTTATTAAGTTATTTTGTAATACTAAATTAATTATATGGATACACACAAGTTATTAAATCAAAATTTGTTTGCAAGACATGTGTATGTTGTTGTTGCACCTGAGGGGAATGAAGATGAAACAAAATACTAGTTGGCTCGTTGTGTGGAGACTAAACATAAGTTAATAGCACCTTGAGAAGATGATGATGGCTATCATTATCCAACAGGTATGGTGATCCCCTTAAGTAAATTTTGATAACAAGCTTTTGATCCCTTGAAGCAAATTTTATATAAAAAGTCTTTGATCCCCTAAAGAAAATTTTGAGAACTTATTTGATAATAGTTTTCATGTTTTCCAATAGGATCAGTGGTGTTTGTGGGCACTTGGCTACAAAATACCTGATAAGGAAGAATAGTCTACCTGCATTTGAAGATTATGAAACACATAAAAAGATTATACACTATTCACATTTGGTGGTGACAACAAATATAAAACTAGATTGGTATCATGGAATACCTACAAATAAAGTGCTATGGACAATTTATATGGAAGAGCATGAGACAATCATAGATACGTTGCAAAAAAGAGAGGATGCAGATGGTACAATGAAATAAATAAATATAGGTAAATATAGTTTTAGTTTTATATTGTCCTTTTAAATATATTAAATACATGTTTTGATATTGGTCAAGTGTGTTATTAGTTGAAATTGATTTAAATTGTCCTTTTATAGATCCTTAAGCTATCATCACAAAAAGGAGAGTCCATGCAGATTCAACCTAGACAACATGGAATACTTGGTAAAAATAGGTAATTATTAGTTAAATTATTTTTAAATACATGTTTTGATTATGTATTGAAATTCAATTTTTCTTTTTTTAATGCTATAGTATGTGAAGCATACAATGTGACACATGTTTCAAATTTAAAAAATGTGATTCAGTTTGAAAGCTATAGATGTCTTTCAATCAGCCTATCAATTAGGACTTTAGTTGTAATTCAAATAGAAAATGAATAATAATTATTTATTAAATTCAAAGTATAGCATAATTCATATTGGTGGAAAGTTGAGAATATCATTTAAAAACCCTTTTTGTTTCATCAATTTTGGGTAAAAAAAATTCGTCAGCCACATACCCTACACATACCCATCATATTGCCACTTTTTGGCCCATCATGATCCTGCACACACCCTTTTTGTATCCTTAATCCATCATCGCATTGATCTGATACTTTGAAACAAAAAGGAGATGATGCCCAGATTCAACCTACACACATGTGTGGAATTATTTTAAATACAGGTACTTGAGTTGTGTACATATAGATAGTTTTATATAAATTAAAATATGCATGTTTTTATTGATATTGCTTGTACCTTTTTGATATCAGGTGGCATGAAGACCTACAACATTCCGAACATGAGTTTGAGATGTTCTTGAGAAGGCATATCCAAATTTTGTAAACATTGTTTTGAGATGACATATATGTACATACATACACAATTAAACATTTTGCACAAATTACAAATACATGTACATACACAATTATACTCTATGTACTTTTATGTATCAAAATCAATATTCTATATATTTTTTTTGTTAAATGTGCATGTTTTCCTACTTTGAAACTTTATATTTGATTGTATAATCACTAAATATCATGTATAAATTATTGTTAAATAAATTATATCCTTAAGATGTCATATTAGGACCCCTTAATACATGTCGTATTAGCACATATCCTGAATATTATACTTAATTATATCATTTGTTATGATGAGTCACCCTAAAGTATAATACTTGTTTATATCACTTAATATTTATACTTAATTATACTCTTCTTTGATCCCCATAAGACGCCGTATTAGGACCCCTTAAGACATCCCCTTAAGACTTGTCATATTAGCACATATACTAAATATTATACTTAATTATATCATTTGTTATGATGAGTCACCCTAAAGTATAATAAGTTTTTATATCACTTAATATTTATAATTAATTATACTCTTCTTTGATCCCCTTAAGACGTATTAGGACCCCTTAAGAAATCCCTTTAAGATGTGTTGTATTAGCACATGTCCTAAATATTATACTTAATTATATCATTTGTTATGATGAGTCACCCTAAAGTATAATACTTGTTTATATCACTTAATATTTATACTTAATTATACTCTTCTTTGATCCCCTTAAGACGTCATATTAGGACCCCTTAAAACATCCCCTTAAGACAACCTATAAATTAGTTTTGGATGCTAATATTTGTTTTGACATCTTATAAATTAGTGTTCTTTTTGGAACATGAGGTCAAGAGGACTTTTATGTTCTTAAGTTTTCTCTAGCACTTTGCAAGATTTGTATATATGGGACTACATGATTTAATTTCAAAACTTTCACCTATTTTTGGATAATTAAGTTCTTTAATTTAATGTTCTAAAAGAACTAGGAAATGTGGTGTATACTTATAGAACAACTTTTTTGGAAAAACTCGTTGCATTTTGATCGGTATTTATGTTTAGTTTATAGAATTTATTAATGCTTTTGTTCTCTAATCTTGTATGGCATTGTTTATTTCTTAAAATTCCATCCTTTGTGATATATAAACAGATTGCTTTTGTTTGTAGATTATGATTTATTGATTAATTATTGATTGATGTGAATTGAATAATTTCATTAACTAATTATCGCTAATTATTCAATTTACATATCATGTATATCATGTATGGGATCACTAAATTTGTAAAGTACAATTATTAAAATGTCTTATTAATTTCAACTTTAATTTCATATTTATATTTAATTTCACATTAATGTTCTATATTAATGTCTTGACTATGAACATAAAATGCATAAATGTACATGTGTAAATTAAAATTGAACAATAATAAAGTCTACTATTTAGAATATATTAAGTGCATGAAATAAAGTCTATCAAAGTACAACCCATGAAAGACCCATGAAATATAAAGTCCAATAGAGTACACAAGAAACCAAATATGTAGTCCATGAAATAATCAAATATAACCAATAAAATCATGTTGGGTGATCCCACAATACTAGTTTACAATTTTTGGCCAAACTAAACACTGAACTGCTTTTTTCTAACTAAATCTTCACTTTCGGACACCTATAGCGGCTAAACTGTGAAGAATTTGAAGATGATGCAAACTAGTGACTTGTGAAATTTTTTTTGTAGATTCTAAATATTTTTTTTTTCAAAAAATTTGGAATTAAATTGCACTTCTTTTCCATCTCCTTAGAAAACTAGTTTTTTTTAGTAAACACCATTTTTAAGGAGTGATGCTCACCGTATACAACATAAATTTTTTTCCATGAAGGATAAAATTCTTTTTTTTTGAATTTATATTTGTAACTACGATATCTAGTGGTTTCATTTGGTTTCATAGTGTTTTATTGAATATTTTTTCCTAAATCAAGTTTCGAAGTGAAACCAATTATAATTCATACATAGGAAGACCATATACAACATAACTTTTTTTGTATGTATCAAAATTCATTTTTTTTTACTAGACCAAGGACATCAATACCTAGCCTCCACATATTTTTCAAAATTTAATTTTGATAATCTGCTATTTTTCCACATGTGTAGAACAAAGAGCTTGATTTTCGGTGAAAAACCTATGTTTAATCAAACGAAAAAAAAAAAACATAATAAAACCAAAAAATATTAAAATTATATTCATTGGATAGCTCATTCGAAAGACTACCAACATCCAATTGGGTTTGTGAATTCTTCTCCATTTTCATCCTCAACTCAAGCTTCGAAGGGAAAAATTCTAGATATTTTTGGTGCCAGAGGGGAAGGGGGGAAAAGGGGGTTCTAGCGAACCCCCCTTTAATGCATTTAAAAAATAAACCCATTAAAGGGGGGTTCACCCGAACCCCCTGGTTCTAGCAAACCCATTGGTTCTAGCAAATCCCCTAGTTCTATCGAACCCTTTAGGGGGTTCTAGAAAGCCCTCCTAGTTCTAGCAAACCCTTCGATCATGTATCGTCTCTATAATCAAGAGACCTCTTCACACCATGCAGACTACGTGGATGACCTGAAACACTATGTACAAGAGAAAGATTAAATCAAATGTAAGATGGTGAAAAATTATTTAATGACAATTTAATTTATAATTCATCATAAAATTAAATTACCATCATATCTGGGTCTGGATGCTCTAGTGCGCCTAGACCAACCTCTAAATTCTCTGAATCAATCTACATAAACAAGACAAAGAAAGTTGAAATTAGATGTAAGTCTATAATTAAAAATGATTTAATTTAATTTAATTTATAATTTATCATATTTAAATTGTACCATAATCTGAGGTTGTGAACCCTCTACTCCAAGACCTATTTGTACATGCACAACTACAAGATGTGTCTCATGCTATAAAAGAAAAATAATTTAACATGTATGAGCTCATATTATATATATATATATATTCAATTTTAAATTTAATTAAAGTTATTCAAAATATATAATTTGTAATTGACTTTAAATATAATAAAAAATTTAAATTACCATGATATCTGGAGCCTACTCTACATGTCCTCCTAGAGGTGTAACTATGACCGATTCATGGTAGAAAGTCGCACTAACAAAGTCCTACAAGATCAAATTTAAAGCATGTATACTTGAATTAGGTTAAAATATATAAATTCAAGTTTGTATATTTTTTGTAGAAATACTTTTAAACAACCTAAAATTCAGAGGCCTCACGAGTAGCCACGACAGCTAATGTTTGTTCGATGTCCATTCTCATTGTTGTATCAACCTAGACATACATATAGACATTTGACGCTTATAATATTTACAAGTGTACATGCACATTTTATATATAGTGAATTCAAAATTCATAATTGTAACTATACTAATGTGAGTTAAACAATTTATAATATAAATGTACCTACCCTGATCTGTGACACTCAAAAGTGGAGGAGTGCTTGACAACCCCTCAGGTGGAATTGACGTGGAATTTGATTGACTCCCCTAAACCAACATAAATATAAAAAAAAAATGTTCATGATTGAATTATAAATTTAAAACTCAAGTTAAAAATGATTTCATATATAATTTAAAAAATTGAAATCAAAATACCCTATAAGGGTTGCCGACTAGGACTGGTGTCAATATAGGTACTTGCAAAGCAGATGATTTCCCCATCATTAGTGTTATTTGTATGAACAAACAATTTGATTGTTAAAATGTATTGCAAACTTTTCTTTGATATACGTTCATTAAAATTCTTATAAACTCAACATGTAGATGCATATTTATACTTGTGTCACACTGTCCTTAGGGTGATGGTCTATTGTAAGAAATTCTACAAATGAACTAAGGTGATCAAATGATCCACCAAAATCTCCACGTCCACCTGAACTAGGTGTGGCCTGATCGGGTCCATGGGTATGTGCAGGATCATGATGGGCCAAAAAGTGGCAATATGATGGGTATGTGTAGGGTATATGGCTGACGACTTTTTTCTAACCCAAAATTGATAAAACGAAAAGGGTTTTTAAAGGAGATTCTCAGCTTTCCACCAATATAGATTATGCTTTACTTTGAATTTAATAAATAACTATTATTCATTTTCTATTTGAATTATGACTAAAATCTTGATTGATAAGTTAATTTAAAACATCTATAGCTTTCAAACGGTATCACATTTTTGAATCCAAAACATGTGTCACATTCTATGCTTTGCATACTATAGGATTAAAAAAAAAAGAATTTCATGAAGTTTTGACCAAGTTAAGGTGGTCGACATACAAGCTTTTATATTTTTTAAAAGTTGTAATAAAAATTCATAATTAATTATTTACTTGGAAAAAAATTACAAAAAAATATGCATCACATTGACATGAGTCCTCTACTTATATCTAAAATCTTATAAAAAAATATTATCATTTTATTGTGGTTAGGGTGGTGAGACAAACACCTACTTCTTATTTTTCCCCTAAAATTTAAGTACTACTGCATTGAAATTTCAAATTTTCACCAAATAGATTTTTTTTTTCAAATAAACCTATTAGTTTAGAAACTACATTCAATTTGCTACAGATTCTATTCATACATATTTTTGAAATAATATAGATAACTTATTCAAATTTTTACGTCAAGTTGCCTAAATCTAATTTTTCTGAATTTTTTGCCACTTAAGGGCCTATTTTTTCCATGATGATCCTACACATACCTCCATAGCATAACTGATGGAAAATAGTACATACATGTGGTCTTGACACTCCTAGAGTGGTACTAGGACCAACTCCATAAAACACTCCTCCATCATCGTGGTCTCTATGTTCCCTACCCGCTTTTGCAGAAGCATGTTGATCAAGGTCTCCTGTGAGCATACTAAGGGATCCTAATGTCGATACCACCACACGTTGGTGCATAGGTACAGGAATGGCGAGACCAAGAGGAGAAACAAGGGGTTGTGCATGCATGGGGTGTTGAGGATCAACCCTTTCCCCTAACCTTTGTTGTGGCATGCCACCACCAACACCCTAAAATGATTTAAAATCAAAATTATTGGGATTTTTCCCCATAACAAACTCTACATATATTTTCCTCAAAAAATATAATGGGACCTCCAAATTAGTGTGTGGTGGACTATCAAATACCTTATACCATTGATCCCAAAAATGTGCACTCATTTTTGGATGTATACACCATCTCAAAGATATTCTAGATTTATTCAGAGGAATGGGCTGCTAAGTATTAGGGTTGATAAAATAAGGGGTTGGATGGGGTTTTCTTATTTTTTAGGTCTAAAATTTGTTTATATGAGAGACTTTTTGCATAAAATCATCTCATCTCCTCTCTTTCTCGTTGATGCCTATCTAAATCAAAATCAATAGTCCTAATGGAATCCACAACATTTTGCATCACATATGCAAAGCATCTCATGTGTGGTGGAATCAATGCTTGATTTTGCATAGCATTGATTTGGTTTTGAATGGATGCCACTTGATCATTTATACGTGCTCGTAAGCAAGCCTCATCGGATCCAATGAGTGGTGGAGGTGGGATATGAGGCGGAGGGTGTGGAGGGGGTGGAGAGGGAGGTGGAGCTTGGGGTGGAGGTGGAGGTTGTTGAGGTACTGGATTGATTATATCATCAATGTTAAATTGATCCATGATATTACATATAAGTGTTCACTTGCATTAAATTATACAATATTAGCATACAAACTTACAACAATACAAGAAATAGTTAAATTTGAAACGTACATGCAAATTTGTTTAAATAGGATGTGCATACATATACATACACATACATTCATTGATTGAACTTGAGCATGTGCATACAAATTTCAAAATTTAACATGTACATACATTTAAAATAAAAATAAAATACGATGTATAATTTGCATGCATACATCATTCAACTAAACTATGTGTACATACAAATTTCAAAATTTAAGATCTAGAACTATGCAATTATAATACATGTACATACTAAAAAATAAACTTGAAACATTCACAAAAAGCTCATTTATGTCTAATGCATATATATTACATTTTTCCAATAGGAGAAATCATGATCTAGTAGATAGTCATAAAACATATACTACTATAAATTCATCAAATTAAGTTCATAAATTCAACCAAATCCATAAACTCATCACTAAAAATATATCCATCCAAGGGTAAGTGCACCAAGATGGTTCCCAAAAAGGGGGCTTAAGTGGCCACTTTTTTTCTGAAATCGGGAAATGCTGACCTTGGACGTGAAATTGAGGATAGTTACACTCAAAATTTTGAGATGGAACAAAAACAAGGATCGAAGTTCTTTGAGTCTACTTTCTAAACTACTAATTTATTTTGAAAATGGTTGAGATTAAGGGGTTCAAAAGAGGGATATACATAAATTGGTGTTGTTTTTGTCAAAAAAACATAACATAACAACTCTTGTACGACCTGAGCATGGTGAAATTTTTTGTAGTATTTTTAAAATCGCTATGGTTAGAAGTTAGCTAATAGCATCTAGTTGGTGCAAAAAATTTCTGATAATTTTTTAATGAATATTTTATTTTTTACTAATTTTCTAAGTGGGCACTTCCTGAAAAGCAGAATTTTGGCCGTGCTCCCACTACAATTTTTTGAAAATAATTGATATTTTTTTTTTTTCTCTTTTAAATTTGTAGAATGGAGTCTAGTTTCTAAAAATGTAATTTATTTGAAATTTTGATAAACGGTTAATTTATAACAAAAAAAACACTAAACAATGCTTTTTGGCAAAAACAGACATACAAACAAAAGAAATTATGGATGAAAGGCTTGAAATTGTCAAAAAGTGAAAAAAATTACATCATTGGATAGCTAAGAGAGAGCCTAATATTACCCATGTTTTTCGATTTTGTCAATATTGAACTAGATGCAATCTTGATGGTGAGCATAGACCTAATTATGTGAAAAATTGTAGAATTTGCAAAAACACGTCTCTGGCCTTGTTGGGAATTCCCTCCAAGCCTTTGGGTTGGTATTCCAAGGAAAATAATTTCACTTTTTTCTTTGTTTTTAACGTGAAATAATGTGTGCGCGTTATAATGTGCTCGCGTTATAACGCGAGCGATTTTTTAAAAAAAAAATCATAAGTGGCTAGAAAATGGGTACCCAACTTCATGCACCCGCCCCCAACCAAAATCATAAATTTGTCACTAAAAATATCCATCAAACCAAATTCATAAATTCATCACACAAAATATCCATTGAACCAAATTTATAAATTCAGAACTATAAGATCATTGTCTTAATTTATAACTTTAGTGTTGTAGATCTCTACTGCATCTCTTTAGTTCTTTGTGTTTTCCTTTTTAGAATCAAAAGTTCTCCTCTCCTCTAGCCATTGTTTATGCTCATCTAGCATCCCATCCATATCCCTAACAACATCAACAACATTATGCATCCTAGATGTAATCATCCTCAAAGGTGGTGTGATACATTCTTCATTTTGAATAATGTTGATTTGATCTTGAATGGATCTAACATTGACATTGATTTGTGCTTGCAATCTTGCACCATCAGTTTCACATGGTGGAGGTGGGGGGTTATGAGGTGGAGTGGGTGGAGGTGGAGGTGAAGGTGGTGGAGATGGAGGGCGCGGAGGTGGATTACGAATATTATTCAATTGATCCATGTGATCTCTAAGATATAAGTCAACCTACATTAGATTTGTAATTTCAAAATGTAAGATACATGTTTAGATTCAATACCCTTAAACCACTCAATATAAATGGCCTAATTGAATACAAATGATAAAATGTGTAAGCCTCATTTATGTCTAAGGCATGTTACAAGTGAATGAAAAAATAATTAACTATTAATATAGGACTATTTATGAATGCTTTAGGATTTACGGTTTAGAGTTTAGGATAAATAAGGTTTAGGGAAATAGGATGGATTAAGGGGATCTATATAGTAAGGTCCTAAGACAAAATGACATGTCATATTAGGACCCCTTAAGACATTGATTTATGGTTTAGGGTGATAAGATGGCTTAAAGGGATCTATGTAGTAAGGTCCTAGGAAAAAATGACATGGCTTAAGGGAATAAAATTTGGTGGAGTTTCCCAAGGCAACCAAATTTCATTTTAATTTCCTAGGACAAATTGAATGATTTAGGGTTTAGTGTTTAGATTTTAGAGTTCAGGGTTTAGGGTTAGGGAACTTAGGGTGAAGTTTGGGTGGCCCTTGGAATAAAGGACTTGCAAGTTAGTAACAACATTTTTTTGTGGATCAGTTGGTTGATATAGTTCTTGTTTTGACTGATCAACCTCTCATGAAATATCATTCATATTATAATCTTGCACGATCTTACTATTGTTAAATTTGGTTGCCTTGGGCAACTTCACCAAATTTCAAGAACTTCTTTGATCCTCTTAAGAAATTTCATATTAAAACCCCTTAAGACATCGATTTATGGTTTAGGGTGATAGCATGGATTAAGGGGATCTATGTCTAGTAAGGTCCTAGGACAAAATGGCATGGCTCAAGTGAGATTTTTTTGGTGAAGTTGCCCAAGGCAACCAAATTTCATTAAGGGCCTAGGAAAAAATGATGGCTTTAGGGTCTAGGGTTTAGAGTTTAGAGTTTAGGGTTTAGGGTAATAGGATGGATTAAGGGGATCTATGTAGTAAGGTCCTAGGAAGAAATTACATGGCTTAAGGGAATAAAATTTGGCAGGGTTTCCTAAGGCAACCAAATTTTATTTTAAGGTCCTAGGACAAAATGAATGCTTTAGGGTTTAGGGTTTAGATTTTAGAGTTCAGGGTTTAGGGTTTAGGGAACTTAGGGAGAGGATTGGGTGGCTCTTGGAATAATGGACTTGCAAGTTAGTGAATTTTTTCTTTCTCATGGAACAGTTGATTAAGATAGCTCTTGTTTCGACTGACCAACCTAGATCATGAAATCTCATTCATATTATAATCTTGCACTATCTTATTATTGTTAAATTTGGTTGCCTTGGGAAACTTCACCAAATTTTGAGAACTTATTTGATCCCCTTAAGAAATGTCATATTAGGACCCCTTAAGACATCGGTTTACGGTTTAGGGTAATAGACTAAATCGTTTATGAATATTTTTGATTTTATGAATATAGACTAACTATTTCCATACTATAAACACATAATTATGTATTATTAAGATTGAGTTTGATGTATACTTTAACTTGATTTTTTTTAATTGAATATAAGATTATTTTATTTGACATGTTTTTCATTAATATTTCTCACTTAAATGAATTTTATGATATAAAATGTATATTAAAATTAGTTAATGTTGAATCTTATTTTATTTTGGATTGTTTGGAATTGAAAGAACCTAAAAGAAGGAAAATAAAAATATTTAGATTCTTTTAGTGTCTAGTTAACTAGTGCAAATTGAGATTTTAGACTAAACTAGAAGCCTAATTAACAACTAATTGACTAGAATGAGAGTTAAGATTGTCGAAAGACAAGAGACAACACATTCAATCAAGAAATGGAAACAAGGCATGACTAAGAGAGATAAAAACATCAAATAGAAATGAATGCACATATATCTAATTAAGTGAAAATTGGAAATGGATTGTACAAGCATTTAGGAATTTTCTAAATAAATTTGTAAACAAACATTGAAAATTTATCAATTGTAACAATCCACTAGTCCCACTAGTAATATTTCCCTTCACCCATAATTCCTTAATTATTGTAGTGTTTTCAACTTATCCATGTGTCTCTAATTTCAAATCCATTTTTTTCATATTTCTCATATAATTTTAGATTTGAAACTCATTTAATTGCCCTCCTTTATATATAGTGGTTGTAATTTTTTATATCATGGATTCCACTTAACCTTTTTTCCCCTTGTCTCCATTCATTCTTACATCAATTATTTTGATGTGTTTACATTATTTTTTATTTGATCCAAGAATATTTGATAAAATTGTATCCTTTTACATAAGCATAGTGGCACATGTTCCATTAATGCACTCTTTGATATTAGATATGATTTAACATCTTCCATGGAACTTATTATTAGTCGATAAGCTATTTGTTTGAAATTTCTATCAGGATTTTTGTCAACCCGGCTGTGAATAGAATTTCTCAGCGCCAAAAATTTCTCAGCCGGTGGTGAGTTTCCTAAGGTTTTTTATGACAACATGGAGTTTGCTAATTACGCGGGTTAGCAGTGGTGGAGTTGGTTGCCTTGATACGCGAAAGCAGAATGGTAAGTGTTTTCTCATGTGAGGTTTAATGCATCTTGGCATTGTTGTACGATGGCACAGGAGGAAGTAAATGCAATATTCAATGTTGCAGTGTGGGAAAGTATATTGTTTTTGGTTGCATTGTTGAACAAGCCACTGTGGTGTTGGTTTGATAGTAGAACTGTATTGAAAAAATCGTTTCCTTCGTCTCCATTTGATAGCAAGTTGCAAGGCTTTAACAATGATGTGCTCTGAAATGTGTGAGAAAATAGTGTTGGTTTGATAGTATACTATTGTAAAAAATTTCACCTTTGGCTCTGTTTTATAGCATATTGGAGGGTTTTAAACTGTTGTTCTCTAGAATTTGTAAGTCGTTTTACATGGGTATTTTCATAAATGATTAATTTATTATTCATGTCTTTCACTCTCTACTTATTATTCCTTGTTATATGTTTGTATCTTTGGTGTTATACCCATTTTAGAGACTTCAAAGAGATTATGGCTCTGTATGGATGGAGAAATTCTAGCTAAATCTTCTTTCTTTCATAAAAAAATACAGTTAGGGTTAGTAATTTTTTTTCCCTTCGTTTATTGTTTGTAGTTATATCTGTGCATCTTTGGTGTTATACCCATTAACATAGGAGAAATTGTAGATTAACATAGGATTAATTGCATATATATTAGTATGAAAGCATAAAGATATTCAAGATAAAATTAGTTTAGTGGTTGTTAGGTGTTATTCTAATAGCTCTTTTACAATTTCTCTATTTGTCTATAATATTTAGTGTCAAGTAATGTAGCTCAAATTTTCAATTAAGTTTGTGGCGTTATACCCATTTTGCACAAGTTCTATTTAATGTGGGTTTATTGCCAAAGAACATATCTCGAATTTTGAATTAAAAAGCCAACTCTTACATAGATTGCTTGTATTGTATCAATATCTTTAATGTGGGTTTTCAATCATCTGTCATTTACCTATGATTCTTAAGTGTTTTTCTAATAATTTTACAATTTCTCTATTTTTTCTATAATATTTAGTGTCAAATAATGTAGCTTGAATTTTGAATTGACAAGCCATCTATTACATAGATTACTTTGTTGTATCAATATGTTTTATGATATTCTTTTTTCCAATTCATCGAAGGAAACTATTCATTATCATAGTTTCCCTCTTCTATTCTCCATATTTTAGTAAAAGTGGTCATTGAATTGACAAGCCAACTGTTACATAGACTACCAACTATTACATAATGAACAATTTGCTTTATGAAACCCTTCTGCTTCCACGTATAGAGGCAACCAACTCCACCACCACCAACCCACGTAATTAGCAAGCTCCACCGTTGTCATAAACAACCCCAGGAATTTTGTTGCAGAGAGCTTCAAATAGATGAGAGAAAAAAGGAATATCATGAAACATATTGATACAAGATTTGAGCTATGTTCTTTGGTAATAAATATTGAAGACAAATAGAGAAATTTTATAAGAGGTGTTAGAATAACACTTATTTTCTACTAAATATTATTGAAAAAAAGGGAAATTGTATGAATTTCCTGTAACATAGACAGATACATATACACACACATATATATATATATGTATTAAATTCCCCATTTCATATTGAAAAATGTACATACATACATACATACATACATACATACATACATACATACATACATATATATATAGACCAAGACCACTATGGCTCGTTTGACAATGCAAAAATATTTTTTATATACACATGTATATCTAAACAGATATGTATGCTATCTTTATTTGTATTTATGTAGAATTTGATTTAAAAAGAGTTTAAAATAGCATATATAAGTATTATTTAGCTTGTGAGAAAACCACTACAATACAACCATAGCATTCAATGATATAGCATTGCGATGTTAATAAAAGAGCATTTAATGGTGCATTATGTGTAACATGTTCCTAACAAAGCTATAAAATTGTTTGCACTTTGCTAGTGCAATGTGCCTATTGAAACTGAATACATTGAAAAATTCCAAAAACATTACAAAAAACTATAGTTCAAGCTAGCAACAATGTAATTTTTTGAGGCTACAAACATTGAATATTGCATTTGCTTGTTGCCACCATCTTGATTGCTATTGTCCAACACCACGAGCAACCATTTACCATTCTGATTTTGTGTTTGAAGGTGGCCAAAAGCCCCTTTTTGCATATATATATTTTAATAAGCTGAAATGTTTAAAACATGTTACTGATTTGCAGAACTTTCACCCTCTACTTATTGTTCCTTCTTGTCGTTGTGAACCTTTGACATTATGCCCATTTTTATGGAGGTCCTTCCTTGGGATGTCAATGACTACATGGTTAAGAATAAATATAGTATACACATCTATTTAGATATAGGGTATGTGCAGGATCATCATGGAAAAAATAGGCCCTTAAGTGGCAAAAAATTCAGAAAAAATAATGTTAGGCAACTTGACGTAAAAATTTGAATAAGTTATCTATATTATTTCAAAAATATGTAAGACTATAATCTGTAGAAAATTGAATGTAGTTTCTAAACTACTAGGTTTATTTAAAAATAAATAAAATCTATTTGGTGAAAATTTGAAATTTCAATGTAGTAGTACTTAAATTTCAGGGAAAAAATAAGAAGTAGGTGTCTGTCTGACCACCCTAACCATAATAAAATGATAATATTTTTTTATAAGATTTTTATATAAGTAGAGGACTCATGTCCGGATGTGATGCATATTTTTTGTAATTTTTTTCCAAGTAAATAATTAATTATGAATTTTTATGACAACTTTTAAAAATATAAAACTCGTATGTCTAACCACCTTAACTTGGTCAAAACTTCATGAGATTTATTTTTTCTTTTTTTAATCCTATAGTATGTAAAGCATAGAATGTGACACATGTTTCGATTCAAAAAATATGATACCGTTGAAAATTATAGATGTTTTTCATTCACCTATCGATCGAAATTTAGTCGTAATTCTAATAGAAAATGAATAATAATTATTTATTAAATTCAAATTAAAGCATAATTTATATTTGTGGAAAGCTGAGAATCTCCTCTAAAAACCCTTTTCGTTTTATCAAATTTGGGTAAGAAAAAAGTCGTCAACCACATACCCTACAAATACCCATAATATTGCCACTCTTTGGCCCATCATGATCCTGCACATACCCTATAGCAGTATATATAAATAGATATATACATGTGTACATATGGATATATATATCTGGTTATATATGTTTTTTAAAATGTGCAGACAAAGGGGAAATTCAATGCATATATGTACTTAATAATTTTTATTCTTATTGTTGTATATCCTATTGTTTGGATAAGAAAGGATGAAGGGAGCAACTAACAACATGTACAAATATTTGCATATAGGTATATGTAGAGATATAGTAAAAATTGCATGTATACATATATAAGCAACCTCAAAGATAAATAGATACATATAGGGATATATACATTTTCATTTATCATTTTTATTCAAGTGTTGTTCTATCTCCTATTGTTTGGACAACATTAAAATTGGAATGGTTATACCCATTTTCATTTAATCGAATTAGTAAAATGGTTGGCAGATTTTCAATATTTCTAAGTTGTCTACCAGTTGCCATTGGACGTTGCAATACATTAATCTTTTGTTTTTATTGTGAAATAGAGCTCTCAATTAGTGTAAAAGTTCCCACAACTATGTCTGTGGAATTGGGCTTTGTCGACAGGTCTCCAGAGCCCCCCAAGATTCATTTGGTGGCATCCCCCACAAGTTTTGTTATGGAGTCCGACTCTATGGGTGCCAATTTCCAACCTCCAAATACTAATTCCATAAGTTAATATTTCCTTTTTCTTATACCTATTGTAAACTTTTTGTTATTGTTTCCTTCCTCTTTTGTATTCAACTTGAACATTGCCTTTCAGTTTCTTTGAAATTAATACATATAGATTTATATACACATCGATGGACATATATTTGTCTACAGTTATCCCTGTATTTGTGTCTCTATGTGTCTATGTATGTATATATGTATGTATGTATGTATATATATATGTATATATATGCATATATATATATATATATATGTATATATATGCATATATATATGTATATATATGCATATATATACACACACAAACAAGATGTGTGTGCCACCTTTGATTTCATTTGCATATGCATCAATTTCTAGTAGCTACAACTATGTATTTAGAATACTGCATGTGTTTGGATGTCATATAGACAAATAGTAAACCAGTCAAATGTTTGAAAGGTAGTTCTATAGATTAACATTGATGTGTGCATATTTGCATGGTGAATTTAAAACAAATTGTATTGCTAAGAATAGAGAACCCAACAAACAATAACAAAGTTGTCTGGCATGTCTAAAGTTGAGAAGGATGCAAAGAAAATGAATAACTTCAATGTTGCACCTAATTCAAGCTACATTATTTGGTACTAAATATTATAGAAAAATTGGGAAATTATAAAAGAGCTATTATAAAAACACTTAAGAATCATAGGAAAATGATAGATGATCGAAAACCCACATTAAATAGAACTTTAAAATATGGAGAATAAAAGAGGTGAACTATGATAATCTATAAACACATTGTTCATAAAGAACATATAGCATATTCTATTCACACAAAACGCAAAACTACACATACCTTCACAATTACTGCACTAATTTTATCTTCAATACCTTTATGTTTTCATACTAACCCTATGCATATATATATATATATGCAATTGCTCCTATGTTAATGTGCATTTAAAAAAATACATATGTAGGAGAAATTGTATGTGTATGTTTATGTAGTATAACATTCAAAAAAATACACTATTCACAAAAAGCATATAACATGTTCCATCTACACAAAATGAAAAACTAAACACACCTTTACAACTACTAAACTAATTTTATTTTAAATATCTTTATGCTTTCATACTGACCCTCTGCATATATATATGCAACTGCTCCTATTGAAAAGTAATGATACAAGACAAGCAGTGTACGTAACAATTGGCTTGTCAATTCAAAATTCAAGCTACATTCTTTGCTACTAAATATTATATATGTAACACCCCGCCACACAACCCTAGAGGAAGTTGCAATTAACTACTCAAACGCATAATTTTTTAATTTTTTTAAAGTACAATTAACATGCAAGGTCACTACCCATTGCCAACAACCTCTAAGGTTACGAGACTGAGATTACTTTAAAACCCAAACAACAAAAACATGAATTGAAACCATAACATTTAATTACTTAAGGAATTAAGAACACATACATTCCATACATGATAAATTATATCAAAGAATAAGAGATACCATATGATTTCAAAACATAATTAAACAATAAGATTACAACTCTCATTCCCCGAATGAGGTAAATCCAATAAGCATGGTTACATATTACATCTTCCACCTCGATAACAAATGAGGGGTAATAAATTAAAAGATTCAACTGAAATGAATGAAACTTGAAAAGTAACTAGATCCTACGAGCTCTCCAACTAGAAATCTCATCCACACGAACAAGAAGAAAACCCAACAAAGTAAGGTGCATGTTGACACCCAACCAAGTGATACCCGAAGGCTCACCCCCCATGCTAGGAGATAGTAACATGGATTCCTAGACAAGACCATCTACCTCTAGACACAGGCTAAAACATAACTGAACTGAATTAAATACAAATACAACATCACTTAACACAATGGTTACAATGCTTTCAGAGTTAAATAATCAATTGCATCACTGATACAAATACACTGCTGACTTAGGAGAAGTGTCATCACAATGTTACATGGGATATCCTGGTAAGTCTTCCTAGGTCCTGGCCCCCATCTCGGGATATCCTGGAAACCTCTAACGACTCCTGGCCCCTCATGCAAACTAATGTGGAATCAATTATCTCTCGTAAAGACAAGATAACGATCTTGCCATTCTAGGCCTTCTCATCCCATCCCAAGTCTATACAAGCCCTTGCGTCCATGAGCGAGGAAAAATTAATCTTATTAAGTGTTTGATACTACCTATTCCTCTAATAAGTTTATTTATGTTATCACTGGATTAACTAACTTACAATGAGATACCTTGGCACCACTTTGTGTGTCAGCCCTCATTGCAAGCCACTCCTCTAAGACAACACATGGAATAACTCCACAACCCAAGGGTACACAAGTGCGACCTAAGGATATTAAATCCCTATCCACAACATAAAGTCAACACATCCCGTTCGTGATAATCGGGTATCTAACTAGATACATTTAAACGCACTACCCAAGGAAATCCAAAGGTTGACTAACATATTATGACAACCCACATAATTACATGAAAACCCCATCTGGAAGACTTAACAACCCTTCTAATCAATTTCCCCCAAAGCAATAACATGTAAGAAATCACATTTAAAAGAGCAATTTAACAGGAACTAAATCTACTTTGGATTCCCTAAATCCACTTCCTTTAATAAAATTCAATAGTTTATTTCTGCAATAAAACTGATTAAATTATGTCTCTTTTAGACAAAGGATAAAATTTAACCAGATATGTAATTCCCTAATTGCTCTTAAAAATAATAATAAACATTTACTTCTATGATCTAGAGCATATCGTTTTAAAATAAATAACTGTTCCATCAAAATATATTATTTTAAAAAAACAATCCATTAATTTGACTATTATACATTAATTAAAAATTCCAAAATTATATTTAAATCATTCCACCATTTTAATCAATATTTTAATATATCACAACTATATATATATATAAAATAATATACATACATATATACATATAATATAACCTCATATTATATATATATATATTATTTATATATTTTATTATTAATATATATCAATATTTTAATATTATATACATATAATATCAAATATCAAATATATATTTTAATGATTTATATATATTAATATTTTAATATTATATATATAATATTAAATATTAAAATATATTCTATTATTTTTATTTTTGAAAAAAGTCAAAGACACGAAATAGGGCACAAATTTGTTGGGGCATGTGCCGAGCTTAGAGGGTCGACTGTGTTAACCACAACCAAACCCATAGTTGTGGGCGCGGTTGTGTTAACCATAGCCGAACCCACCACTGTGGGCGGCGGCTGTGTTTAACACAACCATCCCACCCACTATGGGCGGTGGCTATGTTTAACACAACCATCCCACCCACTATGGGCGGCCATGTGGGGCACGCTGGGCACGGCTCCCTCCATAATGCCTTCCATGGGGGGCATGGTGGGGGTGAGCCCCCAGCAACCCCCAAAAGTTTGGGGTTAAAAATTTTATATAAAAATTTCTAGAACACAAAACTCCGGATTTTAAAATCCTTTTTTTTTTTCCATTTTAAAACAGGGTTTTATTTCCCATAAAAACAAATCACAAATACATATTATATATAAATGTATATATGTATGTATATATATATATATGAATTTTTCAAATAGATATATATATATATATACATATATATATATACATACATATATATATGTATATATATATACACATACATATATATATATATTTCAATTTTAACAAAAATAGCAGTTTAGTTGAGCAAATGTATATACATATACACATACAGATATATATATATATATACATATATATATACACATACATATATATATATACACATACATATATATATATATATATATATATATATATTTCAAATTTAACAAAACTAGCAGTTTAGTTGAGCAAATAAATTCTAAAGAAAAGAGTTAATTATAGCCATAATGCAATTTTTTTTTGAAGAAATTTATTTCTAAACTGAGGTTTCAAAGTTTTGAAACAAGATTTGAACATGGGTTTTCTTGCAAATCCAATAGAGTTTAAATATTTACAACATAATAAAAATTGTGAAACCTTTCAAAATGAAAACTAAATTAATAGAAAGAAAACCTTGTTTTCCAAAAGCTTGAAAGGTTGTCAATGGTGCTCTGAATTCTCCTTATGATTCCAACTCTTCCAAGAAATCCAACTTGCTTCTCCAAATCCAAAACCAAACCAGAAATTCCTTTCCTCCCTTATTTTTCAATTTTTCATTCTCCCCCAAAAACTCCATCAAAATCCCAATAATAGAAAAAAAAAAAAAAATGAAATATCTATTCAACCACCCTCATAAATTTTCAAAAAAAAAGGAAATATCTTAAATTTCTAATTTTAAAAAAATGCAAATTAAAACATATTTTCATTTTTTCAAATTCAATCAAAATATCTATTAATTCCAAAATGAATAACTTAATTCAATTCAACACAATTAATTTGATTAATCAATAAAATAAATCTAATCCAAGATTAGATTATTTTATTAATTAAATTAAATTAATTAATAAATTAAATAACATTTCTAACATTATAACCAGATAAATTTAATAAACAACTTAAATACATAAAGTCATTTATTTACCTTTTCCAACTTGCAATTAAATAAAATGAACGAGAGATGAACAACATAAAAGCAACTTAACCCGACTAAAACCCGATGACACACTATGACCAGGGTGATGACTTGGCATGAAAAACCTAGCTACTATCTCCCAATCAAATACCATTGGCCAATGGACTCACTCAAACCTGTGAAACTAGGTGGAGTCAATGTCCTGTACCTATCAACCTATGAACAAAGAGTATATCGAACATGCATATATATAACATAATAAAACACACCATGAAGAGGAAATCGTAGAATCATAGGGTGCTCACAAGCGAGTGGTGCAATTCCGTCCCCTTCACCAATACAATAAATTATTAACTGAAAAATCTAACATCAATAATATAATCAAAAGCATAAAACATCATTAATTCAAATATCTGCTAAGCTAATCCAATGCATGCCATAATGATAAAATCAGAATAAAATACCATCACATCAAAATATAACATTCACATCACTTTACAGTTAGCGATCAAATAGTAACCAAGAACCATAGTCAAAGTATTAACAGAAACAAAGCATAACAAAGAACACTGTCTGATCAAAAAGAAAAAATGGAGGGGTGCTACATCCTCCCCCCCTAGGGTCAGGATTACTCTTGGAAGCCTATGAAAAAATAGGGATAGAGCTCCCTCATTCTAGCTGCATCTTCCCAAGTGGATGATGTATCATCCCTAGGATCCCACTAGACCCTAACCTGATCAATATCTTGCCCTCGAAGAGCGAGCGTTCTGCACTCCATTATGGCCACGAGCTCCAAAGCCAGCTGCCCGTCCTCTACCTATAATGCATTCCAATCAAGGACATGAGAAATGCCTAGATGGTACAGCTGAAGAACTGAAACATGAAATACATCATGAATATGCGAGAAACTGGGTGGTAAAGCAAGATAGTAAGCAACTGGACCAATCTTCTCGAGTATCTCGAAGGGTCTGACAAAGCGAGGTGCCAACTTAGAGCACTTCCCATAATAGATTGGACTCTTTCGTGGATGCACCCACAAGAAGACTCTATCGCCCACAAAAAACTAACGATCCACTCTATTCGCATTCGCATACTTCTTCTGCCTATCCTATGCTACCACCAAGTGCTCTCTAATCCTATCCACTTGTTGCTCCATATCTTGCAACATCTCAGGACCCAAAGTTACTCTGTCCTCCACTCGATCCCAACTCAAGGGAGTGTGACATGGTTGCCCATACAATGCCTAGAATGGAGGCATGCTGATAGAACTCTGGAAACCGTTATTATAAATGAACTCTACCAAATAGAGATAATCTTCCCATCACGTCTGCTGGTCCATCACATACATACGTAACATGTCCTCGAGGATCTGATTGACCTTCTCGGTCTATCCATCTGTCTCTGGGTAATAAGTTGAACTGAAGTTGAATTGTGTCCCTATCGCATGCTGTAATGAAGTCTAAAGAGCTGAGGTGAACACTAGATCCCTGTCAGAAATAATCCAACGCAGAATACCATGTAACCTCACTATGTCCTCCATGAACACTCTGGCTATGAACAATGCAGTATAGGAAGAGCGAATAGGTGAGAAGTGTGCTACCTTTGTCAACGTATCGACTGTCACCATAATCGCATCATGCCATCTCAAAGAGTTGGGTAAACCAACAATTAAATCCAATGAGATTATATCCCACTTCCGCTTTGGTACTAAATGTGGTTGCAAAATCCCTACTGGATGTTGGTGTTTAGCCTTCACCCGCTGGCACTCAAGACATTGTGACACATAATCCGCAATATCGCACTTCATCCCCGGCCAAAAATATAACTGACGTAGATCTGGATACATCTTCTTCACCCCTGGATGGGCTGAATAAGGTACACAATGTGCTTCAGTCATGACCAAGGTGCGAAGATCACCTGATGAAGGAACGTATATGCATCCCATGTGCCTCAATATCTCATTTGAATCAAGATAATATCGTAAATACTTGCCCTCAAGGGGTCTTCTTTCCTCAATCTTCGTCCTAATCTCCTAATACCAACTATCCGCTGGAAGGGCAGAAAGAATCTAACTCCACAAATCTACAACAATAGTCAACTCAGATATCTCATGTCTCTGCCTACTGAGCGCATCCACTACGACATTCTCCTTCCCCTAGATATACTTCACTTCGAAGTAATATTCACATAGAAACTCCATCCAACGCCTCTGTCTAGCATTAAGGTTGGGCTGCGTGAAAATATTGAAGGCTTTTGTGATCACTGTGCAACTCAAACCTATGGCCAAGAAGGAAATGCCTCCATCTCGTCAATGCATGAACAAATGCTGCCAACTCAAGATCATGTGTGGGGTAGTTCAGCTCATGATCCTTGAGCTTTTGTCACTCGTATGCAATGACACGACCCTTCTGCATCAACACTGCACCTAATCCCTCCAAGGACGCATTTTTACAAACTACAAAGTCCCCAGTCGGATCAGGTATCGCAAGTATTGGTGCACTGGTCAGCTTCTCCCTAAGATTTTGAAACGCTGCCTCACACTTCTCTGACCACACAAACCTCTTCCCTTTCCTCTGAAGGGAGGTGATAGGATACCCTATTCTCGAAAATCCCTGCACAAAATGCCTGTAATAACTTCCTAGCCCCATAAAGCTACGTATCTCTACCACATTCGTGGGTGCAAGCCAATATGAGATCGCTTGGATCTTTGCAGGATCCACTAAAATACCTTCCCCTGAGATCACATGACCAAGGTATTGGACCTCAATCTTGAAGAATTCACACTTTGATAGGTTAGCATAAAGTTGATTATCCCATAAGCATTGTAATACCTACCGCAAATGTTCCTCATGCTCTTCCACTATCCTAGAGTATATCAAAATGCCATCAAGGAACACAAGGAAAAATCTGTCTAGGTACATATGAAATACCCCCTTCATCAGAATCATGAACATAGAGGGTGCATTCATCAACTTGAACAATACTATTGTGAACTCATAGTTACCATACCTCATTCGAAATATTGTCTTATGGATGTCTGATTCAAAGATATGAAGCTGATGATATCTTGACTTAAGATCAATTTTTGAAAAGATCGTGGCACCCTTGATCTGATCAAATAGATCATCAATCCTCAGAAGTAGATATCGATTCCTAATGGTCACTTTGTTCAACTATCAGTAATCAATACATAACCGAAGTGAACTGTCCTTCTTCTTTATGAAGATAACTGGTGCTCCCCATGGAGAAACACTAGGGTGAATGAAACCCTTTTCTAACAACTCCTCAAGCTGTAAGCAAAGCTCTTTCTGCTCTTGGGTGGTCATACGATAAGGAGCTCATGAAATGGGTTCTAATCCAGGTACAAGGTCTATCTTAAAGTCTATGTCCCTCTGAGGTGGCATCCCTGGAATCTCATCTAGAAAGACATCAAAATACTCCTGAAGAATGGGGTGACTATTGAGAGAGACTTTCTCTCATCCACCTCCTAAATCCAAATCATCCACTGTAATAGCGAATAACTAGCAACCCTGACGTACACACCTCCTCAACTACATAGCTGAGATGACCCTCAAGGAAATCAGCCTCTGAACTCCCACTATCTCTACTTCTCTGCCAGATACCTCAATGCATTGAATCGACTTATGTCGACAATCTATGACCACACTATGCGCCTCTAACCAATCCATCCCTATGACAACCTCATAAGAACCCAATGGAATAACTCAAAGGTACATTGTAGTATGGAGAGGTCCAACCTCCAATCTACACTCTGGTACAAGGGAATGGGATGTGACTCTCGCACCCGAGGCTAACTCAACCTGCCACCTATCGACTTACCTTACTACACCCAGTCTACATCACATCATGAAAAAAGAAGAAATGAAGGAGTCTAATGCTCCAGAATCAAACAAAATGGTAACTTGGTTACCCAACAACATACCATATGTCTCAGCGACAATACTCTAATGCTCTTCCTAGCAGTTATCAACCATTGCGAAAACACGATGCCCTCTGCCTGCATCTCCAACTATCAACTCAAATGCCACTGGTCCCTAAGAAAACCAAGATGTGTCCCTATTGGGACACATTCTAGCTATATGATCCTGCTGGACACATGCAAAACATCCATTACCTCTGCCATAGCCCCTGCCTCTAGGTGGTGCGCTAGACTACTGCACACTACCCCTAAAAGTGGACTGAGAACTCTGCACTGGCTGATCAAAGTTGAAGTGTTTCATATGCCTCCAGTTCTTGTCCCCCTACCTCTGTTAGAAACCTTTATGTTTCCCCTGAGAAACTACTGACCACTCTGCGAAGGTCCCTGCTGAGCCCTGGAAGGTGCACCTCCTTGAGGCTGACCTCCTCGAGCACTAGACCCTGCTGCTGAACTGCTGCCTATCTAAACACCCATGTTGCCTCCCAGTGCCATGGACAGATTCTTCTCTACTAGACGTGCTTTCTCCACCACTGTCTCCATGGTTTTGGATTCAAAAACCATCACACCTCTGCTAAGATGGGAGTTTAAGCCCCTGACAAAGTGGTGAACCAACATCCCCTCATTATCTCCTATCCCTGCAAACTATTTAAGCTCATAGAAGCGTCGCTCATACTGCTCAACTGACAAGGTCAACTGACACAAAGCATGAAACTCATCTCCTCGACGCTGACGCTAGTGCTCGGATAGGAAATGAGCTCTAAACCGCTCTAGAAAAATCTCCCAAGATACTAAGTTAATATCAATGTGGAGCTTTTGATCCTCTAGCCTCCACAATGTGGATGCGAACCCCCGCAGATACATGATAGCACACCGCATTTTGGTATTGTTGCCGTAAGGATGCAAAGAAAAGCACCTATCAAGGTCTATAAGCCAAGTCTCAGCCTCTAACCCAATGCCTGCTCCATCATACAGTGGTGGATGTGCCCTGAGTAGATCTCTCATATGCATCTCTGACTGAGGTGGAACTTCCCTCTCACCAAGATTACCCTGAACCTCAACCTACCTCTGACCAAGGAGCACTAGTGCCTCCTCAAGTTCTCTACGTGCAGCCTCAATCCCTAGAGGATTCTACTATCGATCACTACCCCGATGGGCATTCTACGATGCCTAATGTTCTTCCTAATCTGGAATAAGTGGAACAAGAGGAGGAGGGTCATGCTGACTCCCATCGTGACCACCTACATGGCCACATCCACGCCCTCTACCTCTTCCACATCTGGGAGGTATAATCCTGCACAAACACATCAAGGTATTAGGCAAGGTAAAGAACTTAAAACCTACACAACTAAAAGCTTAATGGGTTCATCATAATCCCAGAGTACCCATTGTTTAAACCTGGGCTCTAATACCATGTGTAACACCCTACCATGCAACCCTAGAGGAAGTTGCAATTAACTACTCAAACGGACAATTTTTTATTTTTTTTAAGTACAATTAACATGCAAGTTCACTACCCATTGCCAACAACCTCTAAGGTTACGAGACTGAGATTACTTTAAAACCCAAACAAAAAAAACATGAATTGAGCATGGTTACATATTACATCTTCCACTCAATAACAAATGACGGGTAATAAATTACAAGATTCAACTGAAATAAATGAAACCTGAAAAGTAACTGGATCCTACGAGCTCTCCAACTGGAAATCTCATCCACACGAACAAGAAGAAAACCCAATGGAGTAAGGTGCACATTCCACCCAACCAAGTGATACCCGAAGGCTCACCCCCTGTGCTAGGAGATAGTAACATGGATTCCTAGATAAGACCATCTACCTCTAGAAATAGGCTAAAACATAACTGAACTGAATCAAATACAAATACCACATCACTTAACACAATGGTTATAATGCTTCCAAAGTTAAATAATCAATTGCATCACTAATAAAAACATAATGCTGACTTAGGAGAAGTGTCATCACAATGTTACATGGGATATCCTGGTAAGTCTTCCTAGGTCCCGACCCCCATCTCGGGATATCTTGGAAACCTCTAATGAATCCCAGCCCCTCATGCAAACCAATGCGGAATCAATTATCTCTCGTAACTTAGACAAGATAATGATCTTTCCATTCCAGGCCTTCTCGTCCCATCCCAAGTCGATACAAGCCCTTGCGTCCATGAGCGAGGAAAAATTAATCTTATTAAGTGTTTGATACTACCTATTCTTCTAATCAGTTTATTTATGTTATCACTGTATTAACTACAATTAGATACCCTGGCACTACTTTGTGTATTGGCCCTCATTGCAAGCCACTCCTCTAAGATAACACATGGAATAAATCCACAAGCCAAGGGTACACAAGTGCGACCTAAGGATATTAAATCCCTATCCATGACATAAAGTCAACACATCCCGTTTGTGATAACTGGGTATCTAACTGGATACATTTAAACACACTACCCAAGACAATCGAAAGGTTGACTAACATATTATGACAACCCACATAATTACATGGAAACCCCATTTGGAAGACTTAACAACCCTTCTAATCAATTTCCCCCAAAGCGATAATAGAAGAAATCACATTTAAAAGAGCAATTTACCAGGAACTAAATCTACTTTGGATTCCCTAAATCCACTTCCTTTAATAAAATTCAATAGTTTATTTCTGCAATAAAACTAATTAAATTATGTCTCTTTAAGACAAAGGATAAAATTTAACCAGATATGTAATTCCCTAATTGCTCTTAAAAATAATAATTAACATTTACTTCTATGATCCAGAGCGTATCGTTTTAAAATAAATAACTGTTCCATCAAAATATATTATTTTTTAAAAAAAATCCATTAATTTGACTATTATACATTAATGAAAAATTGCACAATTATATTTAAATCATTCCACCATTTTAATCAATATTTTAATATATCACAACTATATATATATATAAAATAATATACATACATATATACATATAATATAACCTCATATTATATATATATATATTATTTATATATATATTTTATTATTAATATATATTAATATTTTAATATTATATACATATAATATCAAATATCAAATATATATTTTAATGATTTATATATATTAATATTTTAATATTATATATATATAATATTAAATATTAAAATATATTTTATTATTTTTATTTTTGAAAAAAGTCAAAGACACGAAATAGGGCGTGGATTTGTTGGGGCGCGCGTCGAGCTTAGAGGGTTGGTTGTGTTAACCACAACCAAACCCATAGTTGTGGGCGCGGTTGTGTTAACCACAACCGAACCCACCACTGTGGGTGGCGACTGTGTTTAACACAGCTGTCCCACCCACTGTGGGAGGCCATGTGGGGCGCGCTGGGTGTGGCTCCCTCCCCAACACCTCCCATGGGGGGCACGGTGGGGGTGAACCCCCAACAACCCCCAAAATTTTGGGGTCAAATTTTTTTTATAAAAAATTCTATAACACAAAAAACCTCATGATTTTAAAATCCATTTTTTTCCATTTTAAAATGGTTTTATTTCCCATAAAAAAAATCACAAATACATATTATATAAATATATATATGTATGTATATATATATATATATAAATATGATTTTTTCAAATAGATATATATATATATATATTTCAAATTTAACAAAAATAACAGTTTAGTTGAGCAAATAAATTCTAAAGAAAAGAGTTATTTATAGCCATAATGCAAATTTTTTTTTGAAGAAATTTATTTCAAAACTGAGGTTTCAAAGTTTTGAAACAAGATTTGAACATGGGTTTTCTTGCAAATCCAATAGAGTTTAAATATTTACAACATAATAAAAATTGTGAAACCTTTCAAAATGAAAACTAAATTAATATAAAGAAAACCTAGTTTTCCAAAAACTTGAAAGGTTTTCAATGGTGCTCTGAATTCTCCTTCTGATTCTAGCTCCTCCAAGAAATCCAACTTGCTACTCCAAATCCAAAACCAAACTAGAAATTCCTTTCCTCCCTTATTTTTCAATTTTTCATTCTCCCCCAAAAACTCCATCAAAAATCCCAATAATAGAAAAAAAATGAAATATCTATCCAACCACCCTCATAAATTTTCAAAAACAGAATAGGAAATATCTTAAATTTCTTTTACATTCTAATTTAAAAAAAAAAATGCAAATTAAAACATATTTTCATTTTTCCAATTTCAATCAAAATATCTATTAATTCCAAAATGAATAACTTAATTCAATTCAACACAATTAATTTGATTAATCAATAAAATAAATCTAATCCAAGATTAGATTATTTTATTAATTAAATTAAATTAATTAATAAATTAAATAACATTTCTAACATTATAACCAGATAAATTTAATAAACAACTTAAATACATAAAGCCATTTATTTACCTTTTCCAACTTGCAATTAAATATTTAATCAAGGAGAGATGAACAACATAAAAACAACTTAACCCAACTAAAACCCGATGACACACTATGACTAGGGTGATGACTTGACGCATAAAACCTAGCTACTATCTCCCAATTGAATACCATTGCCCAATGGACTCGCTCAAACCTGTGAAACCAGGTGGAGTCAATGTCCTATACCTGTCAACCTGTGAACAAAGAGTATATCGAACATGCATATATATAACTTAATAAAACACACCGTGAAGAGGAAATCGTGGAATCGCAGGGCGCTCACAAGCGAGTGGTGCAATCCCATCCCCCTCACCAATACAGTATTATTAACTGACAAATCTAACATCAATAATATAATCAAAAGCATAAAGCATCATTAATTCAAATATCTGCTAAGCTAATCCAATGCATGCCATAGTGATAACATTAAAATAAAATACCATCAGATCAAAATATAACATTCACATCACTTTACAGTTAGCGATCAAATAGTAATCAAGTACCATAGTCAAAGTATTAACAAAAATAAAGAAGAACAAAGAAGAACACTGTCCGATCAAAAAGAAAAAATGGAGGGGTGCTACAATAGACAAATAGAGAAATTGTATAAACTTAGGTATACTTCCTCCTATTGTGTTCATTTCCATTGTGCAACAACGTAAGAAAGAATTTACCACTTTGCTTCTGCCTATCGAGGCAGCCCAAACCTCCAACACTTTCATCCTACATGATCAACAAACTCGACCTCCATGGACTATCATGGTGAATAGCCCTGGGAAATTCATCGCTGACCTTCTAGACATATTCATTGCTGGTGATGAGGAATGCTTTCCATGCCTAGGATAACAAAAATTCTGGTGGGAAACTTTGAATACACAAGCTAGAGATAATTTGATGGGTAAGGAAAACTTATGGTATATAGGCACAAAAAAATGTAAAGCATGACATAGCTGCACAACTTTGGACTAGTTGCATGCATCCAATATTGTATTCTTGTAAATGTGACTTATACCAATAGTGAAATAGTGAAAATGGTTAACATAGAAATCTGTAGAATACTTGTATATATATTTTTATATATTCCAATGTTCAAACCATGTTATTCCTCTTCTGATCATCCATAGATATACATTTATATACACATGGATACACATATATTTTGTTATATGTTTATGTGTAATTACTACTTTAAATATATTTATGGTTATACATGTATATTCATGTATGCTAATATAGTTGAGCTTGTATGTATATTCCTAGGTCGTACCAATACATTCAAGTTCAATAATCCAATCAATTGCTAAATTAAAAAAGGCTAAAAAATAGCAATGAAACCATTTTTACTATAGCCAACATAAACAGAAAATTTGTGCAAAGCACCATACAAAATACTTACAACAAAGGGTAACTACAACAAGCACACCTATAGCTCTGCCAACTGTCAATCTTCCCTTGTAGCTCCCATTGGTAATGATAAATCCCACTCCTTTTTCCCCAAATTTTCTTCTTTGCCCAAGCTACCAAAGTGTGTATGGTGGTTTGGAAATAAACATACCAATATCAATGTCACAAGATATGTTCAATATACAATCTCAAATCAATTCTCCCATTGCACCAACACATCAGTCACACCTCAAAGAAATTTTCAATGATTGCTACCTTTCTTCGATGAAACAGTTCTGGCAATGCATTGATGCATTGTTGAACCTTGCTGTTTTTCAGATATACAAAGAAAGCTACATAGGGATGCGCACCCGTGCATCTGATTCAACAACCATGTGTGCTAGATGTTATTCTGAAAAAGGCTCCCATTGTTTCAGCTCTACAAATGGCATGGACCTAGGCCCACAACCATTCTTGCTAAAAAAGCTAACACAAGTTGAAAAAATGCTTATTGTCAGGGTGGCTCCAGTTTTACAAATGTCCCATGCTAGAGGAGGGCAGTTTAAATACAGTGGTCACACGATAAACTTTCCTCAAGATATATCGAGCATTGCAAAACTTTTGCCACATCAATTACAAGACCTTAAGGTTGTGATCATACGGTCGTCCACCATTGAAGGTGCAAACTATGATTGCTATGTTAATAAGCATCATGTCATGGATGCATTGAAATATAAAATTTAGTATGAAAAATACTAGGGTATGTGCAGGATCATCATGGAAAAAATAGGCCCTTAAGTGGCAAAAAATTCAGAAAAATCAGAGTTAGACAACTTGACATAAAAATTTGAATAAGTTATCTATATTATTTCAAAAATATGTAAGAATAGAATTTGTAGAAAATTGAATGTAGTTTCTAAACTACTAGGTTTGTTAAAAAAAAGAAAAACTCTATTTGGTGAAAATTTGAAATTTCAATGCGTGGTACTTAAATTTCAGTGGAAAAAATAAGAAGTAGGTGTCCGTCTGACCACCCTAACTACAATAAAATGATAATATTTTTTAAAATATTTTAGATATAAGTAGAGGACTCATGCCTCGATGTGATACATATTTTTGTAATTTTTTCCAAGTAAATAATTAATTATGAATTTTTTATTACAACTTTTCAAAAAATATAAAAACCGGTATGTCTAACCACCTTAACTTGGTCAAAAATTCATGAAATTCAATTTTTTTTTTTTTAATCCTATAGTATGCAAAGCATAGAATGTGATACCGTTTGAAAGCTATAGATTTTTTTCAATCAACCTATCAATCAGGACTTTAGTCGTAATTTGAATAGAAAATGAATAATAATTACTTATTAAATTCAAAGTAAAACATAATTTATATCAATGGAAAGCTGAGAATATCCTTTAAAAACCCTTTTCGTTTCATCAATTTTGGGTAAAAAAATAGTCGTCAGCCACATACCCATCATATTGCCACTTTTTGGCCCATCATGATCCTGCACATACCTACTACAATGATGTTGAGGCTCTTAGTATGTTACCTGATATTTTTCTTGATGTCTCCAATTTCTTGCATACAATAGAGCAAGTTTATGATGAAGGGTTGATGCCATCAACCATCTCAACAAATTTTGTTGAACATGAAAATGGCTCTTCAACCTTTTCATAATTTATGCCTTTCTTTACAAATGCTACACGAGCACTCCAAGCCATCAAAGAGGTATTACAAATTGAAAAAAAGGAGCAAAATATCTTGTCTTGGCCTGAAATTAGCTCTTTTCCTATTAATGAATGCAACACTTAAGGTTTATTTACAATGGCTTTTCCAAAATTGTTCCTGACTAGAGCAAAACTTCCTCTCCAACCAAGGAATATTCAAATTTAGTTGCATGAATATTCCCTCCACTTAATGAGATATTTTGACTGTAGATTTGGAAAACATGTCAGGTTTAGGTATTTTCTCTACAACTTGATAATGAGACATCGTAGTCAACAAACTACTTTTTTCTTCATCAAAGTGGATTTGGAAGATAAAATCCCAAAGTATTTGTCTGCATTGCGTGAATGGATTCAAGTTGCTCTTGACGACCAAATCGCAAAGTAGCTAATGCATTTTGGTGCATCGTTGTGTGGGGCTTGCTCCTTTTGGAACAGTTGTGGGGCCCAACTATTTGCAATGATTGAACAACTTTGGATACCTACCCTTTTTTCACTATGAGCTGTGCAAACAAAAAATGGTCTGATCTACAAAAAAAAATTCTTCTATGGCTCGTTTGGAAATAGAGTCTTCAACAAAGACTCTGATAGATAGCATTATTCAAAATACACATATAACATGTTTATATCTACATCATAGATTCTCAATTTTCCATGAAGAGGTGATTGAAAAGCTTTTACACGCAAAAGATTATTGGTGTAGATATGAATGGCAGCATTGTGGCTCTGCACATGTACATAGTTTTTGATGGATTCCAAAATCACTGAACATGGACACTCTTGATTGGTCCAATCACCATGATGTTACCATGGGAAGGAAATTTTTTGATAGATATGTTTCAGCTTGGAATTCACATTTCCCTGCACAAAGATTCCTTAAAATTTATCACTATAATTTTGAAGAAAATCTATGCTTACTTTCCACAAGCTAGATTATTTCTAGTGATCCAATCATAGATTATGAAGAGATACTAAATACAATTCAAAGGCACACAAAATTCTCTAAATATAATTGTTTAAGGAAAAAAGGAGAGCAATTACAATGTCGCTATAAAGCACCTTAGTAGCAACAACTTACCTCTACATTGACATCTAATGTTGAGTCTAACAAATCCTACAATTCAACAAGAAATGATGATCACCTAAATATTCATAGCCCACCCATGCTTGAAATATGGTGTGACAATGTTGACTGCTAGCCAATTGTTTCTAGGAAAATTGTATTAAATTATATCTCCAAATATGCCTGGCTAAATCTGAGAAGAAACTAGAAAATTACCTTGATACGTTGAAAAGAATTACTTGAATACAAATATAGTTGAGGATAGAGCACTGCTTGCATATCAAAAATTCATGATGAACATGTTGGAAGCAAGAAACATTGAGAGGGGAGGGGGTGAATCAGTGTTGTGCAAATTTTAATTCTTTTATCCTGATCTTTATTCCACTACACATATTTAACCAAAATCAATATGTAGAAACAGAAAAGAATAAACCACACAACCATAACACAAGGATTTTTATGAGGAAACCCTGTAAGGGGAAAAACCACGGTGGATGGCCAATCCACAATATGTTTTGAGTATACTCAAAAGAAGTATTACAAAATGAGAATGCACTTGCATTCAGGCTCACTACCTAGAGCTCACTGCTCAGAAGATGGGGGATCATTTCCCTTACAAAATTTTGGAATTGATCCAAAAGAAAATGAACTGAGTAGATAGAATCTACAAATTATTGATTGTAGTTCCGGTTTATCTTTGATGACAAACTTGTGTCTTGTTGACTGGTAATGAAATTTTGCTTTGTTCTGCCCAAGTTCACACACAAAATCTCTATGCACAAGTTAAACTGCACATGATATTGCTCAAATACACCTTAGATATTCACAACAAACACACACACACCTTCATTTCTTCAAATGATGTGACCGAACACCTAAATATATCCACTCACTAGGAATTAACCATCACAGGTTGGATTCAACAAAACTTAATAACATTTGCAATCAGTCAGCCCAAAAACATAAATAATTCCAATGTGTATCCAAACAAGCTGGCTACAAAATAGCTAGGACCCATAATTAATTATCTAATAAAGATAATTTAGCTTTATACAATGGTTATATACCATTTACACTGAGTCATCTCCAACAAGAAAATAAACTAAAAATGTCCTACTGGACCTCCAAAACCATGTAGAAACAAAGACAACAATATAAGATTCAATGATAAGGTGTTCCATGTACTTGATAAACAATTTCAGTGATCCACAACATGAAGTGATGATCTGGTGAATCTATTAGACCGAATACCCTATTCTGTTAGTAACACACAGTTTTCCACTTTAACTACAGGTGTGACTGAATGCATAACTATGGACCAAAATGATGACTATAGTTGCTATCAATGACAACACAAAACCAAAAACTACGTCCACACGAGCCATATGCCAACAATCGCCCCCTTTGGCATTGATGGCAACACTTAGTGAAAAATGACTAAGTGTCGAAACTAATAAACATTCTACGAAAATACAAAATACTGCTCCATTGCAAAATATTACCCCCCCTAAGAATATGTTTTCATTTTTCACATACACTCTCCCCCTTTGACATCAATGACAAAATTTGGGGAAAACAAAATTTCAATACTGTACAATTATATCCAGAGACTTACAAAAATGTGAAGATGTCTACAAAGACAATCTTTAGTCCTAATTTTGAGTCCCAGATACTCCTCAAACTCTCTAGAATGGTAATATGACCACAAAGAAGATAAGCTATGGTTTATGCAGCTTCCAAACTTATGGGATCAAGAGCGGTCAGAGCACTTTTTGCTTCTTTCAGAGTATTTTCCATTGTCTCAATTTTTGGGCTTATCAACTTCCTGAATTCACTTACTCTGCTAATAAATTTTTCATTTTCAAACTTCAAAGTCTTTAATTAATAAAGTAAGGATATTACTTGACTATCTTGCTAACTCATACTGTTGGTCAAAGGATCAAAGGTGTTGGAAATAATAGCCAACTGCTGCTCAATATCTTTGATCTTTTTCTCATTTTCCACAATAAATTTTGACAAGATTAGGAAGGATTTGTACATATTTCCTCCTTCAGTTATAGCACCTTAGATATTCTGTATACAAGTTGCTAGTAGTTTCTTGTCCTTGGCAATAAGTTGGATTAGGCTTCCAATTCTTTCCTGCTTAAATTCCTTTTTCACTTGAACCTGAGTTGAAACCTCAAAAGACTTGAAATGAAAGTCTACAGAGCTTATAAATATTTTTAACTCACCAGAGGGGGATTTAGATGGATCCATAACATGGGTAGGCATCAGTTTCTGTAAAATATCATATGCGAGTTTCATCAGCTCACTATCTTCAATATAAGATTTAAATGTTTTCTCGTTGGCTCTATCTTGAGCTAATTTGGAAACTTTTAGCATCTGAATTGGAGACAATGTGGATAAGTTGATTGAGCTCTCATCAAAATCAGAGTCTGATTCTACCTTCTGCTCCAACAGAGATTCCTTTACCTCTTTCAGACCAATTTCTTGATTATTTCCCTTGTCAATCTTAGATTGAGCTTCTAAAATGACTTCTGGTAAATCTTTTTCTTCACCAGACACTTCTTTCACATCAAATACCACCTTACCTTGGACCTTAGTCACAACAGGTGTCTTAGTGTTTACATCATTGGGAGAAGTTGGAATATCCTCAAATATTGGAGGATCAGATACATTAATGTTCTCATCATTTTCATTTCCTCCTTCTGACTTGCTCTCTCCCACATTCACTTCCTCATGACTTTGAGCCTATTCAATATTGACTTCCTCAATATTTACCTTTTCTTTTCACAAGAACTCTTCCAGAATTGACTTGGTCTCACCCATAACAACATCAATGTTACCGATCATGAGTTTATTGATTCTTGACTCTTTACTTTTTGCAATAAATTCCCTTGCCCTAATTTTGCAGGGTTCTCAGTCTTTTAATATTTTGGGGCAAAAAATTCTTGTGTGGATCTTCAATAAACTTCATTGGTAGTTTAGATTCATTCCACAAGGACTAAAGAGTATCCAACTTCCTATTGGATTTTTCTGAATTCTAGTACCGATCACTTGTAGGGGGTTCATAGAATTTCCTTGACAACCCCCCTAATGCAGAGATCTACAATTAGTTCCTAGGGGTGTTACTAGAAGATGCTTCTCATGCGGATCCAATTTCTTCTGTAGAGGGATTCTTCTTCACCCACTTCTTTTGCATCTACTTCTTGATCTCATTAGTAGTGATCTTTCCTTTTCCCTTAACATCCAGTTGATTATTTTATTTTATCGGACCTTTTTTTTTCTGACAAAATCTATAAGTGTGGCCAAATTTGTTGCAGTTGTAGCAAACAAAACTTCTCTACTTGGGCCAATTATTCCACTGACTTTGTCTAGACCTGCACTGGTTAGCAACATGTCCAAATTTATTGCATGCATAGCATTTTACATCTCTATGAGGGATATGCATCATAGTTTTACATTCACTTGACTTGTGACCATACTTGTAACAATTAAAGCATTGTCCTAAGAATGACGGTCTACTTGTGTTCACCCTACTCCTACATTGAGAAGCCATATGACCAATTTTTTTGCAAGTATAACAATAACCATTAAATCTTTGAGCATTAGGTTGACTTACCGGATTTCTATTGGATTTATTCATTTTGTTTCCTTGTCTGGGATTCCTTTGTCCAAAATTCCTTTGTGCAGATATGGAGCTTTCTCCTTCCTCATAGCCAAGACCTCATTTGTCACCATCATTTTTTTGTCCCTTGATTAACTCATCAAGTTTGGTCGAGCTTGCTTTGAATTTCTCTTTGAACTCATTTGTTGTAGTAAGTTCATCCCTAAGATCATCAATCTATTTTTCAAGCTCTTCTTCATTGTTCTTGGTTTGCTCCAATTCATTCTCTAATCAACTGCATTGTTCAAACTTTCTTTCAATGATTGTGCAAGCTTTTCTTCATTTCTCTTTCTGTCCTATAATTCTTTATTCATCTTCATCATGATGGATTATGTCTCATGCTTCAAGACAACATTCTCCTGAGCAAAATTTACACATTCTTCTATTTTTTCTTTCAGGACTTGATTGATTTTCTCATCTTCATTGGTTTGTTCTTTTGCTTGAGCTAACCACATAATTATTTTCTTTTCTCCCTTGATTCACCAATCTTATCTTTCAATGACTAGATTTTTTTTGCATTTTCAAGATTTTCTTGCAATTCCCAGATCTCAAATTTTGACTTGTCAAGATCATCCAACGCCACCATGAGTTGTTGTTGAAGACTGCTTGTATCCATGACTTTCCAAGATCTCCCCAAGCTATTAGACTTCTTTAGAGGAAAAAAATCTGATACCAATTATTGGAAACAAGCAAAACTGAGAGGGGGGGTGAATCAGTGTTGTGAAAATTTTAATTCTTTTATCCTGATCTTTATTCCAAGGTAAACCCACAATAGTGGGTTACAATTTTTCAAATGAAGAAAATTTAGAAATGCCCATCAAAAAATTTAAAATGATTTACCCCTTCTAATGAAGGGGATTCGAATGAACCACCCCCCTTCTAATGAACCCCCCTTCTAATGAACCCTCCCCCCTTCTAATGAACCCCCCCCTTCTAATGAACCCCTCTTGGGGGGGTTCAAATGAACCCCCTTTTTTCACCTTCCCCTCCACCATTTCAAAATTTATGCATTTTTTTGACTATCGAAGCTTGGGAAGGAGGTGAAAATGGAGTCAACTTGATAAACCAAGTTCGATGATTGTAGTGATCGAAACGTGCTTTCCAACAACTATAAATTTAATATATTTTGTTTTTATTTTTACTTTTCTTTTTTAGTTTTATTGTACATAGGTTTTTCACCAAACATCAAGTTCAATGAAAAATCATTGTGGAAAAATAGTAAATTTAAGGAATTTTTTTTTGAAAAATATATACGCTCTAGGTATTGATGTCCTTGTTCCAACAAAAAAGAAAAAATGAATTTCAATACATACCAAAAATAGTTATGCAAGCCGAAGTGCACCTATGTCTAAATTATAAATGTTTTGACTTCAAAAATTAAATAAAAGAAAAATATTCAACAAAATGCTATGAAACAAAATGAAAGCACTAGGTACTTGTGTTACCAACCTAAATTCAAAAGAATCAAAATTTTATCCTTTCTAGAAAAACAGTTATGTGAGCCGAAGTACACACCACTTTTTAAAAATGTTGTTTACTATTAAAAACTTGTTATCAAAGGAGACGCAAAAAAATTACAATTTAATTTCATTTTTTTTAAAAAAATATACATTTAAAATCTATAGACAAAACCTCACAAATCACTAGTTCACATCATTTACAAATTCCTAATAGTTTACCTACTATAAGTGTTAGAAAGTGAAGTTTTCTCTGAAAATGTTGATTTCAATGTCATGTTTGGCCAAAAAGTGTAACCCATTATTGTGGGATGACCCTCCACTGAACATATTTAACCAAAATCAATATGTAGAAATAGAAAAAAAAAAACACACAACCATAACACAAGGATTTTTATGTGGAAACCCTGTAAGGGGAAAAACCACATTGGATGGCCAATCCACAATATGTTCTGAGTATACTCAAAAGAAGTATTACAAAATGAGAATGCACTTGCATTCAGGCTCACTGCCTAGAGCTCACTGTTTAGAGGATGGGGGCTCATTGCCCTTAATTTTTTTTGGAATTAATCCAAAATAAAATGAACTAAGTAGATAGCATCTACAAATGCTTGATTGCAGTTATGGTCTAGCTCTGATGACGAACTTGTATCCTATTGATTGATAATGAACTTTTGCTTTGATTTTCCCAAGTTCGCACACAAAATCTCTATGCACAAGTGAAATTACGCATGATATCGCTCAAATACACCTTAGATATTCATAACATACGCACACACACTACCTTCATTTCTTCAAATGATGTGACCGAACATCTAAATATATCCGCTCACCAAGAATTAACCGTCACAGGTTGGCTTCAACAAAACTTAATAACATTTGCAATCAGTCAATCCAAAAACATAAATAATTCCAATGTGTATCCAAACAAGTCATCTACACAATAGCTAGGACCCATAATTAATTATCTAATAAATATAATTTAGCTTTATACAATGGTTATATACCATTTACACTGAGTCAACTCCAACAAGCAAATAAGCTAAAAATGTCCTACCAGACCTCCAAAACCATGTAGCCACAAAGACAACAATACAAGATTCAATGATAAGGTGTTCCACATGCTTGATAAACAATTTCAGTGATCCACAACATGAAGTGATGATCCAGTGAAGCTATTAGACCAGATACCCTTTTTTGTCAGTAACACATAGTTTTCCACTTTAACTGCCAGTGTGATTGAATGCATTACTATGGACCAAAAGGATGACTATAGCTACCATCAATGACAACATAGAAAACCAAAAAATACTTCCACACGAGCCATATGCCAACAAAACATTCTTGTGGAGCATGTCATCTCTACACAAGAGACATGCCATATGTTACAGAAATTTCCCCTTGTCACTTCAAGTTGACAATATGTTCGCTTGAATGTTGGAAAAAAGGCATAGTTTTGTATAAATAAATATGATGCTAATGAAGGCCTGCCAACAAATTGTATTCATTGCTATATGCAAAGGCCTCCAAAGCTAGGTGTTGTATCCCTAATTGACTCAATCCATTTATACACACATTCAAACTATAGCAAAAAGGACAAATGGAAATCAAGACACCAGTCTGCAATTGTTCTCGTGTACCCCTTGTTCAAGGCTATTCCCCTTGAATATATAGAAATATTTGACACATTTTTTTGGACTGAACTTATGTTATACAAACCTTTTTGAAACATACACACAGATATAGGTCTTGGCAAACAAGACATAATACAAAATTGGAAAGTTTTTAAAATAGCTGGTTATTAGCCTTAGCATGTTAATAGAATTCTAGGTGCATCCACGATTGAAGAGCATCATGGTAGTGAGAATGATGATTTGAACCGTCAACCTTCTATGGATGAATATGAATGGGAATTTTTGTCTCGGCTTGATGCTACTACTAACTTTAGTATAAATCAACTCTAGCCGTTGGGTAGGTGAGACTTTGATATGAACCATTCATGGAATACAAACCATGTGCCTGAACAAATTCATCATATTGATTTGAAGTTCATTCCATTGGCCAAGGAACAACATGAGCAAGCCACTATACAATCCTTTCCTGTAAATACATCAACCCATCAACTTTCACCAAAACAACAACTAGCTCTTCAAATCATCCAATGCCATCACATGCAACCTTCCCCCAAAGCCCCTCTCCACATGATCATTCACGAAAGAGCTATTACTAGTAAATCCTTTTTGATAAATTATATAAGACAACAAATAAAAGCCTTTGTCACTAGATGCAATAGCCCGCTACTCACATTGTCCCCTACAGGTGTTGTTGCCTACAACATATGTGCATCCACAATCCATACATAAAGGATATGAATCCTTTGTAATTCCAACCATTAACAATATTCCAAGAACAATTTAAATATATTCAATAAATTTTGATAGATGAAATGAGTTTTCTAGGCCCGAAGTTGTTGCTTAAAATAGATAGTTGATTGCGCCAAGCATTCCCTGATAAACAAATGCAACCATTCGGTGGTGTTTCTATCATCCTTGTTGGTGATCTTGTCCAATTGTCACCAGCCATGTATACTCCAATTTGTGCTTCACGATCATTGGCTGTAGCCTAATGGCCTACTTTAATAGTCTCAGTAACATTGGACACTATTTTCACCAACAAGGAGATAGTGGGTATGTGCAGGATCATGATGGGCCAAAAAGTGGCGATATGATGGGTATGTGTAGGGTATGTGGCTGACGACTTTTTTTATACCCAAAATTGATGAAACAAAAATGGTTTTTAAAGGAGATTCCCAACTTTCCACCAATATAAATTATGCTTTGCTTTGAATTTAATAAATAATTATTATTCATTTTCTATTTGAATTACGACTAAAGTCCTAATTGATAGGCTGATTGAAAAACATCTATAGCTTTCAAATGGTATCACATTTTTTGAATCCAAAACATGTGTCACATTCTATGCTTTGCATACTATAGGATTTAAAAAAAAAATCATGAAGTTTTGACCAAGTTAAGGTGGTTAGACATAATTTTTATATTTTTAAAAGTTGTAATAATAAATTCATAATTAATTATTTACTTGGAAAAAAATTACAAAAAAAATATACAACACATTTAGACATGAGTCCTCTACTTATATCTAAAATATTATAAAAAAATATTATCATTTTATTGTGGTTAGGGTGGGCAGAGAGACACCTACTAATTTTTTCCCTAAAATTTAAGTACTTCTACATTGAAATTTCAAATTTTCACCAAATAGATTTTTTCTTATTTTAAATAAACCTAGTAGTTTAGAAACTACATTCAATTTACAAGTTCTATTCTTACATATTTTTGAAATAATATAGATAACTTATTCAAATTTTTATGTCAAGTTGCCTAACTCTAATTTTTTTGAATTTTTTCCCACTTAAGGGCCTGTTTTTTCCATGATGATCCTGCACATACCCTAGTCCTGCCCAACAAAATTTTTGAACAGTCCTTCTCCATATAAGAAATGGTGAGGCTCTCACCAATGATTGGGAAGAGCTTATGAAACAAACAAATAAAATTCTCTCACCCACAGAAAGAGAACAATTTGATGTTGGAACACATTTTTTTGCCACAAATGACTTAGTCGCATTCCACAATAAAAAAATGATCAAACAATTAAACCTACCCAAAGCCATTATCACTACTCGAGTAGCACAACAAAAGACATCTGATTATGGAGATGATGACCAACTTCTCCCACAACTGCTACTTTGTGTTGGTGAACATGTGATGCTAACAAGAAATTTTTTGATTCAAGTTGGGCTAGTCAATGGATCCCTTGGTCTTGTTATAACTATTGTGTACAATGTACATTGCACAATACACGTTGCAAACCACCAGATTTTCCTGAATATGTTGTTGTACACTTCCAAAATTACATTGGCCCACCATGGGACCTACAAAACCCAAGAGACATCCCCATCCCAACTATAACCTGAGGCAGTCAGACACAAATTCCACTCACCATGGCATGGGCAATCACAATACATAAAACATAAGGCTTAACATTAGACAGAGCAACAATAAACATAGGCAACAAAGAAAGGAAAGGGATAACTTTTAGAGCTATCTCCCATGTTAAATCAATTGAAAGAATCCACATTGATCCAACATTCTCATTTGAGAGATACTCCAAACTAAGCAACAATAAATACACTGCTCAACGTCATAGTGAAGATGCCCGGTTGGAACAGCTCCAACCCCCACCAAATGCTTTTGTCCTTGCCTCATGTTTCAGATTATGAAAAGGTTTCAAAAGATTTATTTTCACATTGGCTCAACACCATATACCATCCTCTTTTGAAGCATTTTAGCTTAAATTTTATAGAAACATACCAAGTAATAACCTATGCAAAATGGGTATAATGCCAAAGATGCATAGAGATACCAAGGAACAATAAGCAGAGGGAAAAACTTGTACAAGTCAGTGACATGTTTTGATCATTCTAGTCTATTAAAATATATATTCAACTATTCTAGAAATATTTTCAATAATATTGTGTTGTATTTGACTGATTAGTTTTAAATTATGCACCTATGCTCTGTTTTCATTTTATGTGCCTATATACTTTAAGTTTTACTACCACATTAAATTTCCCCTATTTATTCAATGCTTTCCATCCTCTTCAATCTTGCACATTCAAGATAAATATGTGCCCATTAATATTAATATAAATATTTTCAACATTTCATTGTTTCATACTTTCTGTATATGATATTTAGAAGAATACACTCTTCTGTGTATTCCACCTATCCATGTTTGTCCAGGTGTCTTTAAATTCCATGATGTCAATTCTTTATCAAGATACCTATTTTTATAAAATTACCACAACAAATAATACACTACAATATGAGAGATCACATATGAAAACACCAGATTTTCCCCAACTTTGAGCAAAAAAAACACTACAATATGAAAGATCATATATGAAAACACCAAAATTTTCTCAGCTTTGTTATTATGTGACATATGATGAGACTCCATGAAATTACTCATGGGTTTGGCTAGAGCCCACAAGGCTTCATGATGCCAATATGGTAGGGAGGAGAACAATCGTGGGTTTTGTGTTTCTCCCTTTTATGCAAAATATTTCTTGCTAGATAGATAGATATGTACAAAAATCCTTCCATACACTTGGCTTCTACAAACATACTCTACTCTACCCATTGGATTTCTCCATGTGTGTACAACTATCCTTTCAACTTATCTGACTGATTATTTATACAGAGTTCTATAGCACGATACCAATTTCCTCTAAAATTATCACAACATTTGCATTATGTTATTCTAAATGTATTTGTATGAAATATACCATTGCAATCTAAGGAATGATATATTAAAATCATCAATTTTTGCAATTTTAACACTCTATGATATATAAAATACTCCATCAAATTCCCCATCACCCTTTTCTACTTTTCTTGCTTGGTGATTCTACTTAAGCCCATGTGTCTTCATGATTTTCACATAGGGTTCACATTGCATACAATTCTCTTTCAACCGATTTTAACATGCAGTATTCTAAACATATAGTTGCAGCTATTAAAATTGATACATATGCACATAAAAAACAACATTAAATGTCAAAGATGCACAAAGATACCAACCAACAATAAGTAGAGGCCAAAAGTTATATAAGTTAGTAACATGTTTTGAACATTCCAATATATTAAACTATATATGCAAATACTCTAGAAATATTTTCAAAAAAATTGTGTTGCATTTGACTAATAAGTTTAAAATTCTGCAACTATGTTCTATTTTCCATTTTTTGTGCCTTTATACCCTCATTTTTTTCATTTATTCTTCATGCTTTTCTTTCACATATTCTTATGTGTTCTTGTGAGCTTTTCAATTAGTTTTATTTTATTCAAATAGTTGGAAAATGTTGATCTACAAAATTCTCTTTTGAGCATTTCACTGTTTCGTTCTTCTTGTATGTTACATTCAAAAATATATAGTCTTGTCTACATTGCATTTTTGTCTAATATATGATAAGACTCCATGCAATTTGTGACGGGTTTCCCAAACCTGTTTACAACGACAGTGGAGTTTTTTGACCACGTGGGTTGGCAGTGGTGGAGTTGGTTTCCTCGATCAATGAAAATAGAATGGTAAGTATTTGCTTGCATGAGGGTTAATGCATCCTGGTGTTGTTGTATGATAGGAGAGGGGGAGTAAATGCAATATTCATTGTTGCAGTGTGAGGATGTATATTGTTTTGGTTGCATTGCGAAATGACCCACTGTGGTGTTTCTTTAATAGCAGACTATTGAAAAATCGTACCATCCACCTCTGTTAGATAGTAGATTGGAGGATTTTACAAGTGTTGTGCTCCACAATCTACAACGATTGGCCTCCTGTTATTGTTGTAAGTTGTTCTGCAATGTCTTTTTGTCATTCCATACACATCTAACTAGAGACATATATTTTGATATATTCAAATAAAATGTTGCTTTACAGTAATATCATGGTGGGATCAATGCAAGCATAGATGGACAAGGAGATATGAAGCCCATTTGTGAGACAATTGGTACCTAAAAGATGACCATAGCTATAAGCATAAACAAGGTTTGTTTTATAAAATTATATTTTACTAAGTTATAGATTCAACCTTTTTCTTCCTGCATGGATAGATACCTAGCTCCATATATTTGTTGCTATATATATACATGCATGCAGGAAATCTTAGATGCACTTGACTACAACAAACATAGTTTATTGTACACATTACATTTGTCCATGTTTCTATAGTTATCTTTTCAGCTCGTGGGAAAAATTATCTATAGGCATCTCTTTATCAACATACCCATTATAGACAAAAATAATATTAAATATAACTTTAAAATATGGAGTATAGAAGAGGAAAAATATGATAATGAATAGTTTGTTATGGGGAACTGAAAAAAAGAATATCATGAAGAATAGTTTGTTATTAGGAACTTTAAATAGATGAGATAAAAATAATATCATGAAACATATTGATACAAGACATATAACATGTTTCATCCAAACAAAATAACCACGGTAATTAATAGTTTGTTATAAGGAGCTTCAAACATATGAGGAAAAAAGAATATCATGAAACATATTGGTACAAGACAAGTAGTCTATGTAACAGTTGTAAGAGGTATTAGAATAATACTTAAGAAGCACACGTAAATGACATATGAACAAAAACCTTTGGCCTGCTTCCAATTTTTTTAGTCTGTGTATGTTTTCCTACCTCTCTTAAAGTTCTATTTAATGTGGGTTTTCGATCATTTGTTATTTACCTGCGATTCTTAAGTTTTTTTTCTAACTCTTTTACAATTTCTCAAATGACAGATGATCAAAAACCCATTTTAAATAGAACTTTAACATATGGAGAATATAAGATGTAAACTACGGCTATGAAGAGTTTGTTATATAGAACTTCTGCTCTACACAATGCTTATAGCACCAAAGATGCACAGAGATAACAAGGAACAATAACCACCAGCCAAAAAACATCCATAGACCAAAAAAAATTGAAAGTAGTCTAAAGGTGTAGGTCAATGTCATGTTTGTAGTTTATACCAATCTACAAAATTTTAGAATTTTGAAAGTTAGAAACAATTCTTCTCACAAGGACAATAGAATAAGAAACTCTTAAAGTGTCATGCCAAACAAAAAATTACATGGGGATGCAATCCTTAATTAAATGCACAAAAATATTTACCTAGGCTAAGATATCAAGAATACAAGAGCTAGACTATGGCAATGAATAGCTTGTTACAGGGAGCTTCAAATAGATGAGAGAAAGATAATATCATGAAACATATTGATACAAGACAAGCAATCTATGTAATCGTTAGTTTTTCAATTCACAATTTATCCTACATTATTTGGCACTAAATATTATAGAAAAACAGGGAAACTATAAAAGAGATATTAGAAACACACTTAATAATCACAGGAAAATGACAGATGATTGGAAACCAACATTAAATAGAACTTAAGAACATGGAGAATAGAAAAGGTGAACTACAATAATGAACAGTATGTTATGGGGAAGGGGATATTGGTACAACACAAGCAATCTATGTAATAGTTGACTTGTCAATTCAAAAATCAAGCTACATTATTTGGCACTAAATATTATAGACAAAATAGAGAATTTGTAAGAGAACTATTAGAAAAACACTTAAGAATCATAGGTAAATGACAGATAATCAAAAACCCACATTAAACATATTGATACAAGACAAGCATTCTATGTAAGAGTTGGCTTGTCAATTCAAAATTAGAGCTACTTTCTTTGGTAGTAAACCCATATTGAATACAACTCGTAAAGCCAATGGGTAGCAATAACTTGTGCAGAATGGGTATAACACCACATACTTAATTGAAAATTTGAGCTACATTACTTGGCACTAAATATTATAGACAAATAGAGAAATTGTAAAAGAGCTATTAGAATAACACTTAACAACCACTAAACCAATTTTATCTTGAATATATTTATGCTATCATACTAACCCTCTGCCTATATATATATGCAATTACTCCTATGTTAATCTACAATTTCTCATATGTTAATGGGTATAATGCCAAAGATGCACAAAGACAACTACAAACTATAAACGAAGGGTGAAAAACTACTAAACCTGACCATATTTTTTTATGAAAGAAAGAAGATTTAACTACAATTTCTCCATCCATACAGAGCCATAATATCTTCAAAGTCTCCAAAATGGGTATAAAGCCAAAGATACAAACATATAACAAGGAACAATAAGTAGAGAGTGAAAGACATGAACAATAAATTAATCATTCTAAAACCTCTTATACAATTTCTCTAATTGTATTTAATATTTATTACCAAAGAACGTAGCTCGAATCTTGTATCAATATGTTTCATGGTATTCTTTTTATCTCATCTTTTTGAACTGGAGACCCATCCACAAAGCTCGATTTCAAAAACTATAGAAAAGTGTATAATAACTAAAAAGATGCATCTAACTTCACAAACATATATATTGGTATAGATTTTGTTTTGCAAGTGCTTATATTTGCATTGCATGGCTAAGATGTGTAGACACGTAAAATATACATGCACCTGATCATGATTTTACTAACACCAGTTCATCCTAAATCATCTCCTTTACTAACCATTTAATTGAATAATCTTTATTTGATTGAATTCATCATATTTCATATTTTAATTAAATAAATCAATTTGATCTAATTAAATCATTCTCTTCTATTAATTAATTACATCATTTTGTTTAATTAATCCTATAGTCCCTCTTTTATTTAAATAATTTAGTTTATTTAATTAATCTCTAAAGTCATCTCCTTTAATTAAATAAATTAACATTTATTTGATTAAGTCTAACACCATCCCCTTTGATTAAATAAATCCAACTTTATTTAATTAAATCTAATATTCATATTCCTCTCATTTTGATTTAAATAAATCCAAAATCTAAGTCAAAGTGTCAAATCAAGCTAATCTCAATCCAAGTTAATCAAATCCCAATTAATCCTAATCCTAATCCCTCAAATCCTCTAGCTTTTGCAACTTGCTCATGAAAATCAATTTAATTAATTAATAAATCTTCCTTTTTCATTCAAAAAGGCATCAAAGGATGGAATATTCCTCAAATTTGAAATCTCCCCCAAAAGTACTTGTCCATCCAACAAGGCATTAAAGGCCTCTTACATGTCCTTTTCTTGAGCCAAGTGGCATTTAATTCATCCTTCATCTCCCTCCAACATGTCACTTCTCCAATTTTGAAATTCCACCTAATTGCATTTAATTGCACAATGACCAAAATGTGCTCCACCTTTGTCCACTCACATGTTGAAAAGTGGCTTTATGGTATTGGTTGGCCTTTTATCCCACATTCATCCTATTTCTCATTTCTCCATCCTTCTTTCTTATAAATAGAGAGTTTCTCTATTGATTTGGGGAACACAATCTTAGCTATACACACATTCATCTTGCACTTCATCTTGGTCATCATTTCATCCAAGAGCTTATCAAGGATTGGGAAAGGGCTACTTTCCACATCAAACTAGCACCAATCCACTATGTGATAGGGTTTGATCATACTTTCATGTGCTTTCATTTAGTTGTTTTTTTTGTTCTATTTATCTTGTTGGCATATTTTAACATGATTAAGTATTTCATGGGGATGCTCTATTTGATTTGCTTAATTTAACTAACAATAATAATGTTTGTTTGTTTTTGAGAAAAATGTAGAAAAGGCATCCACATTTTGGCGCCCACCATGTATTGAGTTTATCTGATAGCTAGAAATATGATAGTTTAGCATTATATTTCATTTGCTAGAAAGTTTCTAAAAGCTAACCTGTTTTGTCTATGCTTCCGCATTTTGAATACATTTCTAAAAACTAACATGTGTTGTCTATACTTTTGCATTCTTGTGCTCTTTTCTTTTCTTTTTTTTCTATAATTGTATTATGTCATTCTATTAATGAATTTATTTTTCCATACCTAACTGCACTTGTATTCACATTTTGTGTGTCTTGTTGTGAAGTCCCAAATTTGAAATAATACCATCTTGGTTGATTTGTTAGATGTCCCTAACCTATTCCAAATCTCCCTTGATGACACAAGCAAAGTGGATGTCAGTAAAACAATTGCAGAATAAAGCCTTACACCCATCGATCTCATTTTCTTGAGATTTTCTTAAGCCTTTTCAATATGCCCATTTGGTGCATACCCTGCAATCATTTCAGTTTGTGAGACCACGTTTTCTTTGAGGAATTTTAAAAAACAACTCACATTCCTTGCACATGCACCCACATTATTCCAGAGCTTCCATTTTTGCAATGAGGGGAGTGAATACTGGGAAAGGTCATGAAAATTGGCTTTACACCTGCAACTTACATTTGCCTAAAAGTTTATAACGCCTCTTCAATAAGTCTATTGTGTGCATATCCTGTAAATGTGGCAGCCCCAACCCCCCCTTCAAAACTACATTTCTTTAAGGCTTTCTATCAAGCAGTTCACATGCCTAGTCTACGATTGCCCATTTTACGCTTTGATGAATGGACATACCTATTCCAAAGCACCCATTTTGGCATATTCCTAACAAAGTCTGAGGAGTTTTGTTTTATACCTAGTAATTGCTTTTGTTCGAAAGTGTCTTAAACCTTTTCATCAAATCCATTCGGCGCATATCCTGCAATCATCAAGATGTTTCTTTCAAGCATTTTTTCAAAAAGTCTTCTTGCTTTATGCTTCCATTTTGGAATAGGTAGCAAGGAGGCTAGTCAAAGGCAGGGAGGATGTTGGTCAAAGGTCGTAGAATTTGGTTTTACACCTGTTAGTTGCATTAGTTTGAAAGCTTTTTTATTATTGGCATTGGGGTGCAGCTTTACACCTGACAAATGCATTTGATTGAATTTTTTTAAAAACATTTATTTGTTGTCTTATTTGTATTCCTGCTAATAGCATTTACTTGAAATTTTACGCCTTTGCAACAAGTCTTCTTTTACGCAGGTCCTGCAATCACCAAAGACTGTGGAATTCAGTTTTACACCTGCCAGTTGCATTAAATTAAAAAGTTTTCAAAAGCATTAAAGGTTGTACAATTTGGTTTTACACCTACCAATTGCATTTTCTTGAAAGAATTTCTAACTCCTTTTCAACAGATTCATTATTTTTCACATATTGTGATGGCGCACGAGTTCAAAAATTTCCTTGAAGAAGCTTTTTTTGTTGATATTTTATTTAGTACGAGATTCCTGGGGCTTCAAACTTCTGTCATGGAGAAAATAATGTGGATTCTTCTTGAGGCATAAAAAGAGTCCACACGCTTATGCACAATCCCTACATGATGGTATAATGTTTCTTATAATCTTCAGTTGGTGAACGAGTAGCATCACATTTATCATCAACATTGATCATTTTGTCTCATGAGTTGTATACCCAACCTGTATCGTCCATTTTAAGAGTTTCTTATTTGCATTTAAAGTTTTTAGGTAGATTTGAATGTTAATCGTTTCTTATTTAATGCAGAAGCAGGTTGCAATCATATTCAATAGTTGTTACTTATTTAATGCAGTTGCTTTGCTCTGTATTGTCAAGACTAAGGTAGTTCCATCCATACTTACAAGCTTTATTATCATATATAGACTTGAATAATTGATTTAATGTAATAAACGTTTTTGAGATTTGCATTTACTTGCTTACTTGTATTAGTTCAGCCCCAAAATCTATTGGGCACGCCTATAGGTGAAAGATGGCTTCATAGGATAATGTGTTCATGGTCAATGAGAACATTTTTCTAAATCAGCTTCTTGACATGCATTTAAAGGGATGCACACTTTATCATTTACATCAAATCTTTTTTTAGGGGTGCATAAAAATTGATTTCTAGTGTTAGCTTTGTAATAGCCATAAAATCCTTGAAATAAATCTTATTTGAGATAACTTTGTACTATTTGCAAGGTTGGAATTGGAATTGGACATTGGACTTAAAGCGGAAGCAAGAAAATTGGAGTTAGAAAATTGAACGTTGAACTTGAAATTGACAAAGCGTTTTTAAATGCTTAGAGCTTCCATTTTCTGCTTTCATTTTTTGTTTAAAGCCAACTCACTTCTTTTTGGGATCTAAAAAGAACATTACCAAATATTTCTTTTTGTTACAATGGGTTAAAAATAACATTACACTTATTAGATTTCAATTTGGGTTCTAAAAATTTGACAAACAAACTTCACACTTCATCTTGGTGCTTTAAAAATAACTCAATTTTTCTTTTGGAATTTACAATGAACATGTGAATTTGGTGTTTTGTAATCTTTTTCACAAAGTAATATCATTTAAAAAGGCATATGCACTTCTCTCATGCTTCACGGTGATCTTGAGAATCAAAAGTCTTTTTGTGATATTAAGTTGTCAAAAAGATTGCCTCCACACTTCAATTTGGATTCTTAAAATTGAACAAAGCTTGTGAGTGTGAGTTAGGTATATCATGTGTGTTCTCTCTTTGTTTCTAAAAAAATATTGATTGAACTATGGATGTGCTTGCTCAATTTTGTTTACCCTTAGAGGGCCTGCCTGGTGGAAAAAAGTAATCACCCCAAGGAACGACCCAATTGGGAACATGCTAAAGCCAAGCGACTTCCACCCTATATATAAGTGTGGGTACTTGAGGAAAGTTCAAGTATCATGAGGATTGTTTTGACAAGAAGGGAAGCAATGGTATCTTTCTGTATGGATGATCCCCCATGAACGAAATGCCTATACTAGAACCTTTTGTTCAAAAGCCCAAATCCTTATCTATGTGTTGGTGCAAGAACGGTCGTTCTGAAGCTGCTCCACATTTTTGTGGTTCTTGGTAGAGATAAGAATTATTCCATGGGAGTTTCATGGGTACTAAAGCTTGGTTGACCCGTAGAAGTGAGTGTTGTGGAGGGGAGCCAGTGTGGTCAAGCTTTTAATCATCCACCAAGAATAAGCGTAGCTGGATTTATCCAAGTGGGCATTCCACAAATATTGCCTTTTGACTATCCATAGGGTGGTGCATTTTCTTGGAATCAAAACACTTTGCTTAGATCTGAAACATTGGAAAACAAGCATTCAACCATGATCATCAAATTTCAAACCCTTTAGAGGAAGAAAATACTTTTGAAAAAATCTAAGTGTTATTGCTTTCCCTAGGGATTCTATCCTTAGAGGCTTCTAAGTATTTGGGTTTACATATCAATTTTCTCTTACTAAAGTCAACATTAGGGAACTATTGCCTTGATATTCTTTATTTCCACATAATGGACCTTGTGGGATGAAAATAAATTGGGACATTAGACATATAGTTTGAAAAGCTAAGCAAGAGAGTGTTTATGGTAAAAGCAATTCATTAACCAAGATTACATCAATTGAACCCCACATGAGTGCTTGTTATCTTTTGTCTTATGGTTTTCCAAGCAAAACATTGGTCCTTTGGTTTTAAATACTCTTAGGGAAAATCATGTTCTTCAATATCTTGGTCTTGTAAAAAAAGTTATTCTTAGGTTTATTTAGGATCAAAACAACCAATCATTTCATCCATCTCAAACATCAATCAAAACCCATCTCACAAACAACTTTTGAACCATTGGAAAAATCATTCATACTAGACTTTGGGTAAAATCCTTCAAATCAACATCGAAGTCATCCTATTTGGCTAGGTGTGTGTAGATGCATCCTTCTCCATACACTTAGTCAAATTATCATCTTATGAGAAAATTTATCCTTCTCCAAACTAGACCTCAACACAAGAAGAACATGGAATATAAACCTGATTCATACATCATGAGTGGTCTAAGCCAACCAAACTATCAAAGCCTTACAATGCCAATTAGCTATCAAAACTCACATTTATACAATCCATCATCTCCTACAAACCTCAATAGTACAAAAAATGTGAGTATACCCAATCTAAATGTTGGAACACCTTTCCCTATGGTAGATTTAAATCAAAGTCTAAACCTACAAATCTATCAACCAAAGAATCAATTCATGAGTATTCAACAAAACAAAATTATCCCACCAAATCCATACATACCAAATGTGAATATACCAAGTACAAGTTTACCAAACATGAACATTTCAAATCCACACTTGGTAAACTTTTGGATGGATATGTTTGTGAATCATACAAATGATGTTCAAATTCCAAACAAGATGTTAACGACTCCATGTATTGATCCAAGTCAAGCTAACACCATGCAAAATCAAACTTACCTAAATCAAGGCAATGTGATTCCCAACCACAACAATGTTCAATTTCAACCTATAATGCCAAAACTAAGCATCATCCCAAATCAACACATTTTCCAAAATTAATTTGTCCATGATCCCATACAAACACCACAAGTATACATTCCAAATACATGCTTGAACAAAAACCAAATCAACTATATCAAAGGTGTCAAGATCCAAATAAAGATCAAATTTTGCAAGATAAAATTACTACACTTACCAAAATAGTTGATTCATTGTGCCAAGAGACATCTCCACCCCAAAATCAATATACTCTTCCATTGGTTAAACCATGTCATCAAAGCATTGAGTTGCATCCACAACCACATCAAGAACAATATCTCTAATGTCAAAAGGTTTGATATCAAGATCAACAACATCAACAACAAACCCAACCTCCACATCTCAAAGATCAATCAACACATCTCAAATATCAATCACCACATCTCCAAAATCAATCACCACAAAGTCAATTTAAAGTACAAATCTCACAAGGTAACAAACAAAAATACACACTACTTTGGAAACCAATCGAATCGGTCATGCAACAGTTGGTACAAGAAAATCTCATCAAAATCCCCTTTTATCAAGTTAAACCACTAGGGTATAACAAGAAGCACCTTTGTGATTTTCACAAAATAAAGGGACACACAACATCAAATTGTATTTGACTCAAAAATCTCATCCAAGACCTTATTGATCAACAAAAAATAATTATTGAGGATAATGATCAAGATTCAACCACCAGTGATAGCATTGACAATATCTCCACCACAATTGTTGAAAACAATGATCAAGATCTATCCATCAATGAGCACCTTGAAGATGTTTCTACCTCATCCGAAGATCAATTCAACATACATTAAGAGTCACTTTTTGATCATGATAAATACCCCTCAATAATATCCAACAATGATCTATTCAAAGGAGTGTTAACATTATTTGATCCTATAATCGGAAATCCTTCCACCAATAATCATGTTGAAAATATCTCTACCTCATCTAATGAGTTCGAGGACATATCTCAAAAATTCATTCCAAAGCATGATCAACATCTTTCACCAAAATCTAGCAATGGTCCTTTCCGAGACATATTGACATCCTTTGACCTCATGGGTTCAAATATTGAAGGAATCTTCAACTCAACATTTGATCCAAGTCCACTCGAAGATCAAAAGGATATTGAGCCACTTCCCATGCCTAATGAAGATATCCAAGAATCCTTTATAAGCAATCCATCCTTTGAAATTGACCCATGTCAATAACTTGATCCAAAGCATGTCGAAAGCAATTTCGAAATCATTCAAGATCAAGAATTTGTATCTCCAAGATACTACAATGATCTAATGGATACTCTCCTATCTATACAAGATGTCATAAATGATGGCCATATCCATATAGCACACATTCCTCCATTTACCCATGAGATGCTTACTCCTAATGGACATGTAGACAATCTTCATTCAAAAAAAGAGTCTCATACTCTTGATATCAATACCAAGGAATGAGAGTCTCCTACTCTTAGCATTTGAACAGAAAAAAAATATAGAGACATATTAGAAATGGGTCATGAAGAGGGCTTCTACAAAAGTTGTGAATTAGGAACATCTTGTGAAGGCATATAAAAAATGAATCATAGGGGAGAATTTTACGTGGACAGTGAATCATCAACACCTTTGGGAGAAGCATTAAAATCTGATACTTCACAAGATCAAGCCAAAGATATTAATCAAGAAGTCATCCCACTTATGGAGGGTCCTATCACTTATAAACTAGGATCACTTACTTTTTTTAGGGCAAGCTATCTTATCAATGAAGAAGCTATCACCTTTGAAGATCCATGATAGAGCAGAGAATGATTAGCACCTTGTGTCCAAGGTAAATCATATCCTATTGCAAATAAAATATTTCAATAGATAAATTATCAAGGTAGAGGATTAGGCCTACATGAATAGGGTATCCTAGAACCAGTGCAGATTCTTGGAAATCCTAAGCATCAAGGTCGTGGTTATTCAACAATTAAGGGATCTAAGAATATCAGTGATACCTCTATAATACTAGGGGCAACTTTATCTAGTCCAAACATCAACATAGGGAGCACGAAGAATCCTTATAATGAAACCAATGCCAATACAACAACCAGCCACATCATGAATCTTCATCCACCCATCACCCCATCCATGAATTGGGACCGACATCAAAAGAAATATTTGAATCAGAGCACAAAGAATGTTATCAAAGCAAAAGAAGCTAAGGATCATAATGGACAAATCAAACACACATGGATACCAAAAAATACAAAGAAATATTATCCTTATCAAACTCCATCAGTCAAATAAACTATGGGGAAAAATAGAAAAGGGAAAAGTATCCATCAAAGATGTCCACAAAGGCAAAAGGGTATGTGCAGGATCATGATGGGCCAAAAAGTGGTAATATGATGAGTATGTGGCTGATGACTTTTTTTTAATCCAAAATTGATGAAACTAAAAGGGTTTTTAAAGGAGATTCTCAACTTTCCACCAATATAAATTATGCTTTAATTTGAATTTAAGAAGTAATTATTATTCATTTTTTATTCAAATTACGACTAAAGTCTTGATTGATAGACTGATTGAAAAACATCAATAGCTTTCAAATGGTATCACATTTTTTGAATCCAAAACATGTGTCACATTCTATGCTTTGTATACTAGAGGATTGAAAAAAGAAAAATTGAATTTCATGAAATTTTGACCAAGTTAAGGTGGTCAGACATACGAGTTTTTTATATTTTTTAGAAGTTGTAATTAAAAATTCATAATTAATTATTTACTTGGAAAAAAATTACAAAAAATGTGTATCACATCGAGGCATGAGTCCTCTACTTATATCTAAAATCTTATAAAAAAATATTATCATTTTATTGTGGTTAGGGTGGTCAAACAGACACCTACTTATTATTTTTTCCCTGAAATTTAAATACTACTGCATTGAAATTTAAAAATTTCACCAAATAGATTTCTTTTTTTTCTTCACAAACCTAGTAGTTTAGAAACTACATTCAATTTTCTATAGATTCTATTCTTACATATTTTTGAACTAATATAGATAACTTATTCAAATTTTTACGTCAAGTTGCCTAACTCTGATTTTTCTAATTTTTTTGCCACTTAAGGGCCTATTTTTTCCATGATGATCTTGCACATACCCAAAATCAAGCTTCTCAAGCAATGTACAAAGTAAATCAAGAATTTGGTCCTAATTCCATGCACACTTCCATATCAACCCATCATTGCTCATCTTCCCAAGTTTGGAGAGTCAAAGGTTCCAAACTATTGACCAATCCATCTTTTATTCCTAAACACACTCCATCCACGCCTCCATTCATGATATTCAATTCTCACATTGACTATGTATTAGCAGCCACCCTTCATCATAAGGATTTAGAAGGCACTCTATCAAGATGTGTGCACAAAGACAAAGTTAACATCGATATTAGAAAAGTAGATTAGGAATCTCAAAAGTTTCATTCAAATGCACGTATCTTAGCAAAGCAACTTCTTCAAGAAGGCTATCGATGACACATCATGAAAGAAGCATCTACATCGACACCACAAATTGGTTCAGCATGAGCTTAAAATCTTTTAGAAAAATCCAAAAAAAATAAAAAAATGAAAATCTAAAAAAAAATCAAAAAAAGGATTGAAAATAGTAAAGAAAAAAATTGTCCTCCAATGAAAACCACTAAGGTAGTGCTTTGGACATGTACCATGATGAAAACCTGGAAAATAGGCATCATGTGTAGAATCAAGCATTTGTGTGCACTAGTTCAGGTGAAAGCATCTCATCTCATCCATAATAAATCCAACATTCTATCCATATTATCCATTTCCAATCCATTTCCATCCATTATCTTGAGCTTGATGAAAGTTTGGTGCACACTTTACACTTGCTTATGGTAGACATCTTGACACGAGTCATTTTCATTGATCCTATCCTACCCACCATTATCTGAGCCATGAAGAATTATCCAATGAGCATCCTTTGTTTGAGCACCTTATCTTATCACAAGATAATCCATATCCATCCAACCCTACACCTATCCAAGAATCCACCCATGGCATTTCAAACATTGCTAGACACTTGGGGTATATATTTACATTTTGCTTCAGGAATAAATCTTGATCTATATCCTCTAACTTATATGTTGATCCAAACATTGGAAAACATGAAATAAAATTGGTCAAAACATTTATGAGCCAAAATCTAAATCACTAGCCCATGGCATATTTTGACAAGAAGATGTTTCTTAGCAAGCTTTATCTTTCATCAAACATCAATCCAAATGATCAATATCAGTCACGTCTAATGTTCACTTCAATGCCACATCAAATCATCCAAACAAACTTTTGTTCCAAACCAAGCTTCAACAATCCTAATCAATCAAATCCAATTGATCCATCATCTCGGGATATCCTTCCCAATCCTTGTGTTGCTTAACACTATCCTTGCATTGTTATGTATCCTCAACAATGTTACCATCATCAATCCTACATCATCTTGGGATATCCATCCTAATTATCGTGTTGCTTAACACTATCCTTGCATTTTTGTGTATCCTCAACAATGTTATCATCATCAATCCATCTATCTGAATAATCAACCTTAGCTTGGTTTTCAACAAAATCCAAAATAATGCATTGATATCATCACACATGTCCATATACAAAATGTCAAAATCGGGCAAAAAATCCAAAAACATTCAGAAAATTAGAAAATCCAAAAACATTCATATAAACACAAAAACACAAAAACATTTAAATAACCTGAAAATCCAAAAAAATAGCCTCATAACATTTCAAAAACATCAAAAACATCAAAAAATTTGAAAAAAATCCACCCATCCCATTTCGCTTCACCCACAATAATCAATCATCCATAATAAATCAATTGTCACCTTCATCCTTTGGCAACACAAATAGTAACAACCACAACAATAAGCAAAAGAAAAATTCAAACGCAAAATCAAAATTGAAACAACAAAACTTTTAAATGCAAAATCAAACTCTTGATCATTCGCAAACATGTCAATTGACCTTATATCAACAACCTTTCAAACAACCTATCAACTTGCCACCATCCACTAACATGTCCTAGGATGCATCCTTCCTACAGTGGGCATTATCTAATGGAAAAATCAGTTTGGATTCTTATCCTCAAAACAAATTCCTTTGGGCTAGAGATATGAAGAACATTGGCTTGTTTTTTAACTTGATCTTTTCTTTCATTTTCTTATTGCACTCATTCCAATGACCTCTCGATGATGTCTAATCAAAATGATTAAGAGAGAAAGGAATGGGGCATTGATCATTATTTTGTTTGTTGTGTTTGTTGGACATTCTTGTAATATAACTTGGCGAATACTTGCTTTGTTAGGTATGTATGGAAGGTGTTTTGGGGCAACTTGTTGACTATTGCATTGATAGGTTATAACTTTCCATGTTTTCGTCTGAGATGTTTGAAACTTCAGAAGTGTATCCTAGCAAGGTTTTCGTATGTTAGGTGTGACAATAATACTCTTATCTAATTGTCGAGTCAAAGTCCATCGCACTAGGTACAACGCCATCCTGGTTCTTTATACCTTGATGCATCGTATCTATGTGTGTTATCACACATAAGTTAAGTAAGCCATTTTAAAATCCCAATTCCTGGTAAGCATCATCATTTATCTCTAATAAAGTCTCATAGATCATGGACTTGTTGAATCCTCTTTTTATCCATCTATTTCTTCTTATTCTTCTATCTTTACTAACATTTCTATCCAAGAATCGGATCTATGTGTTCTATCAAAATATACATGAGGCTATCCATGGCCGATGACTATCTATATATCATTAGAATTGTCTACATCAAACATTTGAGCTTCCTAGTCCTCTCTGAGTTGAACAAATCTTGAACCTCTTTCTCGTGAGATCGACCCTCAAATCAAACTTTTCGCTCGATCTCTTGAGGGGGCAGTGTACCAGTATACTTCTTTCTATTGGGGCATCCGAAAAAATTAGAATTTTTTTGAATTTTGATCTTGGCAAGATTATTCTTTGAACCAACGTAGTAGGTACATTGCTTCAAAGAGGGGAAAAATGTAGACACATAAAATATACATGCACCTGATCCTGATTTTACTAACACCAATTCATCCTGAATCATCTCCTTTACTAACCATTTAATCGAATAATCTTTATTTGATTAAATTCATCATATTTCATATTTTAATTAAATAAATCAATCTTATCTAATTAAATCATTCTCTTCTATTAATTAAATAAATCTTTTTTTAAATTAATCCTATAGTGCCTCTTTTAATTAAATAATTTAGTTTATTTAATTAATCTCTAAAGTCAACTCCTTTAATTAAATAAATTAACATTTATTTGATTAAGTCTAACACCATCCCCTTTGATTAAATAAATCCAACTTTATTTAATTAAATCTAATATTCATATTCCTCTCATTTTGATTTAAATAAATCCAAAATCTAAGTCAAAGTGTCAAATCAAGCTAATCTCAATCCAAGTTAATCAAATACTGATTAATCCTAATCCTAATCCCTCAAATCCTCTAGCTTTTGCAACTTGCTCATGAAAATCAATTTAATTAATTAATAAATCTTCCTTTTTCATTCAAAAAGGCATCAAAGGATGGAATATTCCTCAAATTTGAATTCTCCCCCCAAAAGTACTTGTCCATCTGACAAGGCATTAAAGGCCTCTTACATGTCCTTTTCTTGAGCCAAGTGGCATTTAATTCATCCTTCATCTCCCTCCAACATGTCACTTCTCCAATTTTGAAATTCCACCTAATTTCATTTAATTGCACAATGACCAAAATGTGCTCCACCTTTGTGCACTCACATGTTGACAAGTGGCTTTATGCTATTGGTTGGCCTTTTATCCCACATTCATCCTATTTCTCATTTCTCCATCCTTCTTTCTTATAAATAGAGAGTTTCTCTATTGATTTGGGGAACACAATCTTATGCACAAGTTCATCCACAATCTTAGCTATACACACATTCATCTTGCACTTCATCTTGGTCATCATTTCATCCAAGAGATTATCAAGGATTGGGAAAGGGCTACTTTCCACATCAAACTAGCACCAATCCACTATGGGATAGGGTTTGATCATGTTTTCATGTGCTTTCATTTAGTTGTTTTTTTGTTCTATTTATTTTGTTGGCATATTTTAACATGATTAAGTATTTCATAGGGATGCTCTATTTGATTTGCTTAATTTAACCAACAATACTAATGTTTGTTTGTTTTTGAGAAAAATGTGGAAAAGGCATCCACAAGATGTATATGTAAAAATGTGTTTGCGAAACATGGGAACATATGACAACCAATAACCAAAAAGGTAAAAAAATGTAGTCATCTATGAAATGAAAACCAAGTCAAAGGTGACAATTTTTACAATAGTCTATTATGAAACCAACACCACAATGGCTCTTTCAACAATGCAACTTAATCAATATATTTTCTCACACATTTCGGAGCACATCAGTGTTAAAACCCTCCAACCCCCTATCAAACAGAGACGAAGGCGGTAATTTTTTCAATACTCTTCTATCAAACCAATACCATAGTGGCTTGTTTGACAATGCAACCAAAAACAATATATTTTCCAACATTGCAACATTGAATATTGCATTTACTTCCTCCCGCAGCATCATATAACAATGCTATGATGCATTAACCCTCATGTGAGCAAACACTTTCCATTTTTCTTCTGCATATCGAGGAAGCAAAATCCCTCACCACCAACCCACATAATTAGCAAACTTTGTGTCGTCATAAAAAACCCCAGGAAACTCGCCACCGACAGTTGGAAATTATTGTTCTTCGACGTTGATAAATTCTATTCATGACTGGGTTGACGAAAATCCTGATAGAAATTACCTGGGTTAATATATGGAGAATACAAAAGCTAAACCACGACAATGAACAACTTGTTATAGGGAGTTTCAAATAGATAAGAAAAAGAGAATATCATGAAACATATTGATACAAGATGAGCAATCTATGTAATAGTTGGGATTTACCTATGATTCTTAAGTTTTTTTCTAATAGTTCTTTTACAATTTCTCTATTTTATCTATAATATTTAGTGTCAAATAATGTAGCTTGAATTTTAAATTGACAAGCCAACTGTTACATAGATTTCTTGTGTTGTATCAATATGTTTTAAGATATTATTTTTCCTAGTTCCGCAAAGCAAACTATTCATTATGTAACAGTTGGCAATCTATGTAACAGTTGGCTTGTTAGTTCGATGACCATTTTTACTATATGCTTCCTTAGATTGCAATTGTATTTTTATATAAATACATTTAGAATTACATAATATAAATTTTGTTATAACTTTAGGGAAAATTTCCATCTTGATAAACAACTATATGTAAACAATCTTTTAGATAAGCTGAAAATATAACTGTACACACATGAAAAAATGCAATGGGTAGAGTAGAATATCTTTTTTGAAGTCAAATGTATGATTGTTTTCCCACAAACAAAAAAAGCATTTAAGATTTCCCCTTTTATAGTCATTGTAGATTGTGGTTTATGTGATTGTGGAGGGAAACTACACACCATTGTCATGTGCTTGTGAGAGGACAAACAATTTGTTGATTGCATCACATTGTTTCTCCCTACAAGCACATGGAAATGGTGTATGTTGCTCCATTCAACTAAACTATTTACAATGTCATGGTTGGATTGGTTTTCATTTTGTACATGACTACATTTTTTTCCTTTCTAGTTATTGGTTGTTATATGTGCCCATGTTTCACAAACACATTTCTGCATATACATCTTAGTCATGCAATGCAAATGTAATCACTTGCAAAGAAATATCTATACCGATATAAATGTTTGTGAAGTTAGATGCACCTTTTTAGTTATTATACACTCTTGTATATATTCCATCTATCCATGTTTCTCCATCCATCTTCAAATCCCACGATGCCAATTCTTCATCAATATACCTATTTTTGTCAAGTTGTCATAGCAAAAGAAGACTAAAATATTAGAGATCTTGTTTGAGAACACCTATTTTTCCCCAACTTTGTTATTTTTTGATATATGATAAGAGTCCATGAGATTTTCCATGGACCTTACCTTCCTTTCTTTCTCGAGGGTTTGGCTAGAGCCCGTGAGGCTTCATGATGCCAATATGGTAGGGAGGAGAATGAGCGTGGGTTTAGTGCTCTTTCCTTCCATCGTCATATATTTGTTGTTGCTTATATACATGGACACACAAATTCTCACATGCACTTTTCTACCAAAAACATACTCTATTTTATCCATTGCATTTGTCATTGTTTCCACAGGTCTCTTTTCAACTTCTCCAATAGATTACTTATACACAATTATTTACCAGGATGTCATGTATTCAAAATGTTCCATTTTATCTCTTTCTATTTACAACAGATAATGCTAACCTCTTGTATTGTATATTTATATTATTACCTTTATAATGTTGCACAGATACAATAAACATTCAAGAAAATTAGTGTATTGTAAATTGTCTATTTCAAATTCTTTCATGGTCCAACAACTTGATCCAATGTTGCCTGCCCTTGTTAAACACCATCAATAATAAATGTAAGTAAAAAACTTTTCCATTATCAATAAATAGATTCGATGAACTAATTGTCATCAAGATACCTATTTTTGTCAAGTTGTCATAGCAAAAGAAGACTAAAATATTAGAGATCTTGTTTGAGAACACCTATTTTTCCCCAACTTTGTTATTTTTTGATATATGATAAGAGTCCATGAGATTTTCCATGGACCTTACCTTCCTTTCTTTCTCGAGGGTTTGGCTAGAGCCCGTGAGGCTTCATGATGCCAATATGGTAGGGAGGAGAATGAGCGTGGGTTTAGTGCTCTTTCCTTCCATCGTCATATATTTGTTGTTGCTTATATACATGGACACACAAATTCTCACATGCACTTTTCTACCAAAAACATACTCTATTTTATCCATTGCATTTGTCATTGTTTCCACAGGTCTCTTTTCAACTTCTCCAATAGATTACTTATACACAATTATTTACCAGGATGTCATGTATTCAAAATGTTCCATTTTATCTCTTTCTATTTACAACAGATAATGCTAACCTCTTTTATTGTATATCTATATTATTTCCTTTATAATGTTGCACAGATACAATAGACATTCAAGAAAATTAGTGTATTGTAAATTGTCTATTTCAAATTCTTTCATGGTCCAACAACTTGATCCAATGTTGCCTGCCCTTGTTAAACACCATCAATAATAAATGTAAGTAAAAACTTTTCCATTATCAATAAATAGATTCGATGAACTAATTGTCATCAAGATACCTATTTTTGTCAAGTTGTCATAGCAAAAGAAGACTAAAATATTAGAGATCTTGTTTGAGAACACCTATTTTTCCCCAACTTTGTTATTTTTTGATATATGATAAGAGTCCATGAGATTTTCCATGGACCTTACCTTCCTTTCTTTCTCGAGGGTTTGGCTAGAGCCCGTGAGGCTTCATGATGCCAATATGGTAGGGAGGAGAATGAGCGTGGGTTTAGTGCTCTTTCCTTCCATCGTCATATATTTGTTGTTGCTTATATACATGGACACACAAATTCTCACATGCACTTTTCTACCAAAAACATACTCTATTTTATCCATTGCATTTGTCATTGTTTCCACAGGTCTCTTTTCAACTTCTCCAATAGATTACTTATACACAATTATTTACCAGGATGTCATGTATTCAAAATGTTCCATTTTATCTCTTTCTATTTACAACAGATAATGCTAACCTCTTGTATTGTATATTTATATTATTACCTTTATAATGTTGCACAGATACAATAAACATTCAAGAAAATTAGTGTATTGTAAATTGTCTATTTCAAATTCTTTCATGGTCCAACAACTTGATCCAATGTTGCCTGCCCTTGTTAAACACCATCAATAATAAATGTAAGTAAAAAACTTTTCCATTATCAATAAATAGATTCGATGAACTAATTGTCATCAAGATACCTATTTTTGTCAAGTTGTCATAGCAAAAGAAGACTAAAATATTAGAGATCTTGTTTGAGAACACCTATTTTTCCCCAACTTTGTTATTTTTTGATATATGATAAGAGTCCATGAGATTTTCCATGGACCTTACCTTCCTTTCTTTCTCGAGGGTTTGGCTAGAGCCCGTGAGGCTTCATGATGCCAATATGGTAGGGAGGAGAATGAGCGTGGGTTTAGTGCTCTTTCCTTCCATCGTCATATATTTGTTGTTGCTTATATACATGGACACACAAATTCTCACATGCACTTTTCTACCAAAAACATACTCTATTTTATCCATTGCATTTGTCATTGTTTCCATAGGTCTCTTTTCAACTTCTCCAATAGATTACTTATACACAATTATTTACCAAGATGTCATGTATTCAAAATGTTCCATTTTATCTCTTTCTATTTACAACAGATAATGCTAACCTCTTGTATTGTATATCTATATTATTACCTTTATAATGTTGCACAGATACAATAAACATTCAAGAAAATTAGTGTATTGTAAATTGTCTATTTCAAATTCTTTCATGGTCCAACAACTTGATCCAATGTTGCTTTCCCTTGTTAAACACCATCAATAATAAATGTAAGTAAAAAACTTTTCCATTATCAATAAATAGATTCGATGAACTAATTGTAAATATTATTAATTATTTTTAGTTTCACTTTGTCTATATTGATTTTACAGATATACTTACTCACTTTTATGCTTTCTTTTTTATTTTGCTTTCCCATTCTCTAACATACCCATGTCTTCTATTTGCAGGAACTAGGCTAAAGCATGCAAAAGCATTTGAAAATCAAGATACCTATTTTTTTTAAAGTTACCATAGCAAAGAAAACACTACAATATGAGAGATCACATATGAAAACACTAGATTTTCCCCAACTTTTTTATTGTGTGATGTATGATGGAACTCCATGAAATTTCTCGTGGGCATTTCATACTTTTCTTGCTCGGGGGTTTACTTAGAGTCCACAAGGCTCCATGATGCCAATATGATAGGGAGGATAATGAGCACACGGGTTTTATGCTTTTGCATTTAACGCCATATATTTCTTGTTACATAGATACATGTGTACACAAATCCTTGTAGACACTTGGCTTCTAGAAACATAGTCTATAATAACATGTTTCTCATTTCATAGCGTGGTTGGGAAGCACTTGAGGCTTAATTTTTCAATTGTGATTTTGTAAGAATAAATTTATTAAAAAATCATATTCTTTGAGAATTAATTTACTATGGATTCCCAATGATTTGTCATTTACCTGGGTATGTGTTGGATCATCATATAAAAAATAGGCCCTTAAGTGGCAAAAAAATTAGAAAAATTAGAGTTAGGCAACTTGACGAATTTTTTTTAATAAGTTATCTATATTATTTAAAAAATATGTAAGAATAGAATCTGTAGAAAATTGAATATAGTTTATAAACTACTAGGTTTGTTTAAAAAAAAAGAAATCTATTTGGTGAAAATTTGAAATTTCAATGCAGTAGTACTTAAATTTCAGGGAAAAAATAAGAAGTAGGTGTCTGTCTGACCACCCTAACCACAATAAAACGATAATATTTTTTTATAAGATTTTAGATATAAGTAGAGGACTCATGTCCCGATGTGATGCATGTTTTAATGTATTTTTTTTCCAAGTAAATAATTAATTATGAATTTCTTTTACAACTTTTAAAAAATATAAAAAACTTGTATGTCTGACCACCTTAACTTGGTCAAAACCTCATGAAATTATATTTTTCTTTTTTTAATCCTATAGTATGCAAAGCATAGAATGTGGCGCATGTTTTGGATTCAAAAAATATGATATCATTTGAAAGCTATAGATGTTTTTCAATCAGTCTATCAATCGGGACTTTAGTTGTAATTTGAATAGAAAATGAATAATAATTACTTATTAAATTCAAAGTAAAGCATAATTTATATTGGTGGAAGCTGAGAATCTCCTTTAAAACCCTTTTCATTTCATCAATTTTGGGTAAAAAAAAGTCGTCAGCCACATACCCATCATATTGCCACTTTTTGGCCCATCATGATCCTACACATACCCACCTATGATTCCTAAGATTATTAATTAAAATCAATTTTAAATAACTATTGTAACTAAAATTATTAAATATTACATTTTAGTAAAAAAAATGTTATTGATGATTAATTACTTAAAATTAAAATTAATGGATACATTGCAAATAATAAGATTCCCTCAACATGACCTATGGTTTTATTTTACTTTTTCATAATCAATTTTAAACTAATAAATTTTGATGTGGAAACGTAAGGATCAATTTTGTATTTTATACAAATGGTTCTTAATCTCCCATGCATTTCTTGTGAGATAAGAATGGACAAGTGGACTATACCATAAGGTTTAAAGTGCTTTACAATGCTAAAATTAAATGAAGACATATAAAATAATCTCTATGCCAAAATTAAGTGATTTATAATATATTCAAGTTAGGTGATTCAAATTGATATCTTTCAATGCACACATAGGTTGACATTAACTTTAATACATATGTATCGATATGCTTGATCTATCCATCTAATTATCCATAATAATATATAAATTGATTTTTCAACATCTCTCTTCATTACGATCTACTCCACCTATTTTATCCTAGGTAATTCCAAAATCATAAGATTCACCTCCTACTATGAAATAATGTCACGTTATTTCATATTGGCTTATTAACACACTTTCCCTTTCTCAACTCAATCAAACAATTGCAAATATTATTGATTATTTATATTTGACATTGCATTATGAAAAAAAGTTTGTTTCTTACTTCCCATTGAATATCCATTTGTGGTTGACCCCTATTAGCTAATTGTTGCATGCCTGTGCATGCGACTGCTAGTTATTTTCCTTTATATTGTAGATTCTTTAACTTAACCATGAGTTTCATAAAGATTTCATCTCTTAATATGGATAACTTTAGTAATGATGATGTTGATTATACTATGACTATTGGTGTGCCTAGCTTTGATAATTCTCTTATCACCTATGATCGTGCTTTACCTTTATGTAATTTCCCTTATTATGATACTTAATGAGAGAAATTTGGATGATCACACTTATGGCATGCCTACCTTATGAAAATACCCAATATCTTTTAATTCTAAGATGTTTGTAACTTATTGTTTTCTATTCTAATTATATCTATGTTCATAACATTTAATTTATTATGTCTCTTGATGAATACACATTTAAATGTATAACATTTATCAAATCCAATTTCACTGTCAATATCAAGGACCCTAATTTACAATGCAAATACATTCAATTTAAAACATTTAAGCAATGCAAATCAATTTTTTCCATTATCAAATATTCTTGAGCTTGAAATCAAGGTTTTCATTTGAATGCAAATTTTTTTGTTCAATTTCAATTTAGGTAAATTAGCAAATTTGTTTGTTTGAATTGAATTTAGGGTTTCAAGAAAAAATTAGGGTTTTCAATGCAATTTTTTTTGTTTTCTTTCAATTTAGGGTTTTCAAATGCAATTTATTTTTGTTTGATTAAACAATTTAGGTTTCAAAAGCTAAATTTTGTTCTTTAGATATGATTCAAGAATGATATTTCATTTCTACAAGGTTTCATTTCATTTTTTCTTTTACCTCTACAAATTATCAATTCTCCTATTACACCTAAATAAAATACATAAAATACTAAATAAACTGAAAAAAATAATGCTAAAACCTACTTTTGTCTTATAAATTTAAAAAAACACTAAAAATATAGATAAATAGGTGGAGGCGTACTTGGAGGTTGGAGGTCACTGTCATCACACCATTATCATTGTTAAATCGAGATCCTGAGTTGTTAATGCCTGAGTTTCATTTTTTTTAAATAAGTACAACTTGAAAATAGGATCTTGTTTTGTAAAGATCGGGATCATGTTTCTTGTATGTCAATTCAAGATCCTTTAATAAATGGGATCCCAATTTTTAAAAAATGGGATCATGTTTAGAATTTAGGCTCAGGATCCTGAAGCTAAATGGGATCCCATTTATTAAAATTAGGATCTCGTTTTTGCAATGCCAATTTCATTTTTTTTACTAGGGAAAAAACTTCCATGTTTTGTGGACTCAACTTCTTGCACTTACCCCTTAATAGGTTCCATAGGCTCAAGCTAAAACAAATCTAATGAAAAGTTCCCTCAGGATGATGCAAGATTAAATCCACTATGATGCATAGTAAAGGTAACATTTCCAAATGGAAACTTTAGACATTTATACACAGCAAAAGGGATGACATTCATGGAGCAAAGCCATGGATAGCCTAACCTCACATGAAATCGGTCTAATTGTTGGATGATGGTGAATGAGAAATTTAACTTTTTCGATCCAAATTTTAAAGGGAGATCTATCGAGTCCATCATAGAAAAAGAAAACGCATTGTGCATCTTGATCCACGCTTTCAGTTTATCATATGTATCTTGATATAGTTCATGCACAAATAAGAATTGTTCAATGATCACATTCTCTCCACATACAAGATCAATTAATATCCCATTAGTGGAGTTATTATTGATTTGGCCAGCTATGTAAAGAGGACCATCAAGTGCATGGTTAAGTATGTCATTTTGTGAGAAAGCAATTTCAAGAGGCTTTTTGGTTGAGCCCTTATGAGGTCTAGCTTCGATAAACCCTACCATTTTAACAATTTTTCTTCATTGATATCTTTTTTTCTTTCATCATCCATGTCAACATTCATCACATCATTCTTTGTTTCACTAGCTTTAATAAGGTTGACTATGGTATGTATGTCATTATTTTCTTGCTTATATCCAATACATATGAAAGAAGTGACTGAGGCTATAGACAATTTTTGTTTTGTTTCTAGTTTTAAGCACTTTCCTTAAATTTTGTATAATAGGAACCAAGCTAATGTCTATGTGTTCACTAAGGATATAGGCTTGTAAGTTTTTGAGTGTTTCATCTATTTTTTTATGTCTTCTTGTGAGATCTGAATAATATCATGTGGTGAAGTCATGGGAAATGTAGTGCATGCAAATTATGAACCATAGAGGGTTGATTATCAACACTATCAGAAGGAGAGACAGAAAAATCAAGATCCATGATGAGTGATATATCATAGGATGACATGAGCCTAGAACTACATTTTAGAATAGTATTTCTAATAGGACACCAAGTTGTAAAGCTCATACAAGTTTTACAAACCTAGTGTGCAAATTCAAAATGGAAGGAGGCAATGCAATGAACTTGAATGAAATGCAATTTTTAGATTCTACACGATGTAATTTACTTATTACACAATGCAATAAATTGAAATGAAATGAACATGTAAATAAAAATTTTGAATTTTGATAATGCACTAAATGAAGGAAATTAAGCTAATTGCAATGAATTTGATGAAACAACAAATCAGAAAACTAAAACAAGAAAGTAACAACAACGAATAGAAGCCTAAAACTGAGATTTCAGTTTCTAGAAAATGTAGATCAAGATCTAACATGGACTCATTTTCTAGTAAGGGTGAATGGGTCCTGGTTAAGTATTTTTGAAATGTTTTGACTAATTTCTGAGTGATTTTCAGTGCTTTTTCAAATGCCAAAAAGTTCAAGTCAAGCCTGATTAGGGACTCATTTGCCAGTAAAGGTGAATGGTTCCTTTATTAGGGTTTTTTAACTATTTTTGAATGATTTTCAAGCTTTTTGCAATGTCTTTTAGTTCTAGGTCTGAGATAGTAACTTTCAATTTTAGATTTTGTGGAAATGCAATGTGAAAATGTAATAAAATGATGAATGCAAAGACCTAATTTGAAATGTAATATTTTTTTGATTTTCAAATGAAATTTTATGAGATCTAAATGATATGCAAAATGAGTGATTTGCTTTTGTATTTTTTAGATTTAGAGAATGCAAAACAATGCAATTCTAAACCTTAAATGAGATGCAAGTTGGAATGCAAAGTAAGAAACCCTAAATGAGATCTAATTCAATGCAAGTGAGATGCAAATGAATGCAAGATCTAACCTAAGATGCAAGAAAAGACTTCCAAAATCAGAAAATTACAATATTCAATAGATTGCATTCACCATTAATGTTTAATGCAAAATAGGGTTTACTAAAATCAAAATGATAGACTACTAATTCTCACCCTAAAATATGTGATTTTGTGTAAGATATGATGCAAATAATAATTATAAACTAACCCTAACTGTTATAGCAATAATGAGGAGAGTTTTGAGAGGCTAGAATGATGTGTACCTTGCTACAAGAAGTTTTTTGTATGTCACAAAGGACTCATTTGCCATTAATGGTGAATGGGTCCTTGTCAAGGTTTTTGAAACTGAGATCTGGGTTATGTTCCTTGATGTCTACACTCTCATATCCTCAATTATCAGCGCTTGAAAACCTATAACAAATTATGTATCCTTCTTTTAGTGTTCTTGCACTATGAATGAAAACTTTGCAACTTGACAACTTTGACAATTTTGCTTCAAACTTGATCTTCAACCTATAAATATGCAAACACACATTCAAGGGAGAAAAATTTGTTGATTGTTAGTGAATAGGGGTTTTCCTTAGTCAAACCAATTTAGGTAATTAAACAAATGATGAAATAATGAAATTGAAGCATGAAATATGAAATAATGAAATGTTGATACCTTGGAAGTTGTCTTGAAATGTAAATCTACAAACTAACATGAAGTGGCCATGAAAAATGTAGATCTTTATCTCAAATTGGATGTGAAACTATCCTTGCAAGTAGATCCTCAATGCTACATCAACAGTCTTAGCTCAACAGCATGCTTGAATGCACTATGCCTTTGACATGATGATATGATCTTGAATTGTTGCAATAAGACTTTGATAATCTTCCCTTGAATTCCTTTTGAAAAAATACTCTAGAAGTGATCTATAATTCTCTTGTAAATTATTGGGATGCTCTCTTGAAAGTCTGAGATTGCTTAATGAATCTATGTGAATTAACCTTATATTTATACTAAATCTAAGAATTGACCCCAAAATTTAAGTAATTCAAGCCAACACTAGATCTAGGATTGAAAATCATTATGATCCTGCCAAAATTAAATGCAAAATGGGTTTCCTATGTGAGGAGGACCCATTCGCCACTAGAGGTGAATGGGTCCTAACAAAACTTTCTAGGACCATGCTTCGGTGGGGATGAAATAATATCAAAAACCCATGTCAAAAATGCAAAGAAAGGGGTGTCCTATGTGGAGAGGACCCATTCACCACTAAAGGTGAATGGATCCTAGCACTATTTTCTAGTACCTTGAATTTTCTAAATTAAATGTCATGCAATATCATTATTGGGTGTCAGGATAGATCCATCAGAAGTTGTCATTAATAAGGCTTAAATTTGAATTAAAGGGGCTAATTAAGCTCAATTAACCACAATAAATTAATGAAACCCTAGATAAGTGTGAAATTTTAATAGAACACTTTACAAAACCCTAAATAAGGTACAATTTAAGTACATTTTGTTAAAAGGGCCCTAGATTCAACATGAATGTGTACAACACATTACAATACTAAATCACAACATTATTAGGTTAATTTTATATCACTTATTTCTAAATTAAGTGTGAAAAAGGGTTACCCTTTTCTACACTACAATATCATATGCCCTACTGCATTTCTATGTTTTAGTCTAGAGATTTAACTATTTTGAATGGTGTTTAATTTTTGAAGTTTTACTTGGGAATAATCTAGACAACAATATAAAGAAAAAAAACATGTAAAACACAACTCTATAATATAAGATGGTTGTAATTGTCTTAAATAGTGTTTAATTAATCTATTTGTCATGGTAAGACATTGGTTTCATTTAATAGTGACTTTGAAAATTGTAGTAAATTTTTAAAATTATTTTATGGAATTAGTGATTGAATGATTTTTATTTTTACTTTAAGTAGTTTTTTAAACTCTAATTTATTTTATTATGTAAGTTTTATAAATGAAATATTAATAATATGATATTTATTGAATAAAAATATTTGAAGATAAAATTTAGAAGGAAAGAAATATTTACAATCATATTTTCCATAATTTCAATCACTCACATTTTTATATAACATAATTAAAATCTTTAAAATATAACAACTCTCTCGTTATAAGAAAAGTTTCTATCATCCTTTTTCCTCTTAATTTAAAACTTTCATGAAAGCATCCTTACTATTCTGATGCATGAGACCCTATATAATATTATTTCTGTCAGCCTACAGATTTTAATTTTAACATGGTCAAAACTTGTTCTCAAAGTGCACATCATGTAAGACAAAGCAATCTCTACCATAAGAAAAAAGCCGAATATTCAGCCGAACAACTTCAATTTGTCGATAGAAGAAATTTTTAGATTTGTATTATTTATATGAGGGTCTGTATCAGATCACATAATGGAAAGATAACTCCAGATGTGGGATAGTAAATAAATAATTGTATGTCTTGAGAACAATTTGATAATGAAAAGATGTTGTTCAGATATATAATGTCGTTCCAAAGCAATCCATAAACACCACAGGCCGCATGATCAATGAAATTAAGCGACACTCATTTTATAACTTGGAAAAACATTGGCTAAATTATCTAAGATCCGTGTAAACTGCAGTGGAAAACTCTATGAAAATAATGTTGGTATAAGATAAGAAGAAGATACTGTAAATTAGAGTGTCATATTCTCTGGGCTTGTCAGATGATGTATTCATTATTCTCAAAAGGAAAGATAAGCCTCAGCTTGAACAATACCAAAAGCAGACTTACGAAATCGATGAACTCCCACCAAGAATCTGAATAGTTTGGTGGTGGAGAAAAATTTATGTGAAAATTCAGTTTTGGATTTGGACATAGCATTTATGACGATCCGGATTTTCTGGAATTGATTTGTTTGGTTCGTAGGGTGGTGTTAAAAGGAATAGGATGTGATGATCAAGAAATCATCACATATTTTGTGGTGGCCTGCCTGTCCTCGCATTAAACCAAAGTGAGTGAAGCGAACAATGACGGATTAAAATGAAGAGAAATTTAGTTCATTATTGTGTATGAATTTCCGTGCACTGCAAAGTAAACATGAAGAAAAGATGATGGCTAAGGGAAAGGACGAAATGCCAGAAACAGCTAGCGTTTCTTTCACTTAACAAAATCCAAATTTAATGATGAAATGAAGGTGGAATGTGCACCTGCTCTAAAGAGGTGGGGCCTCCTACACTAGATAAGCCATGGACGTGAATTCTGTGTAAAAGACATGGATGGATGATGCAGCTTCATCTCCGCTAACATGGCATTATTGTGTAAGATGTCAAGCAGGTCTTAATTGTAAATGGGGCCGGTCCTACTAATGAAAGTAGACTATGACATCTAACTCAAACATGTACTCCAAAAAATTTATTAATGTGTCAATATATTTGATGGTGTGCATCTAAAATTTTAGTTATAATCAGAGGTTATGCAAAGAAAGCTACTCTAAAAATTGGAGAGCGATTTGAAATTACCATGTATGATTTTGAGAGATGTGAAATTAAGATGTTCTTATTGGATTTCAGAGCAATAATACAATAATAATATTCACTTATAATCAATAGGAGTCAAGACAATACATCTATAGGAATAAGTAGTTCCTGAATTTTCTCTCATACGGTTCTCCCTGAATCTAGAAATTAGTTGTTTAAAACAACTCACAACAAACACAACAATATGAGCACTAAACATAGATTACCAACATTCCCCCCCTTAGTACAAACATGGTAAAGAATCACACTTTCCATTACAGTATGCCCTACTCTTGTGACTCATGATCTTGATTCAAATGAAAGACACCTATCATCACCCTTTCATGATTTTCACATAGGCTTACCATAAACCTGCCATGAACAACCATAAACCTGCCATGAACAAGAACACACTCATCTATTCACCTCATATGGTTTTCTGGATTACCACTAACCTTTTCAAGATCCATGAACTACATTACACTAATATTTTTGTTCATTACAATATTTTACACTAGGAGCTTACATAAGGAAACAACACACACATGAATATAAATAGCCACTATTTCTTATCATGTCACTCGATCTCCAACAACACAAAAAATTGTCACTACCACTAGAGATCAAATATTAGTGTTATATCCCCCCATAGAAAATAAAAGCACACATCACAAATAAAATACCAACAAATTTGATAAGGATACCTATTGTTGGTGACTGATGAGAAGACGTTGAGTGTCCTTCCTCCATTGCCTCCTACCTCCAAGCTTGAATTTATCTAAAACACATATTCTTCATCACTAGGACATAATAGTTCTTCATCATTGGCATAGTTTTCCCAATCGATTTCTTCAGTGAAGGAAGCATGTTAATCTAATTTTTCATCTAGTAGATCTTGTCCCCTCTTCTTACAATTCAATATTATATGTCCTTCATTACAATAGAAGCATTTTATTTTCCCTTTTGAAGAGAAATGCTTGAATTTGTACTTTCCAAAGTGAACTTGCTTTGTTGTGTACATATAAGACTTCTTGAGATTCAGAGTCTTCATTATGGTCAAGTAGAGTAGATATTACTCCTTCAAGACTAATGTTTACCTTGCTTAATGTAAACACCATACTAGACATATGCTTGGGCAAGCTATTCAAAAGTATTGTTTTGGCATCACCATCCTTTACTTTTTCTTTAATGTCAGGTAGCTAATTTAGGAGAGAGTGAAACTTACTTATATGACCTGCCATTTTTGCACCTTTATCCATCTTCAAACTATATAGTCTCTACTTCAATGTCGTCTTGGCACTTTTAAGTTTCAGATCCAAAGAGCTTGTTTAATGACACTCCCAAATCTCTTTTGCAGACTTTGTGAAATCCACATGGCGTAAATACACTTTTGACAAGCCAAGGCCAATAGTTTCAAAAGATTTTTTATTTTTGATATTCCACTTAGTAACTTCATTTGCATCAGTTGGTATGACTGAGTATGGTTTGACAACATTCCAAAGATCTTTTAATATCAGATATAACTGCATATGTATCCTCCATATATGAAAATCTCTACCTTTGAATTTCTCGATAAAACTTAATCTATCCATAATAGAAATTTCCACTAGATATCTAAAAAAAAAACAATGTTGAGTACTCTCATTACATTCAATTACAGATTCTACCTTAATTGAAACGCTTGCATAATAGTTAGAAACAAACTTTACAATAATTCATTTCCATGAGCAACAACAAAGCATAAAATGTATTCATACAACACATTTCAATTTAAAAAAATAAAGGTAGATGATGAATTTGAGCAGTCACTACCAGAGAATATTCCATGCTTGGTCCCATGCACTGATATTTGAAATCTAAGGAGAGAGGCTTTCCTCTAATAGTATCTTGTGAAGACTATTCTGAATCTAAGGAGATAGTGACTTGAACTATCTCCCTTAAACTATAGCGAAGAAACTCTAACACCCTTTCCACTCCTCACGCGGTTCCACAGGAATAATTCTGCTTCCTACACAGCCCCAAACTTCACCCCTCAATACTGTCTTCAGCTTTTAGCAGTGGCAATACCTATAAATCAGCTTTTATATACCAGTGAACTCCTTTCATCCTCCAAGCGGCAATTCCTGCCCGCAATCATCTCTATCATACCTTGGATCGATCTCAGATCATGTTTAATTCAACCTTAATAAGAATTTAAAGAATAGATTGTGGCAAGAGATCATAGGCGTTCTCTATTATTGGTCAAACGGGCCACTTCAATGATTCACCACTTTATTAGTTAACACATCGGCAGTATATAGATCTGATCATGGCAATGCTTTTGGACACACCAACAGGTTCTCAACCTGATTGCCAATGCTTCAAATGACTTCTCTACCACTTCAACAAAAATACTTGCATCTTAGATGATGCCTCAGACCTTCAACGCTCAATTAAAAGTCACTAGATCCTTACTCTGATACCATACTAGATTTCAGAGCACTAATACAATAATAATATTTATTTATAATTCATAATAGTCAAGACAATACATTTATCGGACTAAGTCATTCTTGAATTTTTCTCTCATATGATTCTCCCTGAATCTAGAAATGAGCTGTTCAAAACAACTCACAACAAACACAATAATATAAGCACTAAACACAGATTACCAATAACTTTAATATTAGGTCCTCTCTCCTATCTTAATCAATCAAGTATTTTTTATCCAAATTTATAAGTGCTAGCTTCTTAGCATTACCAACCATGGTTATGGTAATAACTTTATGTCACAATTCATATACTCATTAAAGGTAGGCTCTCAAATCGAGATCAACCTTAGACCTAGACCTAAACCTTGATGGTTTATTCATGAAGCATGACTATATATCCCTTCCTAAGAATTAGAGGCTCCATATTTTGTTTACTAATAATACTCTTCATCTCCACATCTAGGATGCTATATATGACCTTTCTTTAAATTTGAGCTATTAATTGAGCTCATGTTTCAAATTTATTCTATATATAATATTATGCCAGCAAATGCATTTCTATCAAATGTTAGTTCAATGCTAATATTAGTACATGATCACATACAAAATGACATATGAACTAGCTCATTAAAACATTACATGTTCACATATTGATTAAATCAAGTATTCATCACATATAAAAAGTATGACTAGCTCCCACTATCCCATATACATAATTTAACAAGCTCATCCATACATCACATATACATAGTGTGACTAGCTTATAAAAGTATCACACACACATATTAACTAGATTACACATATGTCACATATAGATAGTGCGACTAATTATCACATACATCACATATAGACAATGTGATTAACTTGTACATGCATCATATTTACACAATGTGACTAGATCATGCACTGAACATGCATACACAATGTGAATAACCTAAACATCACATGTCCATATGGAGACTAGTTGTTAAAAAGGAAGTGGCTACAACCATACTGTGAGCATCTTCCCCTCTATAAACAGTTCACTAACACATAACAGGATAAGTTCATGACCATGGATTCACCCCTATGACCATGAGAATATTCCAGGATTTTCAAACAATTAGATTTTAGAGGCCAATGGCTATATGAAGATAGGTGCATATATGAATGTGATAAATATGCAAATAAGGTGAATGTATAAATATGTTTATATATAAGGATATGGTGGGTGCTAAGTGTATGAAGATTTGTGTGTATGTAAAGGGGTGAAATACTATAAGAATGAATTCAAATTTCTAAAAGATTTAAGCATTTATTACTAGGTACATCTCTTAAGACATTTCTTCAAAATTGAAAAATAATAGAAAATATCATTAAAAAAAATTAAAATATTGAATAATATAATGTTTCACTCTCTGTTTTTTTTAATTATATGCTAACATTGAGTTTCAATTATTTATTTGTAATATTTTTTATTTTTTTAAAATTATGTCTAAATGTTTTTTTATAAAATAATGAAAAGTTTAATATTGATAAAAATATTAGAAATTATGAAATCTACCATGTTTAGTAATTATATTTTCAATTTAAACCTGGTTATAAATACACAACAATGTTGACATTATCAACATACTTTAATTTTCCCAACTTTATTTTCTATTGTTTTATTGGATGTCCTTCCCCCACTTTATTAAGTGCATTTCTATGCTTCAATTTAAAGGTTTAACTATTTTGAATGGCCTAAATAGCAATATAACGAACAAAAACGTGTAGAACACAACTTTATAATTTAAATTGGTTGTAATTGTCTTGACTAATGTCCTTCCAAAACAATCCATAAAAACCACAGGCCACGTGATCAATGAAATTAAGCGACACTCATTTCATAACTTGCAAAAACATTGTTTAAATTATCGATGATTCTGTAAATTGCAATGGCAATCTCTCTGGAAATAATCTTGCTCTATAAGATTAGAGAAAAGACACTGTAAGTTGGAGTGTCATATTCTGTGGCCTGTCAGATGCTGTATTCATTATTCTTAAACGGATAGGATAAGCCTCAACTTGAATACGACCAAAAGCATAGGCTTACGAAATCGATGAATTCCCACCAAGAATCTGAGGACTTTTGTAGAGCAGAAAACATTATGTGAACATTCGGTAGTGGATTTGAACATAGAATTTATGACGATCCGGATTTTCTGGAATTGATTTGTCTGGTTTGTAGGTGGTGTTAAAAGGAATAGGATGTGATGATCAAGAAATCATCACATATTTTGCGGTGGCCTGCCTGTCGTCGCATTAAACCAAAGCGAGGCGAACAATGACGGATTGAAATGAAGAGCAATTTAGTTCATTACTGTGTATGAATTTCCGTGCACTACAAATTCTTTTTGTTGAGCAGAGTAAAACATGAATAAAAGATGATAGCTAGGGGAAAGGACGAAATGCCATAAACAGCTAGAGTGTCTCTCCCCTAACAAAAGCCAATTTTAATGATGAAATCGAGGTGGAATGTGCACCCGCACTAAAGAGGCGGGGCCGCCTACACCAGATAAGCCATGGACGTGAATTCTGAGTAAAAGACATGAATGGATGATGGAGCTTCATTTCCGCTAACAAGGCATTATTGTGTAAGATGTCAAGCAGGTCTGCTACTGTAAGTGGGGCCAACCCTACTAATGAAAGTAGACTATGACGTCTTAACTAAACCATTTATTTCAAATAATTTTAGTCACAATCAAGGGTAATTCTAGTACTAGGTCTTCTCCCATGTGTTAATCAATCAAGTATCTTTTATCCAATTTATAAGGGCTAGCTTCTTAGCCTTACCAACAATGGTTATGGTAATAACTCTATATCACAATTCATATACTTATGTCACAATTTTCATATACTCACTAAATATGGTAGGCTCCCAAATCAAGGTCAACCCTAGACCTAGATCTAAACCTTGATGGTTTATTCATGAAGCATGACTATGTATCCCTTCCTAGGAAATAGAGGCTCCATATTTCATGCATTAATAATACACTTCATCTTCACATCTAGGATGTTATTGACAACCTTTCTTTAAATTCAAGATATTAATTGAGCTCATGTTTTAAATTTAATCTATATATAATAGCATGATAGAAAATGCATTTCTATCAAATGTTAATTCAATGCTAATATTAGTGCATGATCACATACAAAAAGACATTTGAACAAGCTCATTAAAACATTACATGTTCACATAGTGATTAAATTAAGTATTCATCACATATAAAAAGTATGACTAGCTCCCACTTGCATCCTATATACATAGTTTAACTAGCTCATACTCACATCATAGACAAAAATAGTGACTAGCTCATGCATACATCACATAAACATGGATTGGCTAGCCTATAAAAATATCACACATACTGACTAGCTTATATATGTCACATATAGATAGTGTAAATAATTATCACATACTTCACATATACAGAATGTGATTAACTTGTAGATACATCATATTTACACAATATTACTAGCTCATGCACCAAACATGCATACACAATGTGAATAACTTTACAATCACATGTTCATATGGAGACTAGTTGATAAAAAGGATGTGGTTACAACTATACTACAAGCATATTCCCTTCTACAAGTAGATCACTAACACATAAGCTCTAAAGTACATCCCAATCAAAAATAGGAATGTCAGTGGATCTTGTACAACACTATGGGTTCCATCCTTTTTTTCAATTTATTTTTAGTTGTGATGAAAACACAAGTATCCCATACTATTAGTCATCATAGGTAAGAGCACAAGTGTAAAAAATCATAGACCATAAGGCCTTTAGTATGCATACACACATAGTGATTGCATCATGCATACATAATATTAAACTAAAATGTTAATTGAAAATGACCCTAGTATATACTCTTCTCATTACTTGATTCACTACCACTTACCCTTTAAGTATGTCTCCTTTCCATAAAAATAAATATTGGAGTATCCTATATTATACCATTAGTCTTGTCTTGTTTCTCAATTCACTATCAATTGAAATGACAAGAAAAACATTGCACACTACTTGTGGTTATCATTGCTCAAGGTCTAAGTGTAACAACATACTATCACATTAGTGCATTAATAATTCTTCCATAGCCTAATGAATAATTCAAGTCATTGGATCCAAAGATCTATCACCTTCATTCTACTAATGAAAGTCACTCCAACCTATTATGGGGTAGCTCTTAGTGTTTATCACCTACTTGGTTTTGGAGAAATCCAATGCCTATCATATCATGGTTATCTCCTAGCATCCATCACCTTCATGTTATAGGCAATAGATATATAAAACCTAGAATACGGTTGTTAGGTCGTGTCTTTTGTTACTTACATCATACTAGTGATAATCAGTTAACCACACTTGTACCATTAAATTTATAGCCATTAGCATTCTTAACCTTTATTTTACTATTGAAATATAAATAATCTTAAGATATGATGCAAAGATCTTAGTATTCATTACCTACATGATCTATTAGTGATAGTCAATTGTGTATGCCTATATCAGACTCAATTCTAAAATTTGGGATCATCTAATATTTAGATACACCTAATAAAGATATCATAAGGATTTAAAAACACTAATTAGGTTGAATATACAGTACATACCACAAAGTGATCCATAAACCTATATAAATGGTCCTATAGGTCTTGGGGTCAAAACTTCTAATACATAAGAAATTTTACATTTAATCTAGATGCGATAGCCTCTATCCAAACATAAATGTACAATATAATACAACTCATAATGCAATCTAAATGGTCATTCAATGAATTCAAATTTCTATTGGAAATAAAATATATATTAATAGATTAAAACTATAGTAAAAATATTAAATTATAATATATTTTAGAGTGCATACCAATTTTGTGTGTTAGAAAATATAAGACTTAAAATATAATTCATAAACAAGTTTTTAAATGGTGTCATCATACAAGGGAAATTACATCCAACAAATATATATTCTTACAAACTAGCTATACCATATTGATAGTTAGACAACCCTTTTGCATTGGAATATAGGTAGAAAAACAAACCCTTTGTATATAAAAGTATAATTATTAACATACATTCCATTTTATTAATATAGTTTACTCTCTATACCAATACATGTTAGAGAAGAATACACAGTTAATCCAAATGTTGGGTAGTTTAACCAAGTCCCAAAAATTTTAGATAGCCAAATTTATCAACCTACACCCATTAGAAGTATATAGTTATCAATAAACCATGTATTTAATAAAATTAACCTAATCCACATGCAAGTGGGTTGATAGAGGTGAAATAAAAAGTAGCTGTATGTTGCAAGATATAAAATATTTAATAATCATAGTAACTTGCAAATTGTCACGAACAATAGGGTCAGCCAACGACTTCCACATTTCATAAAGGTTTATTAACATTCTATAGATATGTTTAGAATAAAATAATTGAATCCTAAATGTACTCTCTATTAGTGTGAAAATAGTTATTACCAAACTATTTATGTTTTAACTTATTCAAGAGGGTATTATTGACACTAGTATTAATCTCACTTGAAAGATGTCTTACTTTTTATCTCACCTCATGTGGACTCACCAATGTCCCAACACTTGTCTATAGAGTCCTACACATGTTTCAATTTTAGAGGGGTAGTCAAAAATTTGAGCCTTGCTTCTCACCTCCTTACAAATCACTTTCAAAATTATCTTGAATTTGTATGGGTCATGACCATCAAATTTCAAATGGGGCATTTTAGCATGATTTTGATGCTTTCATTACATTTACAACATCTGAAAACCTCAAGGATAACTTTTGGATGGCAAGCTTGTATTTTTATTTGCAATTACTTCTAAATTTTTGTTCAAGGTTTACCTTTCTCAACAAGTGAATAGATTTTTTTAAGCACTACTAGACCAAACAAATAGTGCTATTACATCTAAATTTTCCCAAACCGCCTAAAACAAAAATAAAATCATCAAAATTAGAGTAGTAACAATGAATGGGAAAAAAAAAAAGACTGTACAAATCTATTATGTTTTATAATATGTGAAAATAGTTCATATTTTTAATTTATATTTTGAAAAAAAAATAAAAAATCAAAAGGGACACTTGTGTAGTGTAGCCCATTGCTAACAATTTATTTTTCAAAAGGAAAAAACAAAGATTGGGAGTCGTTGGGTACCCTATACCCTGTTGGGTTTGTGAATCCCAACAATTCTTTTAGCCATTTTCTTTACCTTGTCTCTTTTCCTTCCTTCTTGAAGGCTTGTTATTATTAAAACTTGGAAATATAAAAAGCTCTCTCTTGATGAAGATGTTTTATGTTACATAGCATATGGTGTATTAAAAAAAAAAAATCATTAAAAAATTTCCCCTACTGAAAGTGGATGTAGTTAGTTGGTGAACCATTATAAATTTGTGTTTTTCTTAAATGTGGATTTTGTCTTTCAATTATTTTTATATTTAGATGAATTTTATTTTTTTTCATTTATTTTGTGATGATTCCATCAACAATTGGTATCAGAGCTTGGTGAAGAAGCTTGGTGGTGAAGCTTGTTGGAAAACGGTGAAGAATTTCTAGAAGCATGGACAAAGTAGATAAATGGAAGATTGAAAAGTTCACAAGGAAAAACTTTGAATTGTGGAATGTGTTGATGGAATTGTTGCTGATTAAATAGGATCTCTCACTCCCATTGATAGGGAAAGCCAAAGGAAAAGGTTCAATGTCAGACGAAGAGTGGGAGAAACTTGATAAGAAGGCAAGGGCCACAATTTTTCTTTCATTGTCAAGCAATGTTCTCTTCAATATTTCAGCTGAGAAGACATAAAAAGAGCTATGGGATAAGATTTTAGATATGTACAAGATGGAATCAACATCAAACAAGGTATTCATCATGAAGAATTTATATAATTTGAAAATGAGAGGTGGGATCATGTTGAATCACCGCAACGAATTCAACACCTTGGTCACTTAATTGATTTCAGTGGGTATCAATTTACATGATGAAATTAAAGCAATTCCTTTGTAGTGTTCTTTATCAAACAATTGGGAAGGAGTGGTGATGATAGTTAGCACTTCCGTGGTTTCCAAAAGTAAAATAAAATTTGATGATGTTGCAGCCACACTTCTTAGTGAAGATATGCAAAGAAAAAATCAAGAACCCTCTTTTGGTAATGCCTTGACTATTGAAAGCACAAGAAATAGGGGAAGAAATCAAGATAGAGGCAAAAATAATAATAGAGGAAGGTCCAAATATTCTCCAAGATCGAAGTCTAGAGGAAAAAATGGTGCTTGTTGGTTTTATGGCAAACCAAGTCACACAAAATAATTGTTGGAATTATAAATAGAAACATGAAAAGGTAAGTAATAATGAAGTAAACACCGCATATGATAAAGATGATGGTGTTTTGATTTTATCAACAAGTGACACAATTGTAGATTTGTGGGTGCTCGATTTTTGTGCCTCTTTCCATGCTACTCCATGTTGGGGTGCTTTCACAAACTACCAAGAAGGTAAGTTTGGTAGATTTTTTCTTGGTGATAATAAAGAATGTGAAATAGCAAGCAAAGGTGATGTGATATTACAATTAAAAAAAGGAAATAAATAGTTCTTGAAAGATGTGAGACATGTTCCTACGCTGAAATGAAATTCAATATCAGTGAGCCAACTTAATGCTCAAGGGTGTGATGTCAAATTTTCTTTAGATACTTGGAAACTAACCAAGGGTGTATTGGTGCTTGAAAAAGGAAACAAATTGGGTAATCTTTATGTTTTAGAGTGACATGGTGAAGTGGGAGTTGTAATGACGATTGTGGAAAAAGGTTTAGAGCTTTGGCATAAGAGGCTTGGACATGTGAGAAAAAGGGGTATTTAAGTTATGCTTCAAAGAAATCAACTTCTATGTCTTAAATCCATTGGTTTCGAGTTTTGTGAGCATTGCCTTCATGGCAAACAAAGGCGTATCAGCTTCTTGAAGACTAATCATGAGATGTAGACAACACCTTTGGAACTCATGCACTTATATTTGTTTGGACCTATGGAGGTGCCTTCTTTTGGAAAGCTAATTATTTTGTCTCTTTTATTGATGATTGTACATGTAAAGTGTGGGTCTATATTTAAAAGAAAGTAAAAAAAAATTCTAAGTTCAAAATTTTCAAAGCCATAGTTGAGAATCAAACTAGCAATAAAGTAAGATGTTTACAAACCAATAATTGGGGAGAATTTTGTTTTGGGGAATTTGATAGCTTTCATGTAGATAATGGCATTAGACAGATCAAAATAGTTCCTTTTACTCCTAAAGAAAATGGTGTAGCTGAGAGGATGAATAGAACTATTTTAGAGAGGTCTCGATGTATACTCTCTAATGTAGGCCTAAGAAAGGAATATTGGGTGGAGGTAGTTAACATAGCAATATAATTAATTAATAGGATTCCCTCATCTAGATTGGATTTTGATATTCCCAAAGAGAGATGGTTGGGAAAACGAATTTCTTATTCTCATTTACGAGTTTTTGGTTGTTAATTCTTTGCTCATGTTCCTAAGGAAAAGTGAATGAAGTTGGATTCTAAGAAAATGCTATGTATATTTTTTGGCTATGGATAATACCAATATGGTTTATGTTTGTGGGATCATGTCGTGAAGCAGCATGTTCATTGTAGGGATGTTGTATTTAATGAGAGTTTTCCCAAGTTTGTAAAAATGGGAAATGTCTATGAAAGAATTTGTGCCTATTGATGATATTTTTATAGAGGATAATACAAATTTTAGTGGAATTATTTCTAGTTCCAATTTTGTTAGAACAATGAAGAAGAGTACCTTCAGTGTGTTTTCATTGATGCCAACATTGGTTGGTGTCAAATTATCTGCCCATCTAGTAAACTATGTCTATGCTACATTGATCTGGTAATTTGGTTCAGAATCACTCTTAGTAGAATAACAACTAATATGATTTTAGTATGTTATTCAGGACTATTAGATGCAGCCTTGACTAGGGTTTCAATAATTTTGGTTGAATAAGTTGAAAGTTGTAAATGACATATGTTCATCTTACAGGTTTCGAATTGGTCTTCATTTGGCCAACATAAACAAGTGGTATACGTTTCATGGATGATTAAAGTGATTTTTTTTGGTCTGGTTTGACCTAAGTTATGTTTGGAAAATATTTTTTGAGTGTCAAAGATGTTTTTATTTTGAAGCTAACAAGAAATTTTGAGTTGAAAATGCTTACATCTAATTAGTCCAACCTAATTGATGTATGGAGAAGTAACTGTGTACATATATGGAACATCTTTGTATTGTATATAGATAGATAGAAGAGGTGATGATGAGAAATATGTGACATTATGATATTATGTGAAGTTGCTAATAGTTGTCGGTGGTTGTTGTATACTTGCAAACTAGTGTAGGATTTTTGATTTTTAGAGCCTAATTGGAACTAAACTTAGCACATAGAAGGTGTTGATGAAGAGAAAAATAGATACTCTTAGAGATATAACTCTTTTTCCACTTAATCATTCACTAATGTCCTAGGAGTCCCAATTGGATTAATTAACAACCTCACAAGGTGAGTCAATTCATAATTAGGAAGGACCTATGAAGGGGTTCTTTGAGTTCTAATAAGGGGTTCACCACCAAGAAAATGCTTGGAAAAGAGAATGTTGGAAAACACGTTGCCATATACAAAATGACCTATAACTAGAAATGTAAGCTAAATCAAAGATGAAAATAATGAAATAATGCAACAATAAGATATGATATGTGTACCTGGGAAGTCTACAGATGCTGTGAGGATTTTGGAAATGTAAAGAAGCTACCAAAAAGTGATGTGGAGGACTAAGATGCCCTAGATGGCATATTAGTTACATTGTTATTTTTTGAGGAAAATACATAATCTTCAAATGTTAGAATAGGATTTGAAGGAATCTCTGAAAAATATGCTCAGGAGGACTAAGACACCCAAGATGGCATATTAGTCCTATTCTGAATTTCTGCAAACTCTAAACAAGATCCTAAGCTCTAAGGTCAGCACTGCTTCCTTTTTGATATCAGGTTCTGAAACTTCAGAATATGGCCTGTAGGTGAGTTTCTGTGAAGATGACAATTTTGTAATGCAACTTTGCAACTTTTACAACTTTACACTCCAAGTGATCTTCAAGTCTCCAACCTAGATCTACAATCACAAATAGGCAAGATGGAAAAACTTGTTGTTTGTTAGTGAATGGGAGTTTTCCTTGGTCAAACTCCTTGTTGGTAATTAAAACCTGAAATGAAATAGCAATAATGAAGGAAATGGTGAATGAACAACATGCAATGCTACAACTCACCAAACCCTTCTAAATTCTACAAACTTATGTGCAATGGCTGCAATGGATATGGATCTTGAACCAAAGAAATGATCTTGAATTGCTTTGCTTGAATCAAAACCCTACATCACAAATGTTAGCACAAGAACACACATGATGCACAAAGCTCTTTGATATGATGCTTGAATCTGAAAATGGCTTCAAATGCTTGATAAATCTACTCTTGAATGCTCTCACAAAAGACTTGGATATTGGAATGCTTGATAGATCTCTTAGGATTCCTTGTTAGGATAAAATGAGAGAAGGAACCTTGTATTTATACTTACTTATGATTAATATCCTAAAATTATATCACACAAAGCCGAAAATGACTCAAGGAGGACTAAGAACCCTAGGTGGCATCTTAGTCCCAAGTCCTAAAAACTTGTGGCACAGACACCAAAAAGGGGCCCAATCAGGATATCTCAAAATTAGGGTCCTGAGAGCCTTGGGGGACAAAGACCCCCTAGGTGGTGTTTTAGTCCCAACCCAAAAATTAGGGACACACAAATGGAGTCATTAAATTATCATTTATGAATTGGAGAATACCAAGATTAAAAAAAAAAGATGCAATTCATAGGGCTTGTAGACATAAAATAGGACCAATTAACTCATAAAGAAGCATAAATAAAGCAAGGCAGGCCCAAACAAGTGTGAAAATGCAAGGGTATGCATTTTCCTACACTACATTTAGCCCCCACTTTAGTGAGAGGATGAACTTCCTTCAAACTCACACTAATGTAGCCAACCACATAATCAAGAGGGGTTCAAATATACAAATGTTAGCAAGATAGGATGACAATAATCAAGAGGAAGGCCAATCCCCTAGGATCAAGATCTTATGGAAAAACCAACATAAGCACAAAGGAACAAGCTTACGGATGATATATGAAACCATAACCAGATTGCAACCATACACCATCAAAGACAAAGAAAAGGAAAAAGGAAAAGGAAAAACTGCAATGGATCAAGTTTCGACTGGCCATCCAATGCAGTGGTTCGGGTCTAGGTTGTTTGTCCAAAAAGTTTACAAGTGGAACACGTTGTCCAATATGCAAACAAAACACACACTCATGAGGGCTAGTGGGAGCTAGTAGCCCACTAGGTGAGCCCAAAGGGATCATATTAAAGCCATACTTCCATGACTTTAATAAGGTACAAAAATGCATGTTCCCATGGGCTAGTGAAGCTAGGTGTTCAGTAGATGAGCCCCAAGGGCCCATATCAAAGCCATACCTCCATGACTTTAATAAGGTACAAAAATGCATGCTCACACAGGCTAGTGAAGCTAGGTTTTCACTAGGTGAACCCTAGGGGACCATATCAAATCCATACCTCCATGACTTTAATAAGGTACAAAATTGCATGTTCACATGGGCTAGTGAAGCTAGGTGTTCACTAGGTGAGCCCTAGAGGACCATATTAAATCCATACCTCCATGAATTTAATAAGGTAAAAAAATGTAACAAGAAAGAGGGATGCTCAAAGGGATTTTTCTTAGTTCATGTGAGGTATTACTCTTAAGTGACATCATTCCTAATGTCTCCAAGAGAGGACTGATCAAAGAATAAAAGAGTCACCACTTAAGGGATATAGTGTGTTGCATCACCAATAAGGCGAATATAATATGATAAGATAGGCCATACTCTTGAAGAACATTACTCACAACATCACCACAAAGAGGAAAAAACGTCATGTGAAATAAGAAAATCACATCAAAGAACATGAAAAGGAAAAGAATGCAAGAAAAATCATGCTAAAATAATGCCAATGTGCCCCCACTTTAAACAACTTTCTAACACCATGTTGTGAGCAATTACTTTAAAGTAGCAAATAAAAATGAAAACAAGAAGGAAGACATGAGAGCCAACTTGGAAATCCCTATGCCAAGTCATATGTTTCTAAGTAAGGCTACGCCATGTGAGAGAAAAGGAAAAGAAAAGGGTTTCCCCCAAAATGAAAACATCAAACACATAAGGGATCTATGGATTTGGGGTCGATATGTTCTTTGCTACAATGTTTTTAGAAAGCTTGGAACTATCATCATTCCCCAAATACACATAGAATTAGAAGAATGACACAAAGAGAGTGAAAACAAAGAAAAAGAAAGCCTTTTGGGTCAACATGGAAGATGCATAGGGTGTCTCAACACCTTGGGTCATCCCCAAAAGGAAAACACAAGACAAATGACAAAGAAAAGGTGAAAGAAAAAGGAAAAATATTTTGGGTCAACATGAAGGAGACATGAATGTATCAATGTCTTATGTCATCCCCAAAAGGAAAACATAACAAATGAAAATGAAAGTAAAGAGAAAAGATAAATCAAAGGGAAAAATTATACGACATATAAAAGAATGAAGGAAAAAATAGAGGAATGCACATAGAGAGAGAAACATCAAACAAAACATCACAGGGGATCACGTTACACACATGCAAGTAAAAAATAAAATGCAAAAGGAAAGCAAAAGAAAAAGAAAAGGAGCAAAAGACTATTAAAGCACATGCAATTCAACCATCTAGCAAGTCATCTACATCCCAGTCTTGTTCAGTATATGTAATGCAGATCACTAGCGAGAGGGACAACATCAAGTGTTGTACTAGGAGAATCACTAGGTTCAAAACATGGTGAATCACTTGGTTTAGGAGGATCACCATGGTTGTTGTCGTTTAAGCTCATAGAAGAGGAAAATAAGAAATTCAACTCATTATGCATTTCCTCATCAATTTTAGTTGTTTCATCATCATTATCCAAGTTAACCACAATAGGAGGACAAATGATAATATTCATAGAAGTTGTTGGTCCTTGTTGTGGTGGAGATATAGCTTTCTTTTTTTTGGTAAAAGAGGAAGGTCATCATTTATTGCTTTTGTCAAGTTCAAATTTTGAATTTCAATGTTGTTATCATTATTCATCTTTCAAACAATAACATGACATCTATGTAGATACGCTCTATAGAATTAAAATTTCTTTTATTACAATTTTCAAGTTGGGTTTGTGTAGGAATGGGTTTTTCAACCATAGGTTCATTTTCTTCTTGTGAGGCAAGAACAAAAGAAACCATAGAAAATTGTTGAACCACTTTATCTTTGGCTTTATAAATTTTCTTAGGAGACAGATTAGGACTTGTTTGGTTGTCTCTAGGTCTCTTGTAGGAAATAGGCAAGGGATTTTTCATGGATGGGTCTTTGTTTGTTGGAAGGGTTCTAGACTCAAGATTGTTTTCTTGTGGTAGAGGTTCAAGCATGAGTGGAGGTTTGATCATGGGTGGAAGAGATTTTTCAAGAGATAGTTTGGTAATGCATTTTCCTTTGAATTTTTGATAGGATAGGAAAAGGAAGTCTTCATAGGGTCATATAGGTTCAGGCCAAAAATAATCTAAGGAAAAATTTCTATGAGAAGATGGGGGTCTAAAGCCATTATGGTTCACTATGAATATTTCATTTCTAACTGGAAACTTTAAGCAGTTACGGACAACAAATGGGATTGCATTCATGGAGTGAATCCATTTGTAGCATAACTTCACATGAAATTGGCCTGAATTAGATATGATAGAGAATGATACATTTGATTTCTTCGGTCCTACTTGTAAAGGGAGTGTGATTGAGCCCATTGTAGCATAATCAAAACCATCATGCATTTTAAAATCCATGCTTTCGGTTTATAATATCTATCTTGAGTAAGTTCATGCACATATAAAATTTCTTTTGCGATCACATTCTCTCCACAAATGGGATCAATTAAAATCCCAAGAGTGGGCTTGTTATTGATTCTACCGACTATGTAAAGAGGACCATCAGGTGCATGTTTGATTGTTTCTTCTGAAGAGAAATTAATGCCAATGGTTTGTTGTTTACGAGGCTCGATGTCAATCACTCCTATCCTTGTATCAATAGTACTTTGTTTATTAGTATCCATAGGACTCTGTTCATCATCATCCATAGGACTTTGTTCATGATTGCTCAGATTCTCATCATCTGTGTCAAGATTCATCACATCGGGCTTAGTTTCAATAGCTTTAATAAATGAAATATTATTGTTGGGCATGAGATTGGTAAATATTTGCAAGTTTTGGTTTGAAGGAGCCACAGACTTATTACCTTTGTCATTTACATGTCCAATTTGGATATTATTAGAATCAATGAGGTCTTGCACAAGATGTTTAAGATGCTTGCAATATTCTATATCATGTCCTTTTTTTTGGTGATAAGCACAATAGGCATTATGTCTAAAGCTTGGAGGTAATGGCTTGCTAGGGTCAAGGGGTCGAATGGGAGGTAAGGTAAGCATGTTTTTGTTTAAGAGTTAGGTCATAATGTTGTGAAGTGTGTCAAGGGTAAGGGAGTAAATTTCCTTTGCAGATCCCTAAAGATATAAGGATTACTCTTATTTATAGAAGCTACTAGGGTATCAATTAGTTGGGCAGGTTGAGAGGTGGAATTTAGTTGAAGGAAACTTTTATTTTGTCTTCTAAAAGGCTGGTAAGTGTTTTGGTTTGAGGCTTCAATCTTTTCGGGATGGGTAGGGGTGGTTTTTGGTTCTTTACTAGTTAGGGAATTCTGATAGTCTTGAAGGGAAGTACATAAATGCACATGAAGGAGGGGAATTTCATCATGGTGAGCTTATCCCTTATCTTTCTTTTTAATTTTTCCACAAACATATTTTGAAGGTGGGAATGAGGAATTTTCACACTGATTTGGGAATAAAGCGATTGGTAGCATGAAATAAAGTGAGTGACTTTTTCACCCTCATTTTGCTTGCATCTCATCAAATCAACCAATGTCATTTTAGGGACCATGTACACTTGGAAATGGCTAATAAAGGCCTCAACAAGTTCATTGAATGAATGAACTAAGTTATTCGGTAATGCAGAAAACCAATCCAAGGCAATGTCTTTCAAGGATCAAGGAAAGAGTTTAGCCAAAATTTTGTCTCCAAGGATAAAGTCACTACAAAAAATAGTAAAGGCATTAACATGATTAGAAGGATCTCCCTTTCCTCCATAATTATTAAATCTAGGGATATCTATACCTTGTGGCACCAGAGTTCTCAATATCTACAAGGACAATGGATTGCTCTTGACATAGTATGAAGGTGGACTATTTTGATTTTGATTTATGGTTGAAACTTGATGCTAGATGGATGAAAGGATTTGTAATAGATGGTTAATGATAGCATCATTGCTTGTAGTGTGTTATGGAGATGAATATGGTGGTGGTATGTATGTGTTGGAAGGACTAATGAATGGATTGCTTATGGGAGGAGATATAAGATTAGATGCCACATAGGAATAAGGAGCACTAGTGGAAATGTTTGGGGTAGGAAGGATGATACTAGTTGGTTGCATTGTTGTGGTCATGTGAGGATTGGTATAGGTGGGAATTGAGGTTATGGTTTAAGAGGGAGGAATTTGACTTCCTCCTTGGTTTTGCATATTTTTTGAAGCTTCAGCACCATTAGTGGTGGAAGGAATATGTTTTCCAAATATTTGAGCTATGTTATGCACAACTTCCAGTCCCTCATCACTTTCCATCATGTGGTGAAGGTTATCTATGGCAGGTATTACAATGCTTGAAATGCTTTCAATACTTATGTTGTCTTGTAAATGAGCTAAGTCTTCATGCATTTTCATTATGTTTTCTTGAGGAATATGATCAACCATTGTTTGGAAACTCGGCACAACACTTGTAGGTAAGGTAGGCCTAGCAAAAGAGGTGTCAAAGGTATGTTCCATACGTAGTGAACTAGTGCCAACACTAGAAGTAAGAGATCTTGATAACCCAAGATCCACAATGAGTGTCATATTGTGGGATGTCATGAGTCTCGCATTTCGTATTACCATAGTATTAATAGTAGGAAACCAAGTAGTACAACTCATACAAGGGATAAACTACATAAAGTGTAATGAACACAATATCCTATGCTTGCAATTACACATGAAATGAAAGAAATTGGAATAACAACAAATCTGGAAACTAAAACTGAAAAACTAAAGGAAACCCATAGAAACACAAAAAAGAAATTTTAGATCCTGAAAATTGGAGAATGAAATTCAATAGGGACTAAGATGCCAAGAAGGGAATCTTAGTCCTCCTATTAAGATTCTAAAGTTCCAAAACTTGAAACAAACAACAAACAACAGAGAGAGATTTCTGAAGAAAAAATCCTAAGAGGGACTAAGATGCCAAGAATGATGTTTTAGTCCTAGCAGAGGGTTTTTGCAAAAAAAATTAAATAATGGAATGTCTTGACAGTGTTTACAAATTTCCTATGTAAGATATTGATGCTCAGAAAGAAAAAAATATGCAAATAAGTGCAAGAAAAAGTAACTAGGAACAAGAAATTGAATGCAATTTTTCTCACTTTTGAATGCAATAAGAATGAAATGAAGATGAAGAACAATGCACTTTTCAATTTTTCAATCAAATGAAATGATGCAAGAAAGTAAACTAATGCAAATACAGGACACCCTAAATGCAATTTCACTAATGCAAAATGCAAGATACCTTAGATGCACTTTCACTAATGCAAGATGCAATGCAAGAATGAATGCAACCTAGATCTAAGGAATTTAATGGACTCCAAATCAGAAATGAATGCTTAAAATTTGGATTCACCAAAATGATGAATAGAAAAATGGATACTCTTAGAGATATCACTCTTTGCACTCAATCATTCTCTAATGTCCTACGAGTCCCACTTGGATTGACTAAAAAACTCACAAGGTGAGTCAATTCACAATTAAGAAGGACCTATGAGGGGGTTCTTTGAGTTCTAAGGGGTTCACCACCAAGCACATGCTTGGAAAATAGAATTTTGGAAAACATGATATGATATGCAAAATGACCTATAACTAGAAATGTAAGCTAAATGAGATATGCAAATAATGAAATTATGCAACAACAACATATGGTATGTGTAATAGGGAAGTCTAAAGATGGTGTGAGGATTTTGGAAATGTAAAGAATTTTTCAAAAAGTGTTGTGGAGGACTAAGGCACCTAGGATGGCATATTAGTCCCGCTATTGTTTTTGGGGTAAATACAAAATCTTCAAATGTCAAAACCGGATCTAAAGGAATATCTAAAAAATATTCTCGGGAGGACTAAGATTCCCAAGATGGTGTATTAGTCTCATTCTAAATTTCTGCAAACTCTAAACATGATCCTAAGCTCTGAGGTCAGCACTTGCTTCCTTTCCAATCTTAGGCTCTAAAACTTTAGAATATGGACTATAGGTGAGTTTTCATGAAGATGACAACTTTGTAATGCAACTTTTTCAACTTTGCACTCCAAGTGATCTTCAAGTCTCCAACCTAAATTTTCAATCACAAATAAGCAAGATGAAAAAACTTTTTTAACTTGAAATGAAATAGCAATAATGAAGGAAATGATGAATGAACAACATACAATGCTACAACTCACCAAACCCTTATAAATTCTACAAAATTGTGTACAATGGCTATAATGGATATGGATCTTGAACTAAAGAAATGATCTTGAATTGCTTTAATTGAATCAAAACCCTGCATCACAAATGTTAGAACGACAACACACATGATGCAAGAAGCTCTTTGATATGATACTTGAATATGAAAATGGCTCCAAATGCTTGATAAATATGCTCTTGAATACTCTCACAAAAGACTTGGATGTTGGAATGCTTGATAGATTGCTTAGGATTGCTTGTTAGGAGAAAATGAGAGAAGGAACCTTGTATTTATACTTATGCTTAATATCTTGAAATTATATCACACCAAGCTGACATATGAATTCATTAAATAAAGGAGGCTAAATCCTGCCATAATTTGAAATTAAATCCTAAAAATGACTCAAGGAGGACTAAGACATCCTAGGTGGCATCTTAGACCCAAGTCCTAAAAGCTTGGGGCACAGACACCAAAAGGGGGCCCAATCAAGATATCTCAAAATAAGGGTCCCAAGAGCTTTGGGGGACAAAGACGCCTTAGGTGGCATTTTAGTCCTAACCCAAAAATTAGGTACACACTGATGGAGTCATTAAATTGTCATTTATGCATTGGAGAATGTCAGGATTAACCAAAAAAGGATGTAATTCATAGGGCTTGTGGACACAAAATAGGACCAATTAAGCCATAAAGGAGCATAAATAAAGCAAGGCGGGCCCAAACAAGTGTGAAAATGCAAGGGTATGCATTTTCCTACACTACAGGTGTATTCAATAAATTCAAATTTTTGGTAGTGAGCCACACTCTTTTGTAATCATTTTTCAAGTTGTGAGCTTTTCAAGGAAAGTGTGTCTTGGCAGTGTGCCCTATAATATCTTATGACTAGTTATAGTATATTGTGAGTTAATCCTCACCGTGTTTTTTCCCATTTTGGGTTTTCCACATAAAAAGTATTGGCGTTCATGTGTCATGTGATGTTATGATCCGCTTCATGTTTTAATAATTAAATGGTTAGCAGTTAAATGGTTTAGTGGAATATTGATTCACCCCCCTTCTTAGTATTTTTGGTGTTCAACAATTATTATAAGAGCTTGGTTCCTTTGGAAAAGCTTAACATCTTAAGGAAGACATTGAATTTTGAACACGTGGATTATAAAAAGTATAATTTTCCTCCAAAATAATTTTTTGCAACTGAAGAACTCCATGTTGTTCTTGAAGATCTGGATAAAAGTAAAAATGAGAAAGAAACTCTGAAAAAAAACTTGAAAGAAACAAATGAATGCATTAGAAAGTTGAGAGAGAGAATCAAGAAGTTCAAGGAATGGCATAAAGAAGTTAGTGATTTGTTGAAGAAATCAAATGAGGACATCACCAAACTAAAGGTACAAGTGGAAAAGAAGAGAAGAATTGAAGAATTTTTGAAAGCTAAAATCTAGAGCAAGGTTGATGAGTGTATAAACCTTGAACAAGAAGTGGTAACCCTAATATCTGACTTGGAGAAAGCAAGAGCCAATGAAGAAAAATTCAAAAGAAGTACTACAATGCTTGATGAGTTGATCACATTTTAGAAACCAGCTAAGGATATTAAAGGTAGTTTAGGACTTGAAGAAGGACAAAGTTCAAAGGAAAATAAAATCCCCAACAAAGTTGACAATCAAAGGATGAATCAAGGCAATAATAAAAAAATTCAATAACCAATGAAGAAATACCAAAAGGTTTCCTATTTGGCAACCTAATGCTCAAAGGTACCCATATTTTAATGGTGTTTTTTTTTCATGCAATAAATTTGGTCATAAGGAAACATAATGTAGAATTAGAATAAATCAAAATGTTGGATTCTTTGTTGGAAAATGTTTTTCTTGCAAAAAGTTTGGACATAGAGCTATTGAGTGCATAGGTCAGATAATGATGAATAGATTCAATACTGGTAGAATGGATCAACCTTCTCAAGGCTATTTTTATACATGCTATAATTTTGGACATGAGCTAACCAATGCAGATCAAGGATAAATTCAAATTAGTTTGGATAGAGAAATGTTGTGTGTGTTGAAAATTGAGGTGTTTTATTAGCTTAATACTTTGTAAAACTTTAAGATTGTTGATCTAAATATTCTTTTACTTGTTACAGATTCTTTGTGGGTGGTTATCTAATTAATTCATTTTATCATTTGTAGAATGAAGATAGAAGTTGATTGAAGAATTAGACAAGATATTAGAAAGATTACACAAACATATATCGTGGAAAAATCCTTTGGAAGAAAACTCCACCAAGAATTAATCTATTATTCAATCTCTAAAGTAGATTATAACAGCTCCAATTCTTTCTTGAGAATACTTCTGTTTCCTTCACCAAATCTTCTTCACAACGTGTAGTAAAACTGATACTAACTTTCTTCAACTTGCTTGAGATAAATAGGCTTTGATTAGCTTTGTAAACTCCAACTGAGTTACAAATACAATGGTCAATCCCTATCCCTAAAAGGTACACCTATCTCATGCAAATAGAGTTATGCCATGAAGAAAAATGTCAAATCCTCATCTTCATGCATTTTAAAGTCCCAAACTAAAGTAGCAACTCAACCTCTATTCTATAAATATCTTTAGGGCTTCATCCTCAAAGTAGGGACCCAAAAGTGGTCCCACTTAACTGAGCCTTCTAAAATATCTCAACATGCAAAGGAGTTAATTTGAAGAAGCCAAATTTGGCGTGCAAGTTGGGCCCAAGTCATTTCTTGTTAACTGAAAAATTTATCAACACCATTCATGCAAGAATGGTCATCCCTTGCTAACTAGAGGTAGCCCATGTTATCTATCATGCAACTCAAGTCATTAGACATGCATTCCAAGTTAACTGATGTCAACTAGTATTCAACTAAAACTAACTGAAGATAACTAAACCATAACTGAACTTAACTTAACTTAACTGAATTGAACTAAACTAAATTGATTCTAAACTGAATTGAACTGATCTAAATTGAACTAAACTAAACTAATCTAAACTTAACTAAATTGAACTTCGTGCATGCAAACATCAAACCCTAACTCCTAGAATCTTTACATGCATTCAGAAGTGTTATCTCTTACTCTGAATATTTAACTAAACTCAAGGTGAGTGTCACCTACCATGTGGGTGCCCCATGTTCCCCTATTATTTAGGAACTAATTATGGACACCTCACATGCTCCTAAAATTTAGAATTAATTACAAATTTCAATTAACATGATTATTTCATCAAATATTAATCTCTTCCTAATCCTAGTGTTGATGAGCACATTCCAAGGACTTAGGAGATACATGATATAAATAAATGTTTAGGATTGCAATTAAATGGCATCCTATTTCCAACAGTGTGCTACACTTGCAACAAACCAGGGCATATCTCAAAATTATGCATAAGCAAAAGTGGGAAGAAACCTAATCGAAACAAAAGAACAAATCTATGAACAAGGTGGATGCTATTGAAGTGAGAAAGGAAATGGATAATATTCAGAAGAAAAAGAAGAACTTGAGAATAAGGATGAATCAAATACATTTGTACCAACAACTAGTGCAAATATTTATTTTGAAAATTAAACCCAATATTGGTTTTAGGGTGAGTAGTTATAGAGATATTTAACAAACCCCCGATATAAGAGGTGTCAAGTAGTGAAATGAAGATATGTGATGTAGAATGACATACTAAAATTGTTTAAGAAATTTCTAGAAGAAAAGGTACAAATTTGGACATTTGCAGAGATTTCCAGGGTTTATAGGGGTATGTGTAGGATCATCACGGAAAAAATAAACCCTTAAGTGGCGATGAAAATTTAGAAAAAATAGAGTTAGAAAACTTGACATAAAATTTTGAATAAGTTATCTATATTATTTCAAAAATATGTAAGAATATAATTTGTATCAAATTGAATGTAGTTTCTAAACTACTAGGTTTTTTTTAAATCTATTTGGTGAAAATTTGAAATTTCAATGGAGTAGTACTTAAATTTTGGGAAAAAATAAGTAGGTTCTATCGACCATCCTAACCACAATAAAATGATAATATTTTTTATAATATTTTAGATATAAGTAGAGGAATCATGTCTTGATGTGATGCATTTTTTGTAATTTATTTCCAAGTAAATAATTAATTATGATTTTTTTATTACAACTTTTAAAAATGATAAAAAACCTGTATGTCTGACCACCTTAACTTGGTCAAAACTTCATGAAATTCAATTTTTTATTTTATTCCTATAGTATGCAAAGCATAAAATGTGATACATTTTTTGGATTCAAAAAAAGTGATACCATTTGAAAGTGATAGATGTTTTTCAATCAGCCTATCAATTAGGACTTTATTCGTAATTCAAATAGAAAATGAATAATAATAATTTATTAAATTCAAAGTAAATCATAATTTATATTGGTGGAAAGATGAGAATCTCCTTTAAAAACCCTTTTTCGTTTCATCAATTTTGGGTAAAAAAAGTCGTCAACCACACACCCTACACATACCCATCATATCACCACTTTTTGGCTCATCATGATCCTCCACATTCCCATAGTGTATTTCACAAAGTAAATCAACTTTTGAAGATGAAATGCATTTAATGAAAATTGGGGAAAATTGGTAAAACATAAAGTGAAAGCTCGAATTGAATTAAATCATTTTTACCATTTGAAAGAAAGTAGAGTGAGCTAAGACAAGGTGAAGTCAATTCATTGTACTTGGCATCAAACCCTAGTCCCATCAAAGCTTCAAAGAGGTATTTACATTTATCAATACTCTATTGGTTTAAATTAGAAGCATTTCTCATAAGCATTTTTTAGAAGAATTAAGGAAATATGTCCACATCAATTGTTGTTGAGACCTTTGATAGACCCTAACTTAGGTTCAAGAGGTTTTCATGGAAAGTTTATGAAATGGACCCCATGGGTGCATTTTCACAAAATCCCAAGTAGTGTTTTTCCTACTATAGATACTAAGATCTACATTCACAAAAAATTGGAAGTATTTAACCATCAAGAACTCATGAATCAATTAGAAAAGGAATTATCAAGAGATGTTTACTCCATGAAGCTAGAATATGAAAACCTAGTACTGAAGAAACTGGATGTATTAAATAGATACCCTGAATTTTGTGGTGAGAAGCTTAGTAAATTTGTGAGGATGACACTTGGCAGAGTGCATGAAAAATTTGTATGGACAAGTGTTGGTGGAGAGATTACTAAGGAAATAATTAAAGATGTAATTGGTCTCTGTGACACTAGACCTATACCAGTAAGGAAGTAATTATGGATGTAACAAATAGGATGGCTCCACTGACATGTAATTTGTGTTATGCAAGGTGGCCATATAACAACAAATGTAAAAAGAAACATGCAAATAATGTTCAAAGGAGTATTTATTAGTTCATGTGAGGTCTTTAACTTACATAACATTGTGCCTAATGTCTCTAAGAGAGGACCAATCAGAGAATAGATAATTCACAACTTAGAGGATGCAATGCATCATATCAAGCCACTAAGAGGAATGCAATATGCTAAGAGAGATCATGCTCTTGAAGGAAATTACACCCAATTTCATCTATAAAGTGACAAACACATTGTATGAAGTAAGAAGGTTGCACTAAGAACCAAGAAAAAGGAAAATACAAAAGAATAATGCCAATGTATGCCCCCAGTTTAAAGAAATTGCTAAACACCATGTTGTGAGAAATTACTTTAAAGTAGCAAAGGAAAAATGAAAATAATAAAGAAGACATGAGAGCTAACATGGAAAGCCCTATGCCAAGTCATATGTTTTCGAGTAAAGTTGCATCATGCAAGAGAAAAAGAAAAGGAAAGGGTTGCCCCCAAAATGAAAACACCAAACACATAAGGGATCTATGGATTTGGGGTCAGTATGTTCTTTGCTACAATGATATATGAGAGCTTGGCACTGTCATCATCCACCAAATACACGTAGAATTGGAAGAATGACACAGAGAGAAAAAACAAAATGAAAAAACTTTCGGGTTAACATGGAAGAAACATGAGTGTCTCAACGCCTTGCATTATCCCCAAAAGGAAAACAAAAGAAAAATGAAAAAAGAAAAAGGAAAGAAAAATCCTTTTGGGTCGACATGGAAGATCCATAGGGTTTCTTGACGCCTTGCGTCATCCCCAAAAGGAAAACACAAGAGAAATGCAAAAGATAAAATGAAAAGGAAAAAGAAAAAAGAGCCTTTTGGGTCAACATGGAAGAGACATAGGGTGTCTTGATGCCTTGCATCATCCCCAAAAGGAAAACACATCACAACACATGAAAGAGATGCACAACATAGAGAATAATGAAGGTACAAATAGAGGAATTTCACAAAGAGAGAGAGAGAGAGAGAACATCAAATAGAACGTCATAGGAGACAACATTACACACATGCAATCGCACAAAAAAGAAAATGAAAAAGAAATAAAGCAAAAGGCTAGTAAGGAAAATGAGAGTCAACCTATAAGCAAGTAACCTATCTCCCAATCATTTTTATGTATACTAAAGATGGGAAACTAGCCAAAGGTACAAGAGCAAGTGTCAAAGTAGGAGAAACACTAGGTTTAATACTCTTTATAAGAGATTTGTCGTGTAAGTTCATGGAATAGGAAAACAATGTATTAAGTTCATTATGCACCTCTTTGTCAATTTTAGCAACCTCATCATCATCATCTAAGTTGATCACAATAGGAGGTGGAATGATAATGTCCATGGAGGAGTTCAACTCCTATTCTGGAGGTTGCATTGAATTTTCTTGTTTTGGGGTAGGGTCCTCATGTATTGCTTCAATCAAGTTAGGATTTTTATTTTATTTTTTTAATTATTCATGTAACTTATGAACAAGAGCATGACGTCTATGCCTACACTCTCTAGCTCCTTTGTTTCTTTTGGTTTTTTTCTCAAGTTGCATTTGTGTAGGAGTGGGTTGATCAACTGTAGGTTTCTTTTCTTCCCTAAGGGGGGGAACGGAAGGAACCATAGGCAGTTGTTCAACCTTTTTCTCTTTGACTTTGTAATTTTTTTTTTTATTCTAGGAGGTGTGATGGGGTTGGTTTCATTGTCTCTTGGTCATTTGTAGGATGTAGGTGAAGTTTTTGTTTTTGGTGGTCTTGGTTGTTTGCCTCTTATTTAGGTTCAAGCATGCTTTCATATAGGATGGGAAGTTGAGAATTTAATGGGGACATGTTTCAGAGAGACTATTCAATTATCTTCTTTTCCTTAAACTTTAGATAGGACAAGAAAAAGAAGTCTTCTCAAGGTTTTATAAGTTCCATGGGTTCATGCCAAAAGGCATCTAGGGAGAAGTTTCCTTTGGAAGACAAGGGGTTATAGCTGCTATGGTGGATTTCAAGTGAATATTTCATTTTCAAAGGGAAACTTTAATCATTTATGCACAACCTTAAGGTATGACTTTCATGGAGCGAAGCCATGGGTGGCCTAGCTTCACATGAAATTGGTACGACTATGAGATGATGGAGAATGTAACATCTAATGTTTTTGGTCCTATTTACAATGGTAAGGCGATCAATCCTATATTAGGGAAAGCAAAACCATTGTGTGTCTTGATACATGCTTTCAATTTATCATATTCATATTGATAAAGTTCATGCAAAAGTAAAAATTCCTCGGTGATCACGTTCTCTCCACAGGCGGGATCTATTAATATCCCATTAGTGGGCTTGTCATAGATACGGCCAGCTATGTAGAGAGGACCATCGATAAAATGTTTAAGTATATCCTTAGAGGAGAAAGAAATTTCAAGTGAACTCTTAGGTTATCCCTTACGAGGGATGATGTCTATCATCCCTACAATTGTGTCTACAGGATTGACAATGATAGCATTATTTAGAATAGAATCATTTTTTTCATCATTTGTATCAACATTCATCACATCGTTCTTTGTATTTTTTCTAGCTTTGACAAATGAAATATTATGTTTCTACATTAGGTTGGTAAAAATTTGAAAATTTTGGTTAGGAGGGCCAACAGACTTATTGCCTTGATCACTAATACCTCCAATGGATAGATAGACAAAATCAATGAGGTCTTGCACAAGATGTTTAAGACACTTTCAATGTTTTGTGTCATGTCCATTATGTCGATGATAGTGGCAATAAGCATTTTATTTAAAGCTCGGGGGTAAAGGTTTATTAGGGCCAGGTGTTTTGACGAGAGGAAAGGTAATCATTTGTTTTTTGAGAAGTTGGGACATTGTGTTATGAAGGGCATTAGGAAAGGTAGTGAATTGTCTTTTGGGGTCTCCATAACTAAAGGGGATCATGGCTTTGATAGCAACTACTTGGTTATTAACACTTTGAGCTATTTTTTGAGGGGGATTGAATTGAAGGAACCCTTTATTTTTTTTTCTAAAAGGTTGGGAATTATTTTGGTTTGCGGGTTTAGATCTCTTGATTCAACTAGAAGTGGACTTTGTATCTCGACTACTAACTAAATTTTGATAATCATGGAGGGAAATGCACAGGTGCATGAAGGATGGGAATTTCATCATAGTCAAATTGTCTTGGATTTTACTTTTCAAATTTTCTATGAACATCTTTTGAAGGTGTGGGTCAAGGAACTTGCCATCAATTTTGGAATAAAGCAATTGATAGCGTGAGATAAAATTAGTTATCTTTTCTTCCTCTTTTTTCTTGCATCTCATCAAATCGGCCAAGGTCATCTTGGAAGTCATATGCACTTGGAAATGGTTTACAAATGCTTCAAATATTTCATTGAATGAATGAATTGAGTTTTTTGGTAAAGAAGAGAACCACTCCAAGGCAGTATTTTTCAAGGACCTAGGAAAAAGTCTTTCCAACAATTTATCATCAAGGACAAAGTCACTACAAAAGGCGGTGTAGGAATTAACATGGTGCACTGTAGAAAAATGGTCCCTTGACATTTTCATGGTCTTTTAGGCCTTTCTTCTTGATACTTGGTCCATTTTTATTTGATTTAATGTTGCAATGTGGCTTAAACATTCACATTTAAGTCCTAAAAATTTAAATTATGGCATCTTGTGAAGGTGTTGTGAAGTGTTGTAAAACATTTCTACACTTTTATAGACTCAGATATTCATTAAAATTCACCTAAAATTCACCTTTTCATCACTTATCAAGTCCTATTTTGAAGTTTTGTAAAGTCTTGTAACAATATTTGATGCTTTTCTAGGCTTAATTTCACTATTTACACCTTTATTATGCTTTATTTGACCCCTTTATGCACTTATAAGGCTTAATTAAGTGTATTTTTGAATGTAAACCCAACAAATAACATTAAATGTGACTTAATTCCTAACACCCACTTTCAAGTCCAAGGTGGAACCCATTGACCATGGGTGGGGAATGAGTCCCTCTTGGCTCCAAATTCAAAATATTTCAAATTTTCTTTCGGGTTTTTATTCAAAATTACCTTATGTTGGCCTGTGATGAGGTATTATTGGGTTACTAAAGCACAAGTGAGTATAAATAAGTGTTTTTATCCTCATTTTACATCTCTCCCTCAATCTCTTATCATTCATTTATCCATCAATCTTCCATCTCAAGTCAAGCAACCTAGGGTTTCTTCATTTCAAGTCTCCAAGATATCAATTTTCAGACATTCAAGGGCATATTCTTCATGTTTTGCTACAAAATTTCAAGATCAAACATCACGGAAAGGTAATCAACTCAATTTTTTCATGTTTCATTCCATTCTTTCATCATTTTGGTTTAATTACCTAAAAGGGGTTTGACCAAGGCAAACCCCCATGCCCTAACATTCAACATTTATCCTTCTTGCCTTGTGTGTTTGAAGATTTAGGTCTCTTAGAAGCTTAGAAATCATTGGATATCAACTTTCAAGGTTGGAAAAGTCTTCCCTTCATTCAACAAGTCAAAATATCAACAAAAACTTACTTTTAGGTTCAGAAATCAAAGTTTCAGAAGCAAACACCTATAGCAAGCCAAAGTGCAGATTGAAAGCCCTAGATTCCACTCTTGAATATTCAAAAATTCAAAAGTGAATTCATTCTCCATGGGTGGTGAATGAGTTCAACTTCTAGGTCAATTTTTAGTTTTCTATGCATTTTTAGATACCCTTTTGTCATAAATAGGTTTCAGCACAGTTTGGAAGAACTGGAACTAATTCACCCAGAATGGTGAATGAATCCCACCAAACCTAAAAATTAGCTTCAGCAGCATTCCAAAAGGCATTTCCAGTCTCCATCCATATTCTAGGAGCACACTTTTAGTTTCTTCAAGTTCTATTGCAGTTTGCATTCATTTCTAGGTGATTTTGCATTACACAATGTGTTTTCAAACATCACTTGTTTCTTAGGTTTTGCATTCATAATCAATAAATTCTTAGCTTAGTTGTATTTAGATCATCTCATTTAGCCTTAATAACATCATACATTTCATAATTTGAGTAAACCAAATTGATTTTTAGTGAGGTTTATCTCTCTCCTTTTAGGTGAAACATCTTAAGAGTGCAAGAGTAGCCTATAAACCTCACTCCCAAAAATCTACAATTCATATGGTTAGAAGGATCTCCCTTTCCTCCATATTTCTCAAATCTAGGCACCTCTACACCTTGTGGCATTGGTGTTTTCAATATCCCCAAGGACAATGGACTACTTTTGACATAATATGTGGGTGGGTTGTTTTGATTTTAGGTTATGGTGGAAATTTTCTTTTGAAGGGATGAAACAGTTTGGAAAAGTTGTGTTATGAGATGGAATTGAATGTGGTGAGGGAGTGGATGTGGTTTCAGGACAAGTGAAAGGAATTCTTAAAGGTGGTAAGGTAGGAGATATAACTTGTGATGACACATAAGAACTAGGGATGCTAGCAGGAATACCTAGGGAAGGAATCACATTACTAACTTGTTGCATTGTTGTTTTGACTTGAGGGTTGGTGTAGGTAGGTATTGAGGAAATTTTTGTGGGAGGAGGAACTTGAGTTCTTCCTTGGCTTGTAACATTGCTTATGGGCAAAGGAAAACTAGTGGTTGAGGGGATATTTTTTCCAAAGATTTCAACTATGTTTTGCACAAGGTTGAGGCCATTTCAAGCATGCAATGAATGTTTTCTATGGTAGGAATTGCAGTGGTTGAAATTTTTTCAAGGCTTATTTGATGTTGTAATTTTTCTAGGTCCTCATGAATTTGAATTATGTTCACTTGTGGGATGTTGTCATTCCTTGGTTCAATGTGCATGCTTCTTGAAGGCAAGGAGATGCTAAGGGTGTTATCCATGCCTAGTATACTAGTGTCAATAGTAGGAGTGGAAGCTCTAGATAACCCAAGATCCACAACGATTGTGCTATTGCGGGATGACATGAATCTCAAACTTCTTCTCACTATGGTATTAGCAATAGGACACCAAACACTCATGCAAATGTGACTGAATGCGGGGTGAATGAAAATGCAATGTAAGCTAATAAGAATGAAATGATTATAATTGAAATTCTAGAAAGTGAAACAAAAATGCAAAAAATAAAAAATAAAAATTCAGAAACTAAACTATAAATTCCATAAAATACAGTAAAAATATGCAAAGGGACTGATTTTCCCTAGGCAGCGAATGAGTCCAGGTACTAATTTTTTTGAAATATTTTAGAATTTTTAAATTGGATTTTATGCTTTTTATGTGTTTTGATGCAAATCTAAGATGCAAATGTAGAATTTTACTAATTTTGAATGAATTTAAGTGCAATAATGCAAGCTAAATGAGCTTTTCACTAATTTTTTGAAACCCTAGAATGCAAATTAATCAATGCAAAACCTAATGCAATGTTAATGCAAGCTAAATCTAGGATGTAAATGCACTCCAAATTAGAATTATAATTCTCTAACTGTAGGTTCATGAAAATGAAAAGATGAAAATAGGGGTCTCTCTTTCGCTTCTAGGGTTTTGGACCTAAAAGGAGAGAGGCTATTTCCTTAATCTTCACTCAAGAACAAACCCTTAATATTTCAATGCAAAGGAGATTGAAATCTGGAAAAGGGTTGTCCTAGGGGATAAATGATATCTAATGAGGGGTTCACCTCCAAGTGCAAACTTGGAAAAGACAATGAATTGGAAAACACAGTGTGATATGAAAAATGACCAAGAAGAATGAATAAAATGTAACTAAAAGCTTTGAAACTAAAAATGTGCACCTGGAAGACTGAAGAAGGTAGAATGGAGGTCTAAATCACTAAAAAATCTACTATTCATACTGACTAGGACTCATTCATCAACTTGGGTGAATCAGTCTAGTTTCTAGGAAAATGTGTGGGAACAGGTTTCAGCCAAAAAGGTATCAAGATCTATAAACATCTCAGGTAGGCCTGTTCAATGGGACTCACTCGCCAATAGTGGTTAATCGGTCCACTTCTACTTTTCTGGAAGTTCTAAACTAGATTTTTTACCTCGGTCTACTCTACTCTTTTTAACTAGTTTCTAGATCCAAAACTGTAAATTGCCACCTATAGACCTTCTCCAAGCTTTTCCAAGGCTTGATGAAAAATTTGACAATTTTGAGGACTTGAAAACTTTTCTCCACCTTTGGCTCTTGACAAATCTGCAACCTAGCCTTGCAAATCACACACAAGAAGAGGGAAAAATGTTGTTGGGGTTTATAGGGGTTTTCCTTGGTCAAACCCCTTGTTGGTAATTAAACCTTGAAATGAAAGAAAATATAAAAGGATAATGATGAATGAACAAAAGACAATGTTGCAACTCACCAAACCCTAGCAATAAGGTGCTACATGATGCTTGAAATGGTTGTAATGGATGTGGTTCTTGACTCTACCTTGAAGGAAATGATCTTGCTTGAAACACTTGCTTGGATCTTGAACTCTACATCAAAATTGTTAGCACAATAACAAACATGAAGAATGTAATATTTGACATGATGATTGACACTTGAAGAACGCTCTTGAATTCTTGATAATCTTCTCTTCTGAAATCTTGAATGCTTATAGAATTAGCTAGGTGTGAATATGAGTGAAAGAACCTTGTATTTATACTTAATTATGCAAGAATTCCTAAAATTACAACAATACAAGCCGACATCTGATCTAGGAGAATAAAATCTTGCTGGAAATTTGATTTAAATTTGAATTTTAGTCACATGGGACTCATTCACCCAAGGTGGAAAATGAGTCCCGTCACACATAATGTATGGGACCAAAAATGGAAAATGCTTAGAAATTTGAGAAACCTACATCGGGGCCAAAAAGACCTAGGTGGGACTCATTTTCACAAGGTGGTGAATGAGTCCCAGACCGTAAATCTAAGGCACAAAAGCCAAGAACACCTAAATTATGATTGGTTACTAATTGGTGTCGGGATTATCCTTGAAAAGATGTAATAAATGAGGCTTGTGGATGCAAAATAGGGCTAATTATAGCATAAGAAAGCCCAATTATTAATGAAAAGCTTAGAGGAATGTGAAAGTGTATTACAACACTTTAGAACACTTCAAATTAGGCAAGATTAATGTTGATTATGATTAAAATTATGCTTATTATACTTAGTTAATTAATAAAACCCTTGAAAATTGTGAAAGTGTGTTACAACACTTTTGCAAGGAACCATTAAATTTTGTTAGTTCACAAGGGGCCAAGACTTAATGTGAATGTGTCATCCACATTACAACACTAAATCAAGGAAACATTAAGCCAAAATCCACGAGGACCCAAACAAGTGAAAAAATGTCAAAAGACCCTTTTTTCCGCCACTACAAGTACATAGTTGTTTATAATGAGAACATGGAATCTATAAGGAAGAAGGTGACTGATAATGTATGGGAAGCTTTAGTATAAAGAAGGCATGAATCTATATCTATTGATGACAAGATGAAAACTAATGCTTTTAATACATTTAGATCCCCCTTATCTAAGGAATATGTTGCTAATCTATTAAAAGAATGTTCTCAATTATTTAGAGTTTAACATAGAATCAATATGATGATGACTATAGAGAGAGAGTACAAAATGGGTAAGGAAAAAATGATTGACACAATTAGGAAACTAGAAAAGAATTATGGGATGAAATCCAGTTCTTCATCTCAAACAACTCAAGCATAGGAGCCTGTTAATATTTCAGAAGCAATGGACCATCATTTTTTTGAAAATGTTGATGAAATACATGCTACTTTGGAGACATCTACCCCTCTAAATGATACAAAAGAGACAACCAATAAACAGATTGAAGGTCAACATAAAGATGATACTGGTAATGATCCAAAAGAACTTCATGAGAATACCAGAGACATTGGGGAAAAAGACAAGGATGAAGGTGAATGAAGTAAGGATAAAAAAGAATGATGATGATAAAGATGATGAGGATAAGAGGGAGAAAGAAAATCAAGATAAATCATCTAGAATATCCTCCAGAGAGGAAAAATAAAAATAAAAAGAAGAAGAAGAAGAAGAGGTGAAGGTAGAGAAAGATAAGAAAGAAACATAGGTTGAAAGAAGTGAAGAAGAGAACCCCAAACCTACTGAGCCATCAAATCCATCTAGAGAATCTTCTAGATATTCTCTTAAGGGCCTATTGACAAGGAAAACAAGACTTTAGCCTATTCTATAACCTCAATTGATTAAACTACCATCACATCCAGGCTATGTAGACCTAACTAAGATTGCACCAGGTGAAAGAATAAATATGTGTAGTACTTTTATCAACTCTGTTACATAGGAAACCATAGAAACATATCAGAAAGGGATTGAATTGATAAATGAATCTATCAATACTTTACAAGAGATAGCCCCTGATTTCACAATTCATGATTCCTTAGCACCTATTGAAAACTTGAAGTTCATGGTTGATTATGTTAACGTGTATACCTCTAGTCTTAAGAAATAGAGTGAGAAAGAGGTAGAGTCAAGTATTCTAGAGAAAATATTATTAGTTCTCTAGGATAAATGTGCAATCACACATAACAAAGTGTTGCAAAGTCTGAAAGAGGTAAAGGACTATGATGAGGAAGCCCAAATATTGTTTGTATATTGCATGTGGTGGCCTAATGTCACTCAAGACATTAAAGATTTAATGGACTCAATAGAGTCTCAACTTGCTGGTGCCTCTGGAGATTACAATGTTTTTTATGACATAAATTACATTGGTTGGACTTCTATTGCAGACTTAGAGAGCAATATTTCCATTCTACAAAGGAAAAAAGAAGATGCAATAAGGCATTTTGGACAACTTGGAGATTTGGTAATGTTTGACATATCTCTATATCAAGTGCCTTGGAGGATGCAGAAAAACTAGATAAGATGAGCATCAATCCTTCCACTCTTAAAGAAGGAGAAGAATGCTTAATGGAACTAGAATCATTGAATAAAAACTCTTACTAGAGCAAAAGGGATCTAGGATGCGAGAAAACTAGCTTGGGAAGAAATTCTCAAAGAATTACAAGGTGTCCATAGTTCCTGATTAAAAGTTTCTATTTATTTTTTTCTTGACCTTTTTCCTTGATGTCAAAGGGGGGTAAGGTTTTGTGTGGAGAAGGGTTTGTGTAAATAATGTTATATTTGTATATTTGAAAGGGGAGTTGAATGAATTAAGGTTGCACAATTTTGATTGTGAAGGGTGAAGACACATTTTTTTTTAACTTTATTTTTGGCACATTTTTCCATCAATGACATAGGGCGAGATTGTTGGAAGAATGAAGAAGAGGACCTCCAGTGTGTTGTCATTGATACCAGCATTGGTTGGTGTTGGATTATCTACCCATCTGGTAAACAGTGTATGTGCTACATTGATCTAGTAATTTGGTCTAGAATTACTCTTAGTAAAATATCAGCTCATATAAGTTTAGTATGTTATTTAGGACTGTTAGATGCAGCCTTGACCAGGGACTCAAATTTTTTTGTTGAATAAGTTGAAAGTTGTAAATGATAGATGTTTGACTTACAGGTTTCAGATTGGTCTTCATCTGGTTGACTTAGATAATTGGTATACATTCCATGGATGCTTAAAGTTCTTTTGTTTTGGTCTAGGATGACTTAATTTAGGCTTGGCACATTTTGTTTTGAGTATCAAATATGTTTGTTTTTTAAGCCGACAAGACATTTTGAGTTGAGTATTCCTACATCTAATTAGGATGACCTAATTCATGTATGGAGATGTAACTGTGTATATATATGGGACATCTTTCTATTGTAAATAGATAGATAGAAGAAGTGATGATGGAAAATATTTGACATTATGATATTATGTGAAGTTGTTGATAGTTGTTGGTAGTTGTTGTATACCTACAAATTGGTGCAGGATTTTTGTTTTCCAAAGCTTAATTGGTACTAAACTCAACACACAAAAGGTGTATTTAATTAGTTCATATTTTTGGTAGTGAGCCACACTCTTTTATAATCATTTTTCAAGTTGTGATCCTTTTAAGGACAGTGTGTCCTGGCAGTGTGCCCTATAATATATTATGACAAGTTATAATATATTGTGGGTTAATCCTCACCATGGTTTTTCCCACTTTGGGTTTTCCACATAAAAAGTCTTGGTGTTCACATATCATGTGATGTTACATGATTTCTTTCATGTTTTTGTTTACAGTTGCTATAAGATATATTTTAATTATTGAATGGTTAGTAGTTAAATGGTTTAGTGGAATATTGATTCACTCTCCCTTCTCAATATTTTAAGTGTTCAACAAGTTTAAGCTCGCAACCTATCCCTATATCCATGTTGTAGGGTTCCTTGCAAATGTTAATGTCAAGTCTAATTTCTCTTCCTCTATTGTCTTCTCTTGTCAACACCCCTGTCTCTCTATTTACACAAATTATTGGAGTTCTCCCGCATGTGTGAGAGGCATCATGTGAAGTGGGAACTTTTTTCCCCACATAGCCTTCAACTCATAATATGTCACCTCTAGTGAATGTTACACAGCCCACAAAAGTTCATATTCAACCTTTAATTGTTTCTTCCCAGCCTTATTCTCTCTATGTGCAACCTTCTAATACTCTTGCATAGTATTCACAAGGTTTTTTTCAAACATAGACTTTCTTTTTCAATTCGACATAGCCAACAAAGGATTTATCACTGCCACAAAACACTTTATTTCCTTCACTAAGTTCAACACAACCTTTAGACATTTCATTGTTTCCATTTCAATCAAAAATTAAGGACAAAGAAAAGAGCATTGTCCATAATGTGTTTTCACATGCTCAGATTGGAGGTAGTATGTAGGAATAGGGGAGTTTTGATGTGCAAAGGTGGAGTCTTAGAGGTAATTTACAGTCTGATATAGCTATTTTTCAAAATCAATTACAAAGATTAAGCTTGGACAATAATTTGCAAGAACTAGCTCCTCAATAAAGGAGGTCTACCTAATAGAAGAGGCCTTTGGAAAAATCTAAAGATTATGAGTTATTTCTCTTTGATCATTCAAAGCCTACAACTTTTAAACAAGCTTGCAAAGATGAGAATTCAATGAAATGGATGGAGGTGATGCAAGATGAAATGGAATAATTGATGACAAATGATATATGGGATTTGGTTACCCTTCCACCAAATTGAAAGCCATTCAAGAATAAGTGGGTGTATCGATTGAAAGAGGAAGACAAAGGTAGTAAACACTACGGGGCCAAATTGGTTTTGAAAGGTTTTGACCAGAAAAAGGGGATTGATTTCAATGAAATTTTCTTACCAATTGTTAAGATGACAACAATTCATGTTGTTTTGGGCATGGCAGCTATTTGGGATCTTGAGCTTGAGCAACTTGACGTAAAAACAACATTTCTTCATGGAGATATTGAGGAAGAGTTATATATGGAGTAGTCTGAAGGCTTCATTAAACAAGGTCAAGGGAATTTGTATTATAGATTAAAGTGGAATTCGTATGGGCTCAAGCAAGCCACGAGGCGATGGTACCTTAAATTTGATAGCTTCATGACTCAACAACATTTTACTCATTATGAATCAGACCCGTGTGTCTACTATAAGAAGCTTGCAAATGATGAGTTTGTTATACTTTTTATTTATGTTGATGATATGTTGGTTATTGGCACTAGTGTGAGGATAGTTCATGAATTAAAGCAACATTTAGCTCAATATTTTTCCATGAAATATTTAGGGGAAGTGAAGAGGATTCTTGGGATGACAATAATCAAGGATAAACAAAAGAGAGAAATTAGATTGTCTGAAGAGAAATATATTGCCAAAATATTGGATAGGTTCAATATATAGAATGTCAGGCCTGTTAGTACTCCATTGGCTAATCATTTTCATTTATTCTTAGCTATGTGTCCAAAAAATCCAGAAGATCAAGAACACATGAATAGCGTTCCATATTCATTAGCAATTGGGAGTCTCATGTATGTCATGCTTTGTACTCATCTAGCAATTGCTCATGCAATGGGAGTTGTGAGAGGATTTATGAGTAATCTGGGTAAATCTCATTGGCAGGCAGTTTAATGGATTTTTTGGTACTTGAAAGGTACTTTAGATCATGTTTTATGTTTTGGAGGCAAGGATACTTAGCTGCAAGAATATGTTGATTTGGATATGGCTAGAGATTTGAAAAAATGAAGGTCTACTATAGGTTATGCGTTTACATTTTTCGGGGCTGCAATTAGCTTGATTTCACACTTGCAACAGGTGGTTTCTCTCTCATCTATAGAGGCTGAATACATTGCTTTCAATGAAGGAGCAAGGAAATGATATGGTTACAATGGTTGTTGGGAGAATTGTGGTGTAAGCAATTTATTTTCACTTTATTTTGTGATAGCAATAGTGTTATTCACTTGGAAAAGAAATCCACTTTTCATAATAGAATCAAGCATCTAGAACTATGATATCATTTCATTTGACATGCTCTTGATGAGGGTAAGCTACGGGTTGAAAAAATTGATACCAAACTAAACTCGTCAGATGCATTGACAAAGGTAGTACCAAGGAACAAGTTATATTGCAGCATGCATTGGGTTTCAAGTGGGAGATTGTTGGGTTTGTGAATCCCAATGTTTCTTTTAACCATTTTCTTTACCTTGTCTCTTCACCTTCCTTCTTGAAGGCTTGTTATTATTAAAACTTGGAAATATAAAAAAACTCTCTTGATGAAGATGTTTTTCCCTTTGCTAAAAGTGGATGTAGCCAGTTGGTGAACCACTATAATTTTTTGTGTTTTCTTATCTATGGATTTTGTCTTTCAATTGTTTTTATTTTCTGCAATCGTTTCTTTTCATTTATTCGGTGATAATTCCATTAACATGTACCTCTATACCTCTATACCCCTTGCCATGGTAGGGAGGTGATATGGGAGAGGCCTCACACAACCTATGCCACCTCTTTTAATATGTGGATGAGGGAGTGTCGGTTATAACCCCCTTTAAGGAGTTGTGTGTGAGGTTATAACTCCCACCACATTTTTTAATGTTTGTTTAATTTTTATTTTTTTAAATAAAAAAAATCAACCCCACCACCACCCCAACTCTACTTAGACATCACATCAATATATGGAGCTAATCAATAGCCACCAAGACACAACTAGGAGGACAAACCCCTCACCAATTGTATTTTTGGCTAATGATGACAACTTCAAAGATTTAATGTTTCACTACATAGTGTTTACAAAAACTTCAATCTCACATTTTTATATAACATAATTAAAATCTTTCAAATATAGCAACTTTCTCTAATAAGAAAAGTTTCTATTATCTTTTTCCCCTTAATTTAAAACTTTCATGAAACCATCCTTACTACTCAGATTTAAGCAACAAATTTTAATAAAGAGATGCATCAGACCCTATATAATATTCTTTCTGTCAGCCTACACATTTTAATTTTAACCGTGGTCTAAAATTGTTCTCAAAGTGCACATCATGTAAGACAAATCAATCTCTACCATTGAAAGAAAAAGCCGAATATTCAGCCGAACAACTTCAAATTTATCGATGAATTTTTTTTTTGAGATTTGTATTATTTATATGAGAGTCTGTATCTTATCCCATTTTTATCGTTTTTCTTTGTCGCTACAAACCTAGATCACGTCATGCAAAGACTACTCCAGACGTGCGATTGTAAATACATAATTGTATGTCTTGAGAACAGTTTGGTAATGAAAAGATGTTGCTCAATCAAACACATGGTCAGAGCTTGTTCACATAAATAATGCCGTTCCAAAGCAATCCATAAACATCACAGGCCACATGATCAACGAAATTAAGCGACACTCATTTTATAACTTGCAAAAACATTGGTTAAATTATCTAAGATTCGCGTAAATTGCAGTGGCAAACTCTCTGAAAATGATACTGTAAATTGGAGTGTCATATTCTGTTGCCTGTCAGATGTTGTATTCATTATTCTTAAAAGGATAGGATAAGCCTCAACTTGCATACGACCAAAAGCATAGGTTTACGAAATCGACGAATTCCCACCAAGAATCTGAGGACTTTTGTAGAGCAGAAAACATTCAGTAGTGGATTTGAACATAGAATTTATGACGATCCGGATTTTCTGGAATTGATTTGTCTGGTTTGTAGGTGGTGTTAAAAGGAATAGGATGTGATGATCAAGAAATCATCACATATTTTGTGGTGGCCTGCCTGTCCTCGCATTAAACCAAAGCGAGGCGAACAATGACGGATTAAAATGTAGAGCAAATTTGTTCATTACTCTGTATGAATTTCCGTGCACTGCAAATTCTTTTTGTTGAGCAGAGTAAAACATGAAGAAAAGACGATGGCTAGGGGAATGGACGAAATGCCATAAACAGCTAGTGTTTCTCTCCACTAACAAAAGCCAAATTTAATGATGAAATCGAGGTGGAATGTGCACCCGATCTAAAGTGGCGGGGCCGCCTACACCAGATAAGCCATGGACGTGAATTCTGAGTAAAAGACATGAATGGATGATGGAGCTTCATTTCCGCTAACATGGCATTATTGTGTAAGATGTCAAGCAGGTCCGCTACTGTAAGTGGGGCCAACCCTACTAATGAAAGTAGACTATGACATCTTAACTAAGTCATTTATTCGAAACAATTTATTAATGTGTCAATATTTGATAATGTATGATTTTGAGAGGTTCAATATTAGGATGCTCTAGTACTAGGTCCTCTCCCGTGTGTTAATCAATTAAGTATCTTTTATCCAATTTATAAGTGCTAGCTTCTTAGCCTTACCAATTATGGTTATGGTAATAACTTTGTCACAATTCATATACTCACTAAATATGGTAGCCTCCCAAATCAAGGTCAACCCTAGACCTAGATCTAAACCTTGATGGTTTATTCATGAAACATGACTATGTATCTTTTCCTAGGAATTAGAGGCTCCATATTTTGTGAAATTAGAGGCTCCATATTTTGTGCACTAATAATATTCTTCATCTTCACATCTACATCTAGGATGTTATTTATGACCTTTCTTTAGATTCAAGCTATTAATTGAACTCATCTTTTAAATTTAATCCATATATAATAGCATGATAGCAAATGCATTTCTATCAAATGTTAATTCAATGCTAATATTAGTGCATGATCACATATGAAAAGATATATGAACAAGCTCATTAAAACATTACATGTTCACATAGTGATTAAATCAAGTATTCATCACATATTAAAAGTATGACTAGCTCCCACTTGCATCTCATATACATAACTAGCTCATACACACTTCATAGACATAAATAGTGACTAGTTCATGCATACATCACATATACATGGTGTGACTAACTTATAAAAGTATCACACACACATACTGACTAGCTTACACATATGTCACATATAGATTGTGTGACTAATTATCACATACATCACATATAGACAATGTGATTAACTTGCACATGCATCATATTTACACAATGTGGCACCGAACATGCATACACAATGTGAATAATTTAAACATCACATATTCATATGAAGACTAGTTGTTGAAAAGGAACTGGTTACAACCATACCACAAGCATCTTCCCTTCTATAAGCAGTTCACTAACACATGAGGGAATAAGTTCGTGACCATGGATTCACCCCTATGACCATGGGAATGTTCCAAGATTTTCAAATAATTAGATTTTAGAGGTCAATGGCTAGATGGAGGTAGGTACATATATGAATGTGATAAATGTGCAAATAAGGTGAATATATAGGTATGTTTATATATAAGGATATGGTGAGTGCTAAGTGTATGAAGATTTGTGTGTATGTAAAGGGGTGAAATACTATAAGAATGAGTTCAAACTTCTACAAGATTTAACCATTTATTACTATGTACATCTTTTAAGACATTTCTTCAAAATTGAAAAACAATAGAAAATAGTATTAAAAAAATTAAAATATTGAATAATATTATGTTTCACCATCTATTTTTTTAATTATATGCTAACATTGAGTTCCAATTATTTATTTGTAATATTTTTATTTTTTTAAATTGTCTGATTTTTTTTATAAAATAACGAAAAAGTTTAATATTGATCAAAATATTAGAAATTATGAAATCTACGATGTTTAGTAATTATGTTTTTCTATTTAAGCCTCGTTTTAAATACACAACAATGTTGACATTATCAGCATACTTTAATTTTCCCAACTTTAGTTTGTATTGTTTTATTGGATGTCCTTCCCTCACTTTATTAAGTTCATTTCTATGCTTTAGTTTAGAGGTCTAACTATTTTGAATAGTCTTTAATTTGTGAATTTTTATTTGGGAAGAGTCTAGACAGCAATATAAGGAACAAAAACATGTAGAACACACCTCTGTAATTTAAGATGGTTGTAATTGTCTTGACTAATGTTCAACTAATCTATTTGTCATACATCTATGGTAGTAATTGTGATTGACTTTTATTATTTTAATAGATCTTTAGAAATATTTTATGAAATTAGTGATTAGATGATTTTTATTTTTTATTTTGAATAGTAGTTTAAACTCTAATTTATTTTCTTATAAAAGTTCTATAAAAAATATAAATGAAGAAATATTTATTATTAGAAAAAAAGTTAAAAGAAAAAGAAAATATTTGAAAACGTATTTTTCACTATAAAGTTCTTACATAATTTCAATCACTCACATTTTTAAATAACATCATTTAAATCCTTAAAACATAGCAACTCCCTCATCCTTACTACTCAGATTTAAAAAACAAATTTAAATAAAGAGACACATGAGACCGGCCCTGTATACTATTCTTTCTGTCAGCCTACACATTTTAATTTTAACAGTGGTCTAAACTTGTTCACAAAATGCAAATCATGTAAGACAAAGCAATCTCTACCATTAAAAAAAAAGCCGAATATTCAGCCGAAGAACTTCAAATTTGTCGATGAAGAAATTTTTAGATTTGTATTATTTATATGACAGTCTGTATCTTACCCCACTTTTATCATTTTTCTTTGTCGCTACAAGCGTAGATCGCGTCAATCAAACACATGCTAAGAGCTTGTTCAGATATATAATGGCGTTCCAAAGCAATCCATAAACATCACAGGCCGCATGATCAAGGAAACTAAGCGACACTCATTTTATAACTTGCAAACACATTGGTTAAATTATCTAAGATTTGAGTAAATTGCAGTGGCGAACTCTCGGAAAATAATGTTGCTCTATAAGATGAAAAAAAGACACTGTAAATTGGAGTGTCATATTCTCTGGGCCTGTCAGATGCTGTATTCATTATTAAGACGACAGGCTAAGGCTCAACTTGAATACTACCAAAAGCAAAGACCTACGAAATCGATAAACTCCGACCAAGAATCTGAAGTCCTTAGTAGTGCAGAAAACTTTATGTGAACATTCAGTCTTGGATTGGGACATAGAATTTATGACGATCCGGGATTTCTGGAATTGATTTGTCTGGTTTGCAGGGTAGTGTTAAAAGGAATAGGATGTGATGATCAAGAAATCATCACATCTTCCTTAGATTTGCGAAGAGCAATTCAGTCTCATTACTGTGCATGAATTTCCGTGCACTGCAAATTCTTTTTATTGGGCAGAGTAAAACATCAAGAAAGGATGATAAGTGGGGGAAAGGACGAAATGCCCGAAACGACACAATTAGTGAAAGTGGATTATGACACCCAATTCAGAAATAAAGGTGGAATGTGCGCCTCCTGTAGAGATGCGGGGCCGCCTACACCAGATTAGCCATGGACGTGAATTCCGGGTAAAATGCATGGATGGATGATGGAGCTTCTTCTCCGCTAACATGGCAGTATTATAATAATTTTGGTTATTATAATTTTGTTTTTTAAATAGATTACGAGAGATGATCTATTAGTTGAGCATGTATTAATAGTTGTGATGTTAAAGTTGTTTGTGTCAATCATGAGTATATTATTTAGATCTAAAAAACAATAAATTATGTGATATTGCATTAGCCCACAAACATAATATAACTTAATGCATAATTATCGATCTACCCCTTTTCAGGGTCTTTATGGACATCTCAACAAAGAGAATCTTGATGTGACATTATAATTGATGATGTAGATCTAGAACCTTAGTTGTAATCATCCATAATTCATGCATCAATAATAAGTTCTTCATTCTCACATCTAGGATGTTATATCCAACCTCTCTTCAAATTCAAGCTATTTATTGAGCTTATATTTTCATTTTGATCCATATATAATAGTATTCTACCAAATGCATTTCTATCAAATGGTAGTTCAATGCCAATATTAGTACATGAACACATACAAAACTACATAGTGACTAACCCATAAAAATATTACATGTTCACATATTGACAAACTCAAAAATTCATGACATATAAACAATGTGACCAGCTCCCACTTGCATCACATATACATAATTTAACTAGCTTATACACACTTCATAGACACACATAGTGACTAGCTCATGCATACATCACATATATAGTCTGAATAGCTTATAAAAATCTCACACACACGTATTGACTAGCTTACACATATTTCACATATACATTGTGTGAATAATTATCATATACATCACATATACACAATGTGATTAACTTGTGCATGCATTATATTTACACATGTGACTAGCTCATACACCAAACATGCATACAAAATGTGAATAATTTAAACATCACATGTTCATATGGAGACTAGTTGATAAAAAATAAGTGAAATAAGTTCACTAACAAATAAGCCATAAAGTACATCTCAATCAAAAATAGGAATATTAGTGCATTTCATACTACATTATGGGTCTCATCCTTTTTCTCAACTTAGTGTTAGTTATGATGACAAAAAATGTATCCCATGATACTATTAGTCATCATAGGTAAGGGAACAAGTGTAGAAACTCATAGCCCATAAGTCCATTAATATGCATGCACAAATAATTATTGAAACACAAATAATATTCATCTAAAATAGTAATTGAATATGGGCCTAGTATATACATATTCTCATTACTTGGTTCACTACCACTTACCCTTTAAGTATGTCTCATGGTCATAAAAATAAATATTGGTGTGTCCTATAGAATACAATGGTCTTGTCCTATTTCTCAAATCATTTTCAATTGAAATGACAAGAAAAGCATCTCATACTACTTGTGGTTATCATTGGTGAAGGTGTAAGTATAACAACATACAAGCACATTAGGACATTAATAAGTCTTTCATATCATGATGAGTAATTGAAGTCAATGGATCCTCAAATATATCACCTTCATTCCACTAGTGAAAATATTTCACTCCAACATAGTATAGGGTAGCTCCTAGAATTTATCACCTACATGGTGTTGGAAAAATCCAACTAGGTCCTTTCATACATGGGTATATCTCAGAATATTGATCCTTCATGCTACTAGTTGTAGCTAGCTAAACCCTAAAATATGGTGGTTAGCCCTTGTCATTTGTCACTTATATGATACTAGTGATAGTCAACTAACCACACTTGTATCATAACATGGATAGATATCGGCATCCTTCACCTTTATGTTACTATTGAATGATAAATAATATTGATATGATAGAAATCACCTACCGTTCATCACCTACATGATCTATTAGTGATAGTCAACTATCTTCACCTATATCAGACTTGATTCTAAAATTTTAGATCATCTAATATCCAAATACACCTAATAAAGATATCACAAGTATTCAAAAACATCGGGTAGGTTGAATATATTGTATACCACTTAGTGATCCATAAACCTATATATAAATGGTCATATAGGTCTTGGGGTCAATTTTTCTAATACACAAGAAATTTCACATTTAAACTAGATGAATTGGCCTCTATCCAAACATAAATGCATAATATAATACAACTCATAAAGTAATTTGAATGAAAATTCAAAGCATTCAAATTTCCCTTAGAAATAATTCCACTAGTGAAAATCACTCCAACATAGTATGGGGTAGCTCCTAGAATTTATCACTTACATGGTGTTGGAAAAATTCAACTAGGTCCCTTCATACCATGGGTATATTTTAGCATCTATCACCTTCATGCTACTAGTAGTAGCTAGTGAAACCCTAAAATATGGTGGTTAAATTTTTTCATTTGTCACTCACACGATACTAGTGATAGTCAACTAACCACACTTGTATAATAACATGTATAGATATTTTCATCCTTTACCTTTATGTTACTACTAAATAATAAATAATCCTAAGATATGACAGAAAGCACCTAGCATTCATCACCTACATGATCTATTAGTGATAGTCAACTATATTCACCTATATTAGACTTGATTCTAAAATTTGGGATCATCTAATAACCAAATACACCTAATAAATATATCACAAGGATTTAAAAAAAATAGGTAAGTTGAATATATTATATACCATTTAGTGATCCATAAACCTAGATATAAATGCTCATATAGGTCTTGGGGTCAATTTTTATAATATTTAGGAAATTTAACATTTAATCTAGATGAACTAGCCTCTATCCAAATATAAATGCATAATATAATACAACTCATTAAGTAATCTCAATGGCAATTCAATGCATTCAAATTGCTTTTAGAAATAAAGAATGTAGACCTTTAACTTAACAATATTAAATAATAAATGAAACAATGTAGAAGAATGAACTATCATTATCAAGATGGGGGTGTGAAGTGAGAGTGCAGAGTGGGAAGAAGTGAAAGGGTTTTTTTTTTAAAGAAAATTGAAGGGGTAGGTGAAGTTGATCCTGATCCTAATGGTGATGGGGGTTTTTGGTTGTTGCTTTTCTCTTCTTTGGTGGTGCAAGCAATGGGATCAGCTTGGTGTTCTGGAAGTTTGGTGTGGCTGAGAGCAAGGGTGATGGCACAGGCAACAGTGTTTGGCTCTAGTTCTCTTGGTTAGGTTTGTGGTGATGCTAAAGGTATCACTCAAGCTTTTGTGGTCAAATGTGCTTTAGGTTTTACATGTGTGCCTATCATTTTTGTTGGAAATTATTTGAATGCTAAGGACGACTCCTCTATTTTAGGGGTTTCCTTTCTCCACTTAGCCCTTGGATGTGTGGGTGAGGATAGTTGTATTTTCTATTTTGGGAGGTCCGTTGACCCTATTGGTTTGGGTGGAATTGTTGCTATTGGTGTTGGATTTGAAGATCTAGATGGGTAGGCAGCCCAATTTCCTTAATTTTGGGAAGGTTTTGTCCTTTTGTGGCCTTGTTGGGTTGGGTCACCAATTCGCTCCTTCATTCCTTCAAGAATGGTTTCTTGAGGTTCGTAGTTTTTTTGTGGACTTCCTATGCTTTTATGTGCCCTTAATCTTGTGTGGAGGGAAGTTATATCTAGTGTGGAGATGGTGGTTTTTCTTCTATTGATTCCGAGTTTTAAGGTTTTATCTTTTCCCCTTTTGATGGCTCTATTTTTTGGGTGTCTTTTGTTGTGGCTTCAAGGTTTTTTCCATGTCTCTTTGATGCATCAAGGGTTTCTCCCATGCCTATTGGGGTTGAAATTTTGGTGTAGTTTGTTATTTATTTTGGGGGATATTGTGATTTTTGCAAGATGGTTATTTGAGTTGGATTTCTTGAGATCTTGTTTTGTCCAAGTTTTCTTGTTGGTTTTAGGGTGAGTTGTTTACTCTAGGGAGGTAGGGTTTTGCTACTTGCATGAAGAATATTGGTTTGTGCTTGTGTTTCCTCTCTGTTTGTTCCATGTTGCAGAAGTATTTGGTGGGGGTTGTCATGAAAGCTCATTTGAAAATCCCTTTTAAAAATGCCTAGGTGGTTTTGGGGTTAAAGGGTTTTGTTGTTGGTTACAGATTTGTTGTTCTTACTTTCTTCTTTGTCCACCTTATTGTGACTTCTTTTGAGGTGGATTCATTTCATTTTTAGGTGGAGCTAGTGAATTTGGATAAAAGTAGTGATCTCCTTCAGTTGTCCCCCTTTATGTCTTCTCCTGTTGAGGTGGAGCTCTCTCCTATCGAGGGGGAGATTAGTTTGGTTGGAAGGGTTTGGTGGTGTTGTAGTGGGATTTTTTACTTTTCTCTAGGGTAAGTGCACAAATATGGTTCCCAAAAAGGGGACTTAAGTGGATAGCTTTTTTCTGAAATCAGGAAATACTGACCTTCGACGTGAAATTGAAGATAGTTACACTCAAAATTTTGAGATGGAACAAAAACAAGGATCGAAGTGCGCTGATTCTACTTTATAAACTACTAATTTATTTTGAAAATGGCTGAGATTAAGGGGTTCAAACAAGGGACGTACACAAATTGGTGTTGTTTTTGTCAAAAAAATAGAACATAGCAACTCTTGTACAACCCTTGTACGGTGAATTTTTTTTTAGTATTTTTAAAATATCTATGGTTAGAAGTTAGCTAACAGTATGTAGTTGATGCATGATTTTTCTAATAATTTTTTAATGAATATTTGATTTTTTACTAATTTTCGAAGCGAACACTTCCTAAAAAATAGAATTTTGGTCATGCTACCCCTACAAATTTTGGAAACTAATTGAATTTTAAAAAAAAAATTAGAAGGGAGTCTAGCTTCTAAAAATGTAATTTATTTGAAATTTCAATGAATAGTTAATTTATAATGAGAAAAACACCAAACACTTCTTTTTTCCAAAAAAGAGACATACAAAAAAAAGAAATTATGGATGAAAGGCTTAACATTTTCATAAAAGTGAAAAAATTACATTATTGGATAGAAAGAGAGAACCTAACATTACCTAGATTTTTTATTTGTTTGATATTGAACCATGTGCAATCTTGACGGTAAGCACGAACCTGATTATGTGAAAATTTGTAGAATTTGCAAAAACATGTCTCTAGTTGTTGGGAATGCCCCCCAATCCTTTTTTTTGGTATTCCAAGGAAAATAGCAATCCCAAGGCTTGGGGATTCTCAAAGCAAGATATAACGCACGCCACGCTATAACGTGCTCATGTTATATCTCAGTTTTGACATGGTTTTTTTCATTTATGGGGAGCATGTATAGCAAGACTTAATGCGAGCACAGTATAACACACTCACATTATGTCTTGCTTTATGTTAAATGCTACTCTATTGAATGTATGTTTATATATTTGTATGTTTTTATGTATATATATATGCTTGTATGTCATGTATGTATGTATGTATGTATGTATGTATGTATGTATGCATGTATGTATCAATGTGTTTATATTGTATGTATGCCTGTATGTATGTAAGATTGT
>VDFB02105785.1:351680332-351793813 GCA_007258455.2 Sequoia sempervirens
TCTCACCCTCTCTCTCATGTATCTCCCTCCCACTCCCTCTCTCTCTTAGGTCTCTCCCTCTAGAAACCTACCTAGGTAACTCTCTCTCTCTATCTATCTCTCCCACCCTACCTAGATAAGTCCCTCTCACTCCACCATCCTCTTTCTCTCCCTCTATCAAGTCACTCCCTCCCACACCCTCTCCTTCTCTCAGGTCTCTCACTCACACTCCCTCTCTCTCACGCACTCTCTCTCACACTCATTCTCACTACCTATCTCTCAAGTCTCTCTCTTTCATCCCCCCTCACACTCTCAAATTTCTCCCTTTGGCACCATACCTACATAACTCTCTCTTTCTCTTTGTCTCTCTCTCTCTCCCCCCACTCTCTCTCTCCCTCTCTCTCAACTCTCTCTCCCTCCCTCTATCCCTACCACCCTACCTATCTAAGATCCTCTCACTCTAACCCCTTCTCTCCCACTCCCTCTATCTTAAACTCTCACTTCCAGCCCCCTCTCTCTCTCTCTCTTAAAATTCTCCCTCCCTCTAGAGACATACATAAATACATAAATACAAGCATAATACATATGTACATACAAGCCTAAATGTACATGCGTAGATACAATCTTACATACATATAGGCATACATGCAATATACACGCATTGATACATACAGGCATACATACATACATACATACATACATACATGACATACAAGTATACATGTACAAAAAAACATATAAATATATAAATACATTTAATGGAGTAGCATTTAACATAAAACAATACATAACACGAGTGTTTTATACCACGTTCACATTATGTCTTGCTAGAAATGCTCCCCACAAACAAAAAAACCATGTCAAAATTGAGATATAAAGTGCACATGTTATAACACGCGCGTGTTATATCTTGATTTGGAAATCCCCAAGCCTTGGGATTGGTATTTTCTTTGGAATACCAAACCAAAGGCTTGGAGGGTATTCCCAATGACCAGAGATGTGTTTTTGCAAATTCTACAATTTTTCACATAATCAGGTTCATGCTCACCATCAAGATTGCATGTGGTTCAATATCAAACAAATCGAACATCTGGGTAATGTTAGGTTCTCTCTTAGCTATCAAACAATGTAATTTTTTCACTTTCTGAAAAAATGTTAAGGCTTTCATCCATTATTTATTTTGTTTGAATGTCTCTTTTTTGGAAAAAAGCAGTGTTTGTTGTTTTTTTCGTTATAAATTAACCATTCATCGAAATTTCAAATAAATTACATTTTTAGAAACTAGACTCCATTCTAAAAAAAATTAAAAATATAAAAATCAATTAGTTTCCAAAATTTGTAGGGGTAGCACAGCCAAAATTTTGTTTTTTAGGAAGTGTCCACTTCAAAAATTAGTAAAAAATTAAATATTCATTAAAAATTATCAGAAAAATCGTTCATCAACTCTACCTAACTTTTGACTGTATCGATTTTAAAAATACTAAAAAAAATTTCACCATACAAGGGTCATACAAGAGTTTCTATGTTATGTTTTTCTAACAGAAACATCAACAATTTGTGTACATCCCTCGCTTGAACCCCTTAATCTCAACCATTTTCAAAATAAATTAGTAGTTTAGAAAGTAGACTCAAAGCACTTTGATCCTTTTTTGTGTTCCATCTCAAAATTTTGAGTGTAACTATCCTCAATTTCACGTCCAAGATCAATATTTCATGATTTCAAAAAAAAATTGTCCACTTAAATCCCCTTTTTGGGAACCATCTTTGTGCACTTACTCCAATGTGGTAGGGTTGAGAAGGTGGGCAAAGTGTATGCCTCATAGAAATGGGGTCTCACAGTGATCTACATCACCATGAGACCCCATTTCTATGAGGCATACACTGTGCCTACCGTAGATCACTGTGAGACCCCATTTCTATGAGGCATACGTTGTGCCTACCTTCTCAACCCTATCACATTGGAAAGCTAGTGGAGCAAGCTAGCTTTCCAATACGATAGGGTCGAGAATGTAGGGGAAACATATACCTCATAGAAATGGGGTCTCAAGGTGATGTATATCATTGTGAGACCCCATTTCTATGAGGCATACGCTTCACTTACCTTCTCAAACCTACCACATTTGCAGGCTAGTGAGTGAGCTAGCTTGCCAATGCTCCACTAGCTTTCCAAGGAATTTGAATTCACATGCCTTGTCCATGCTTCCATTTTGAGCCTATCTTGTAATCATGGCATGCCCCTACACCACCTTTGTTTATGCTAGAAATACTCTTCTACAAGATGATTGTAAATACTTTTTATGAAGCCTTGAATGACATATATTTCATTTATTTGAATGGATACATTTTTTAAGAGCTACTATTCATCTCATTATCATGCTATACATAAAATTATCTACCATGCCAAAGAAACAAACAAGGAAAAAACTAATAGAAAAATAGTATGGAACCTTCAAAGAAAAGGAGAGAGAACGGCTGGCGATATATCGTGAAAAGAAGAAATTGGATACTATTGTTGAAAACAATCCAATTGAAGAGGAACCTCAACCATTAAAAAGAGAACAGGGATTGGCAGCACAAAGGGAACAAATGAAAAAGTATCATGGTAGGACAGATTCAGATATCGTAGTTGGATACACTCCATCTACCACAAGTGAATACTAAGGGACACCATTAAGCACAAGAGAATATGGAGGGACACCATCTACCACAAGTGAATATGGCTAGACACCATTCACCACATCTCAAGTTGATAATACATCATCACTTAGATTTGATAAAGAAGGTATGCCATCATCCCCATGTGAACCTCAAGGTATGTCTTCTACTCCACCCTCAATTGAAGGTACGCAATCTATCCCACCTCAATTAAATATTGATGAAATTCCTAATGTTGAGATGTATGTACCTAGGAGAACATCACCTAGAATTTTGCATAGAAATCCAAAGTAATTGATTAATATTGATAAGGATATTTTGTAGCACATGGAAGGTAAGATTTCAGCACGCTCTTGTAGAAGATATGCTGATAAAATTTGGAATTTCTTCTTTGAAAGGCTAAATGAGACCGCAAGATGTCAACTATTTGTTGAAATGATGCGGGGTATAAAGTATAGAAACATCATGAAGACTCTTGGGTTGAGAACATTGAATGCATGAAATGAAAACACTATTGTGAAGAATCTAATGGATGCTTCTAAGAGTGTGGGTAAGACCTCATGCTCAAAGGATAGTAATGTCACCTGATGTGTCATTACATTGACTTTGGTAAGCATTCAAACAAAGAGAGCTCGTCTCATTAGAAAGTTGAGTGAACAAATGAGAATTAGTAGAAAAGCTTTATCAAAATTCATTCAAAGGAAGCAAAGAATTGAGGGCACCAATTCAAATGAATTATGGGAATTCTCAGGGAGATTGCCACAAAAAGATAAAAAAATTGTTGAAGAATTGAGAACACTAATTGAAGAGTATTGGAAGAATAACACAAGTCCATCTCTGAATCAAAGGGATGTGGTAAGAAGGAGAATCGATAGTCGGAACCGTGAGCCACATCCAAAGAATTTTTTGAATACAACTCAAACCCAATTTTTTCATAAATTTCAAAAAGATTATCCTCAAATTAGTATTTTTCAAAGATTTTTTGAAATGCTTTAACTTTTTTATGTCAAGATAAATCACACATCAACTAGTTTTTTTTGTACACTACATATTAAATTCTCTAACCATTATGATGGTTATTGTTCTATATGTTTGGATTTGCATACTAATGATGTTTTGCAAGATTGTGGCATAGAAGCCCCACCAAAATATTCAAGAGAGTTCTTGTCAAAAAAAATATGTGAAATAGAGGATGGCCAAATATTCTATAGGACAACATGATTGGATGGTTCATGCTAGTGTTGCAATGGCTTGCAGTGTATGCCAATATTTCAACATATGGAAAGCACATATGAGGTGGGACAGAAACTAGTAGAGTTCAAGAAGTATAAAACAATGGCATATGCTGAAAAAGATGGGTTTGAAGAAAAAAGGTGTGATTTGGTTATTCAGAAGATTCCAATGTATTAGTTTATGTCCATGTTTCATGACAATATAGTGTATGAGTATGCAAGGCATACCCATACAGCCTGATGGCTGGACACACAATTCAAGATATGCAAGGACACCTTTCCAGTTGGTAGCATAGTATCAGTGGTTTACTTTGCAGAGAACTACACTCTACAACCATAGCGTGAGGTGTAGTCATAGTATTACAACTCCACACATGTTTCAATATTTGTGCACATAACATTCATTCATGCAACTAATACTACAGAGCACCAAAGGAAGGTATTGAGGGAGTATCACTTTTATATTAGTGATGATTGCACACATTCTCCAAAGTTTGTGCAAGGTTGCTTCTAGATGTTCTTCAGTGATTTGGATCAGAGGGGCATAGCATACGGTTGCCATATAATATGGTCGGATAACTATGCAGCATAGTTCAAGAACTCACACATGTTCTACTGGTTGAGCAGGATGCATGCCATTATAGGTGTACAACATATGTGGAAATTTTGTGAGGCTGGGCATGGAAAGGGGGAGCATGATGGTGCAAGAGAATGCGTGAAAATATCATTAGCACGAGAAGTGTTAAAGTATAAAGATAGTGCAAATTTGATAGATGCAAGATCAATCGTCGAGTGGTGTAATGCTTCGATGGGTCTAGGTAATGAAGGTACATCTTCAGTTCATATCCTTTTTGGTTGATGGATGATACTAACATTGCACCATATGAGGATTTTTGTACACTAACAAGATTGAGTGAGGTACACTCTTTCCTTAGCTCAAATGTAGGTTCATGGAGTATCGATAGATGGAAGATGGCATTCTTTTGTTCTTCATGTACAATGCAAGCCTGGAATGATTGTGAGTCAAGGGAGTGGGTTAAAAAATGGTTGACAAGTTATCTTAGCCCACTTCACATGTATCACCCTCTGACAGCATTGGAACTAACATAGATTGAATCATCAGACGACTTTGACCATGTATCAGATCTAGTTCAGCAAGATAATATATCAACTTGCTTAGTTTTTAAAATTCCATATTGTTACCTTACTTTGTATTGTAGTCATAATTTTGACTAATTTCAAGAGATTTGTTGCACATATCAATGCAGGGCATGTTTATGTAGTTATTGTAGATGAAGACAATGAAGAGGGAACAAACTATTATTTGTGTCGTTGTGTTGAGGCCAAAAAGAAATTGGAGGCCCCAGTTATAGATGGAGAAAACATCAAATACCCTACAAGCTCAGTTGTTGTTACTGGAACGCGGTTTAGAAGGTACCTGTAAGTGTGGAATACGTAATAAGTAAATAAATAAGAACACTTCTTAATAAGACATTATATCAAAGATTTAACAACAATTAAACTAAATTAAAAGCATAAATCTACTGAAAGCATCATATTGTTCTCTATCTCTAAAGATTTAATAAGTCACATGGCTCTCTAATTTGGTAAGCATTGTGACTATTAAAATGCCAATCTAGAGAATGAGATATTGCTAAATGTAATAATCTAATCCTATATGATGATTTCTAAATGATATGATAAACTATTGTCATCTAAATTGAAATGAATTTGATAAAAGGAAGCTACAGTAATCTGCTATGCAGCCATGATATTGATTCTAAAATGCTATGATAATATTGTTGCTCAGATGCTTGATTGATTGATTTCTATTCCTGTAGAGTAAGTTTGCACAAAGTTGGGATCCTTTTCTTGTAGAATGAAGCTATATAAATAGATTTACGACATCACATTTGTGAAGGGGCAACACAACAGAGGCCTAGATTTGATCTCGAGGATTGAAGGGTGAAGGATGAAGAAGCTTGAGAAGAAAATGGGAATGGTTCCTCCCCAAAAAAACATCTTGCTAGAGGATAGGAAGAATTAGAGGAAGGAGATTGACAAGTTGATTTCCAATTTGTCTCCAATTTTTCTCCACAGCTTTTCCGTGAATGCTAGTTGAATTAAATTAGATGTTTTATAACTAATTTGGTAGGAAAAATAAAATGAGCTATAGAAATATGATATTTAGATTTATTCAAATTTAGGAAGAAATAAGATATTAAATTTAATAAAAAAAATTATAGAAGTCTATTTATTAAATTAAAAATGGAAGAAATGAATAATTAAATGAAACAAAGTATGTGAACTTTTTTATTTAATTAAGATGAAATAATAGAAGAAATAGAAGAATTAAAATGTGAACTATATAAATAAATATTTCTATTTATTCAATAGTAGAGGAATTTAAGGTTAACTAATCAAATAAATCATATTTAATTAATTAGATTATCCAAACCATTTTTAGGTGTATACATTTTTCCCCTCTTTGAAGTGATGTGTTTACACATTGCTTCAAAGAAAATTTTGATGTTGCTGCTAGTATCAATGAAAACAAAAATAGTATACCCCAAACTTGCCCGAGACATTGATTTTAGTTGATGATGGATATATGCCCCCTCAAGAGATAAATTGATGAAATTTTTATTTTTTTTATTTTTCAGAATTTTCCAAATTTGTATGATTTTTTGATGTAGATTTGATATGTAAATAATTTATCTCCTAACAAAGAATGTAGAAATTTCCCCTGTGATGAAATAATGAATGAATCCCCATTTGAAAATAAAAATATCAAATCCCATCTTAATTAACCTATAAAAGGTCCAAAAAGTGATTTTGAAGCTCATTTGTGCATTTGAGTTTTTAAAAATTGTGAGAGAGAGTGATTTGGAGCAATTTGGAGCAAGACAATGATTCCTTACCACACTCACCGGTTCGTGCGCATGCGACATCACAACCACCCGAGAGCCTACACACCTCTAGTATGTACCCATAAACCTCATTGTTATTTATTTTTCTTGTTTTTCACGTTGTTTTTTGGATTTCAAATTTTTAGTTTCTTTTAGCGCTTTTAAGGTCCACAATAGCACTTTTGTTGTCTATTTTAGTGCTTTTAGTGAAATAGTGCTTAGGATATATATTGTAGCGCTTTGATAGTTTAGTTTAGTGCTTTGAAAGTTATAGTGCTTCCAATAGGTTTTTTAGCGCTTCCGATAGGTGTTTTAGCACTTTCAATTCCTATTTTAGTGCTTTGACCAGTTCAGCACTTTGACTACCTAAAATGGCACTTTTTCCTCCTAAAATGGTGCATATGATTAATTAGCACTTTGAGTGCCTTTTTTAACGCTTTAAAGTGTTTTAATGGCACTTTTGATATTGTGGCACCTACAAACACTATTTTAGTGCATCCAAGTTAGAATGATGTAGTTTGTCAAATTTATCCTTGATTTTGTCGATTTTGATTGTGTCAGTTGTTGGTTTGATATGATTGATGATCTCAATAAATTAGATGATGTTCAACCTCATGATCGGAAAGGTTTGATGTTTGATTGATGATAATTATCCTCATGATAGGAAAGGAATAATTATAGTTTTTTTGATATACCTCATGATAGGCGAGGTTGATTTGATTAATTGACCTCATGATAGGTGAGGTACAATTTTAAAATTGATGATTGACCTCATGATAAGTGAGGTTCAATGATGCTTTCTCACCAGAGCTGACTAGATTTGATAAGATAATTGATGTTTGATGATTCAATAAAGAGTACTGACCTTGAATATTTCATGATGATAGGAGGATTTGACAAACCTTCAGATTCGAGAGTGGTTTCCTTGGACATTTGATTTGATACCACAGCTAGTACCACCCGAGAAGGTAGTTATTGTATGATATGGATTGGATTCTCTTTTATTCATGCCCCATATTAGGATTAATTGGGGTCTCCTAACAGCCTTAGCCGAGAGGTGGCATAGCAAGCGTAATACTTTCCACCTTCCTATCGGTGAGATGACAGTCACTCCTAATGATGTTTGGTGGATTTTGCAGATACCTGTTGTTGGAGAGGTCATAGTTTATGATTCTTCAGAGCAAGGCGGGACCGAGGCTCTTTGCAAAGTATTTCAGGATGATTCTATTTCTAGTTATTGGATTCCATGGCGCGATATGGTGGATGCTTATGCCACCCTGCCTACAATTCTTGTTGGTTTCATTGGAGGTTTCCTTTGTCCTGATTGCTAGTCAAAGGGAATTTCCGTTGGTTGGGGTTGTGTGTTGGAGAGAATGATTACACACAATACAAGATATGCTTGGGGCATGTGTATGCTTTCCCATCTTTATCATTATTTTCATTCGATTGTATACCTTGGAGGTCACAATTTGTCATCAGGAGTTACTCTACTATGGGTGTGGGCATGGGAGCATATCGTTGTTACACATCCAATGCTAGTTAGAAAGAGACTTGCCATGAGGTCATATGTTCACAAATATGTAGGTCATCTTACTCAGTCCAAACTGGGTAAGTTAGATCATTGGAGGAGATTATTGGATGATATAGAGGCTATGACATGGAACCCCTACTTAGATTCTGAGTAGTGGGATGATGATGACATTTAGTTACCTTATCTCTGTCAGTTGATGATACTAATTGGTCAGACTCGTTGGATATTAGAGAGATTTCTTTTCAAATGAGTGCTCAGACAGTATGGTTTAGTTTAGGGTATACCCCAAGGTATTTCCCATTATGCTCATCGTCAAGTAGATTCTACAAAGTAAGGGCTCGATCTTTCATATGATGTTGTTGTTCAGGAGTACCAGGCTCTACAGCCTCTAGTTTGGGAGATTTTTCTTGATATTGTTGAGCCACCTATTATAGAAAATTATCCAAAGTATTTGGTATTACATCCTTTTCCATGGATTACTATTCTTAATGAGCCTACCCCACTACCTGTTGAGGCGGAGGTTGTCGTTGCACACAGTCATTGACTGAGGAGAGAGGAGGTTGGTGAGGAGGAGGTGGAGGATGTCAAGGATAGTGGTGATGAGGAGGGTAGTGGGGATGAGGAGGGAAATAGTGAGGATGAGAGTAGTGGAGAAGAGGAGGGATATGATAGTGGAGATGATGTAGGTGGGTTGGGTCCATCCATAGATGTGCAGGAGCAAATGATGCCTCGTAAGAGGCAAGCAGTGGTAGCTCCTTCAAAGCAGACACAGATTGCAAGCCTTTAGGTGTAGGTGTAGACCTTATAGGGTCAATTGGTTCAAGCTCAGGGTCTATTGACTCAGACATAGGCTCAGTTGTAGGCATAGGCCCAATCACATGAACAGGCTTTAGCTCAAGTATAGGCATAGTTAGCAGTGGCGCAGGCTCAAATTACCACTTTGATAGTTGAGAGAGATACCTCCAGACGGACTACAAAGAAGGCTCAAGCTATAGTTGAGAGATTGGTGAATGGTACCACATTAGTAGATTATATGTGAGAGGTTGTCCATGTTTGTCAGGAGGTAGAGTATTAAAGAAGTAAATTCTATGATTTCGTTCCTTCAGAGAAAAGAGTGAATTATGTGCGGTCTCGATCTAGCAGGACTCATTCTAGGACTGTTAGTGTGGGTGTGACACAACCTCCACAGAGAGATCCAAGAGATCTAGGTACATCTGATGGTAGAGGGACTGGTCCCTGGATGCCCACACTATCAAGAGCTAGCAACACATAGTTTCATGATTGTACCCTCTATTATATTTTGAGATGTGATGTGCACTCCAAGTACAACCATTTTAACGATATATCTCTTTTAATTTCAAACATCATTTTATACTTGACATTATTATTTTGAGATCTATATGATATGCAGTGGATTCTATTGATCTATTATGTGTTCTATATGATTCTATGATGGATGCATTTATTTTCTATGTTCTATGTGCTATGTGATGATCCTTATATTATGATGTTATGGATGCAATTTATAATCACGATGACATGATTTGTGATGTTTTATCTATGATGTGTAAATATGATTATGTGCATAATGATGATGTATGGATATGATGTATGTATTATTTACATGGATGAAATAGATGTAAGATGTGTTTCCAAATTATATGATAATGTTCCTATATGTATGATTATAGATGTGATGTTCTAATGACATATGAGGAAAGATGTAAATGAGATGTAATGCACTTTAATTTTTGTGATATATTTCAAATATGAAAATATGATGTAATAAATGTATGAATGATTAATATAACGATACTTTGAATGTATGATATATGATATTATGAATAGATGAATGAAAATGCAACTACATGTTGATTTGTTTTTTTATAGTTTTTCTCATGCAATTTTTATGATGCAATGCACAAATGAAGAAATGACATGATTAATGCAAATTATATGATTAATGATAAATGATGTAATAATGTTTCTAATGTATGTAATGAAAATGATTATGTAGCTACATGATAATGATGATGTTTTTGTTAATGTCAAGTATACTCAACCCATTCATAAGAAAATGTAACATCGTCTGTGAATGATTTCACCAATTTTGTAATAAATACCCTGCATATGTAACACTATTATGAATGTAATATAATTTTACCATGCAAATCTACATGAAAAAATTGACATTATAATAGTCCTTGTATTGTGATTTGTATCATCATGGAGCTTTTAGAATGTTGAAAGTGATTACAAGCATCAATGGTATAATGTAAACCAATGATGACCTGAGTACTACTTTCATGATTTTAGATATTGCAAGCGAACACAAGCATCTAGGTATAATTAAACTGAGATGACTTGAGCATTTATTGCGTAAATGGACAAGAATCAATCATTTTATTATGTGAATTGGAATGTCATTAGTGATACTTTTTAGATCACGTCTCATGAAAATTCACACAATAAATAATTAATTCACAAACAATAGACAAAGAAATATCATTCTTCTTCCTAGCTTATCTAGTTCAATACATCATCGAGTTACTCCAAAGAAATGATAACAAAGATCAAAGTACAACAATTGAACCTCTGGTTAAAGTATTTCAATCATTATTTAGATTAGATCATCCATCTATATTTTATTTGGAATGATTTGATTTCAACCCTTTGACATGGATGGTTGATTTTCTGAAATGTTCTGATGTTTGAAGTATGTTCAATGTTGGGTTTCACTGTGATCATTTTGTTTGTCGTGTTTGTCATATTGTTGTTTGTCCATTTGTTTAAGCTCAATTTTATTGCCCCTAGTGAGTTCAGGATTTTGTCCCCAAGCTAGGGTGTGACTAGACCACTTTTCATGGATATGTACATGATGTTAGCTTTTCAAATGATAGGTGGAAATATGATGGAAAAAGTGAATGACCAAGTCATGCATCTAATAGATGGAAAAGCTGGTTTAAATCATAAGTAGCACCTACTTCCAAGTTTTCACCACTTGTTTTTATGACACTTTTTTAGACTTTAAGATTTTTTTCTCTTTTTCTCTTTTTTTGATTTTGTTGTATTTTTCTCTTTTTTCTCTTTTTTGTATTTTTTGTCACCAAGACACCTATTTTATAGGTTTTCATCAAGGTGATCATTTCGACCATGAACTAGATGAATCAGGTATAAAATTTCCTAAGATAGATACTGTTGATAGGTTCATCGAACATATCTCCTTCAAGTGTAGATAGTTGATAGGCTCTAGATCCATAAACTCATATGATGACAAAGGGACCTAGCCAGTTAGGTTCAAACTTCCTTTTGTTTTCTCTGTTCTGTTGATTTCTAGGGTTTTCCTTTAGGACCAAATCTCCAACCTAAAAGACTCTAGGCTTTACCCTATGATTGTAGCTTCTAGAAATCCTCTATTGATATGTTGTCAAATGTTTCACAACTTGTTGACAACATTCATCCAATAGTTCTAGCTCTTGAATTCTAAACACTCTATAATCCTCATCTGTAATGATACCCTTTAGTGAGACACAAAGTGATGGAATCTCAACCTCAATGAGTACTATGGCCTCTGATCAATATACCAAGGCATATGGTGTAGCTCCTATAGGTGTTCTGATACTGGTTATGTATTCCCATAGAGCAAGATTCAATTGAATTTTCCAATGACATCCAACATCGTTGATAGTCTTCTTTAGTATTTTTAGAATAGTTTTGTTTGAGGCCTCTACCTAGCCATTTCCTTGAGGATAGTATGGTGTTGAAAAATGATGTTGGATATGAAACTTCTGACATAGTTCCTACACATCCTAATTCTTAAAAGGTTGACCATTGTCTGTGACAATGGATTGAGGAATTTCATACCTACATATGAGGTAGTTCAGTATGAAAGATGATATCTTCTTCCTAATGATTGTTGTTAAGGGAACCACTTCTATCCATTTTGTAAAGTACTATGTTGTGATTATGAACTTGTTTCCATTGGATGAAGAAGGATTAATCTTTCTAATCAAGTCCAATCCCCACTGAAAAAATGGCCATGTTGATGTGAATGGATGCAATTCTTGTGCCGATGCATGGATAAGGTTGCCATGCATTTGACATTTTTGGCACTTCTTCACAAACTGAAATGACTCCTCCATGTCTAGCCAGTAATATCCCAAATAGAGGATTTTCATCGCTAGGGTTAGTCTACTTGAATGAGTTTCAAAAATACCTTCATGAACCTCATGTAAAGTTGTCTCAGACTCATTATGTTCTAGACACCAAAGAAGAGTACCATCTAGACCTTGATGGTAAAATATGTCAACAACTAAGGTATGTCATGTAGATTAGTGAATGAAATTTTGTTTCTAGTTTCTAGAAAGATTATGAGGAAAGATATTATCTTTCAGGTAAGCGTAAGTATTTCCATAAATGGAGGATTCAATTTCAACTAATTGGCATATGGTTTAAGAATCTAGATTATCATATGCAAGGTTAGACACTTGTTCCACCATAAACTCATAACGACCTCATTTTTCTGGTAATTGTAAGAGAGAAGCAATTGTCGCCAACACATCTACAACTTTGTTCGTTGCCCTTGGAATCTATTCAAACTTGATATCCACAAAGTACTTTTTGAGATCATCTATCATCTTCTTTTATGGCATCAGTTTCTCATCTTTTTTCTGATACTCATCATTTACTTGATAAATCACTAGTTGTGAATCTCCATATACTTGTAGCTCTGTGATTTTCCATTCAACTTCCATTTTGATGCCAATAATTAGCGCCTCATACTCAACTACATTATTTGTACATGGAAACATGAATCTATAAGACCTTGGGATGGTGTGTCCTTGAGGGGTAACAAATAGAATTTCTACTCATGATCCATGTTGTGTGTATGACCCATCAAAATAAAGCCTCCATTGTTGTGTTGTCATAGTAAGAATGTTTGCATCAGTAAATTCAATGTTCATTGGATGATCATCTGGTAATGGAGCCTCAACTAATTGATCAAAAATCACTTGACCTTTGATGAATCTCCTATCCACATACTGGATATCAAATTCGCTCAAGAGCATGACCCATTTGGCTAGTCTCTTTGTTAGAGCATTTTTATGAAGTAAGTACTTTAAGGGATCAATCTTTGCAATGAGCTTAACCGTGTGGGTCAACATGTAATGCCTCAACTATTGGGTAGAAAATACCACTACCAAGCATGCTTTCTTGATGAAGGTGTAATTTATTTCATAACCATTCAGAGTCCTACTGATATATTAAATAGCTTGTTCCTTTCCCTCGGCATCTTCCTGTGCTAGTAGAGCTCCCAAAGAAATGTATATTGTTGCAATGTATAGTAATAATGGTATGTCTTCTATAGGTGGCATTAATATAGGTGGTGACATCAAATAGTGCTTTATTTGACTGAAATTTGTTTCACACCCTTCATCCCATTTGAAAGAGGCATTCTTATGTAGCAAATGATTGAATGGATGACTTTTGTTTGCTAATTGGGAGAAAAATATCCCGATTGATTGTAGCCCGCCTTGTAGAGATCTTAATTGAATGATATTTCTTGGTGGCAGAATTTCCATTATTTCCTTGACCTTGGAAAGATCCACTTCAATTCCCTTTTCTGAAATTATGTAGCCTAGAAGCTTTTTCAATGTAACACCGAACACACATTTCTTAGGATTTAACCTAACATTGAACTTCTCCAGTCTTGTAAAGATTTTGCCCAGTATCTCTAGATGTCCTTCCTTGGTATATTATTTTTCTAATTTATCATCCACATAATCTTCCATAAAAGTATACATCATGTCATGGAAAATAGTGATCATTGCATGCTAATATGTTGCACCTGCATTTTTCAACCCAAAGGGCATGACATTCCAACAAAATGTTCCCCATGGACATGTGAACACTGTATTTTCCTAATCTTTAGGTGCTATCTTGATTTTATTATACCCTGAGAAGCCATCCATTTGTGACAACATGGCATGTCCTATTATTAAGTCCACAATAATGTCAATGTTTGGTAAAGGAAAATCATATTTTAGCAATGCCTTATTTAGATCTCTAAAATATGTGCATATTTTGATGCTAGTATCTAGTTTAGATATAGGTACAATATTAGAAATCCATTTAGCATAGTCAATAGTCCTGATGAATCCTGCATCTAACAACTTTTTCATCTTGGCCTTTACCATCAAGGCGATATGAGGATGCATTTTCCTTAGTTTTTATTTCACAGGTTTTATTCTAGATGGTAGAGATAAATGATGCATTAGAAGATTTGGATCCAAACCTAGCATATCAGAGTATGATGTAGCAAAGTTAATGCTTTTGTCTTCAAATAACTTGACAAATTCTAGCTTTTCTTGTTCAGTCATAGATGTTGCCAGATGTAGAGTTTTTGTCTTTTCTATTGTGCCAATATTAATAGATTGTGTTGGCTCTACCAATATTGATGATCTCTCATGATAATTTTCTAGAAGGGTGTCATATATTCATCCTTTTGTGCCTCAGATAGGTTTTCACCATCAAATATGTTCTTTATTTTTTCTTTTTTGAGATCTAATGCTGCCATTGAATGGTTTTCACCATTAGATCCATTATTCTCATTTTCAATTTTGCAACTGAAAGATTTGACACCCTCCTACCTAGAGCATTGTTATGAGATTTATGATTAGAACTTATGTCAGGTTCGTCACAACAAAGTAAATTTATGATAGCATCATCATTCACAAAGATAGGTATGTTGATAGGTTTAGTTGGTTCCCAATTGGTAAGTTTAGGATGTAGTAAAGGTAAAAAGTAATCGGATTGGTTAAGGTCAATGGCAGTAAAGGTTCTAACAACAATGTTGTCAAAATTTTCAGTAGTAATGTCAAGGTCTATGATATTACTCTCCTCCAATTCATCTATCTCACTCGATATCTATCCATCCTCGCTTGATTCATCAATATTTTGTGATCCAAATACAAGAGTTCTAGTCCTTGAGCTTTGTCCCTCCTCACATGTAGGTGTATACTTTTTTATGACATCAATTTGTATGTCCTTGCATGATGTTTCTAATAAATAATCCCACTCATACTCATTATAATCTGTCTCAGAACTATCCTGCATTTGAAGGATTCTTTCAACAACTTTATGAGTGCTTTCTTCTTTTGTTTCCCCTGTGTAACCTAATCCCATTTTGTCTTTTGACTAAAGTGTGAGGAGTTGAATGGTTTCTACAATTCCTTCTTTCCTTTTTCCAATAGGTCCGTGTCCTTCATATCCCATTTTCTCCAATATTGCTTTTCCCTTGCCATATTGATTTGTCTTTATGCTAATTTTTTCTGATGTAGAGGCTTCCTCATCTTTGTAGAGCCAATTGAGAATGGCCTTATCTTCATATTCTTCTTATAGAGTACCTTCCTTTATAAATCTATCATTTAAAGCCATGGTAGGTGTTGATTATTGTTGTGTTGATGTTGATGGTTGTCCATATATTCTTGGAGATGGAAACAATTATGAAAGACATAAAGATTGTCCAATGGACTACTCTCCCATGCCCTTGTCTTTTAACTAGATCTTGTCTCTAAATTGTTGTGATAGAGAATCTAGTTGAGCTTCATTGTTTGATGGAGTGGAGTTAGCAACACTTGCCTCTTTTGACTTGTCCTTTTTCTCAACCCATTTAGATACAACATTTAGTTTCCTTTCACCATTGGATGAACTAGAAGTGTTTGATTCCCTATTATGGGGCACTAAAGTGTCTTAAGTTGTCTTAAGAAAGTTAAAAGTTTGAGGAGTATTGTAGTCAGTTGATATAGTAACTTCCTATCCATTGACTAGAAACTTTAAGCACTGATGATAGGTCAAAGGCACTACCTGCATTTCATGAATCCATGAACGTCCCAAGAGTATATTATATGTCAACTCTTTGTCTAACACTTGACAAACAATATTCTTGACAATTGGTCCCACTTGAATAGGCAATACAATCAACCCCTTGGAGGATATTTCTTCTTCATCATGTGCCTTTATTGTGATTTTCCTTCTGGCATGAATAGCATTATCAGAGTAGCCTAGTGCATGGATCAATTTCAAAGTGAAAATTTTTCAACCAGCCCCACAATCTATTAACACATGCTTTACTCAGTGTTTGTGGATTAGGACTTCGATGTGAAGTACAACATTATGTGGATGAGTAAGTGACACATCATCTTGTTCTGAAAATGATAAGTAGTGTGGTGTGGTTAGGTGTTCCACCATAGCCTGGAATTGACAAACATCTAGATTATTAGGTACTATTATTGCCAACTTGTTCTAAAATGTCCTTATGAGATGGTGAGGTTTTAACTGAGTTCCAAAATTGATATCTATGCTGGTATCTTTTGTAGTTGATTGATGATGTTGTATTGATTTGAAGGGGTAGCAATGTTTTTAGATGAAATCCCTTTCAATATTACCCTGGATTTCCCCCTTGTTGTTACATTGACTGGTGGATGATCTTGGTTTTCCCCAATTTTTATGACATTCATCTGATTGTTGGATGTATCAATGTTTAGGGTTAGATCAATGGGTATGATGTCATTTCTTTCCACATTATTAGTTTGATCATCCAAAGTTTCATTCTTCTCAACTGCAAAGATAAAATGAATAGTGTTGTCATAAATGTAGTTTATATTTTTACCTTTACCATTTGTAGAAGAAGATTCTCCCTTTTCATAATTTGGTAAAGGATTTTTTAATGCACTATGATCTTTGTTTGTTTGAGGTCCTTCCACGAATACTTTCTTGTTGTCAATAAATTCTTACACTAAATGTTTCAATTGCATACAATCATTCATTTTATGTCCTTTATTTTTATGAAAGTTGCAATAGTCAGCATCACTCCACTAAGATGGTTTTACCTTCAATTCCCAATTTATTGCTTCCGGTAAGGTGATAAGTTCATTTGTAACAAGCTCTCTCATTACTGATTCCAATGTTTGTCCCAATGGTGTAAATCCTCATCGATTGGATTGTCTTTAATATGATGGTTGTCGAGATTCTCCATTGTTTGGATTGTTGTTTTGAGTGGTTCCTTGATTGATGTTCTAGTTTTCATTTTGATTATTCTTTACAGTCATTGTTGTTAAATTGAATACTAGTTTCACATTTTGTGTCTTAGTTGTAGCATCATTGTTTCCAGTATTTCTATATTTTTTCCAAAACTTAGGTTTATCATTGTTGGCATAGTGATTTGAGGAATTTGCATTGTTCGATCCTTTATTGTAATGTTTTATCACTCCTCTTTTGACTAAGGCTTCTTCGATCTTGAGCCCATTTTCAATCACTTTTTCAAATGTGGGTGGACATTGTTGTTCCAGTCTATAGCTCATGTCATTAGTTAAGTTGTCAATAAATAGTTCCATCTTTTCCTCTTCAGAAATGGAACATGGATATCTAGCAAACAACCTTCTCCATCATTCTAGGAATGAAAGGAATTTTTCTCCTTTCTTTTGTTTCATGTTGTAGAGGTCTTTTATCGTTATGTCATGTTGAATATTAACTGAAAATTGTGAGATAAACTAATTGACCAATTCTTCAAAAGTTCTAATTCCCAATTGCAATTTAGAGAACCACTCCATACATTGTACTCCTAAAATCCTTGGAAATAACCTCATTAGATAAATGTCCTCTTGTGCAAACTCTAAACTCATAGTTTTGAATTCCCTCACATGGTCAATTGGATCTATTTTACCGTTGTATTTTTTGCATTTTGGGAATTCACAATGTCTTGTAAATGGTATCATTTCTACACTCGAATGAAAAGGGTAAGGAAAAATGTCCTATAATGAGTACCTGTTTGTGGTTCCCTTTTTCATATCTTGAATTTTTTGTTGCAAGTTTTGCATTTGACATGTTAGTGCTACCACTTGATCTGTATTTTGTGTGTTGTGTGGTTCAGTTTCATTTCTCATAGGTGCTTCTTTTAATCGACTAATTTCAAAGTCTTTTCGAAGTTTGGCACATAGCTCAACTAGCATCAAAAGGTATTTTTCCATATCTTGTTCTAATACTTTTTCCATAAATTTATGGAAATTGGGATCTTGTTGCACTATTTGGATGTACTCTTGGGATATTTCATTTGAATTATTCTGGTGGACTCTATGAAAGGGATTCTCTTCAGCCATAGTGTTTGGTGTTTCAATCTATTTTTCCCTTAGTTTCAATGTTTGTAATCTTTTCAAAATTGGCATACAAGTTTTTGTTATTCTCACTAAACTTTTATTTCTTGAATGAGTGTCAAGGATATTAACTTAAGTTGAATATAATGATAAATTATATTGATATGACTAAGTTAAAAATATAATTATTGTGTTTCATTTCTTGATTGTTGGATGAAAAAATCCTAATAAAGAAACTCGACACAATAATCCAGATGATTTAGACACTTTAGGGTTGTAATATTTTGGTTTAGTTTAATAAAATTTGACTTGTATGGTCCTATTTTTCCAAGTTTAAGACACTGTCTGGACTATGAAAATGTTTCCATTCTGATAAAAACCTGAGTTCTGATGTTGGAAGTCTAATAGATGTTTCCAATAGCTCTCTATTTTATTTTTCTATGGAAGCACTATTAAAGAGGGTAAAAGCGCTAAAATAGACTATGGATGCACTAAAAGATAAGGTAAATGCGCTGCCAGATAGGGTGAATGCGCTATAATAGACTGCAAATGCACTAAGACATTGATAATTTTTTACACTAGTGAATTTTGTTAACAGACTACAAATGCATTGTATGTTTGTCAAATGCACTAAAATAGACTGTGGATGCACTAATTGACTAGTAGATGCACCAAAAGATAGGGTATATGCACTACAACAGACTGCAGATGAGCTAAGACATTGGTAACTTCTGACACTAGTGTTGATAGATAGCAGATGCACTATAATGTTTGTCAAATGCACTAAAATAGACTTTGGATGTGTTAATTGACCAGTAGATGTGCTAAAAGATAGGGTATATGTGCTACAATAGACTACAAATGCACTATTTTGGGACTTAATAGTGTTTTCTAGTTTTCTTAGTTTAAGGGACTAATTTTTTTGGTGTAATCTGGGGTACTTTGATAGGGTATCTTTGCTAGTAAATCTCTGATTTTGATAGCAAGCCTAATGTTTCCAAATGTTTCCTCTATTGAATGAATTGATTTTGCCTATTGGAATATTCTATTGTTGGTTGTGGGATGGAAGACTGGCGAATAGATTGACTATGATTATGTTTCTGTGAAAGAGCTTTTCTTTGAAAATAAGCTTGTGAATATAAAGGCTCTAAGGAAGAATCATCAGTATATCCCCTAGCAAAGTCGTGAAACCTATGGATGAAAGTTCTATGTTGAAGCAAGACTTTCCTACTTTGATATAAAAAATTGTCTTCTTTCCAAAATTTTCTTGTAACTAAGTTGCTTCTTTGGTTTCTTGACTCTTTTTGCAAGGGATTTCTTGACAAATTTTGTGGATTTCCAATCCCTAATCATGAATTTTCACAAGTTGACTTGTCAAGCTTTTTGTGTTCTTTTTGGATGATCTTTATCTAATTTAATGATTTGAAAACACAACAAGCAATTGTAGAACAATTGTTTTTAAGTCCTAGAATCTAAACAATAAGTGTATGTTCAAGAATCAAACATGATCCTTCTTGATTTTCACAAGTTTTTGACAAAAAAATACACTTCAAACAGACTCACTCTTAAGGTCAAAAAGGTCATCATAATACTCAACAACCCACATCTTAAAATTGTGTCGACCCACATGGCCATGTCACCCCCTAGAGGATGCCTGTGCTTTTGTCTTTTCCATGAACGTACTCAAAGTTAGATTTCTCAATCCCTTGAGCAAACAGTCCTTGGAAATTATATGGTGAGTGTCTTGGGAGTAGATTCTTCTTCCCCTTGCACCATGAGTAATACAATGTTTAGAAATTGACAAGTTGGATACTACACTAGAGTTCGTAGATAGGGTATCCATTCGGAGTGGAAAATGATAAACTCCCTCAAGAGACCTCCAATCTTTAGAACAAATATTTTGAGGATGGTTATCTTGCACATTTCTAGTAAATGAGGGTTTTCCCAGATTTACTTTTATTTTATAGTGGGTTGGAAAACCTGGCTTTGGTTGTTCTCACTCAAGTCATTCCCGTAGGGTGAGTACTTTTTCCCACTATGGCAGGCCTTCTAAAGGATTTAATAAAGCCTGAAATGCATGAAATTAAAGGACGAGTCTAGCATTTTGATCACCTAGTTAAGGAGAGAGCATAGGCCTATCACCGCACAATCACAGTAGAAACAGTTCAATTCTTAAAGCCCAAATGACAATTTTCTATCTATGTGAAGATATTGCTTCACAAAAGAAATGGTGTTTATTTTAACTAAGATAGCAATGAATGAAGACTACCCTAGGATTGATATATTTTAAACTAGATGACTACCCTAGGATTGGTTCATTTTAATCCAAGTGAAGTGAGGAAATTTTTGGCCACGGTCATATCAGATCTAGACAACAAATTAATCGAATTACAAAAGTGCTAGAACAAAGGTCCATTTAATTGATCAAAAGCGCTACAGGATTAGATAGATGTGCAACATAATTTGTAAGATGCACTACAGAATTTATTAGATCCGCTAAAACAGAGTTGAACATAGTACAATCAACCTCGCTAGGAGCTTCTGGTTGATGTGCTAAAATAGTTTTTAGAAGCGTTATAGTTTTTGATGGATGCGCTAAAATAGTCATCAAAAGTGATATAGTTTTTGATGGATGTGCTACAAAATATTTCAATCGCACTAAAAGAAACACACTAGAATCTTGTACGAACACTTTTTAGAAAATATTGTTAAAACATGGGGTTAGGGCCCCTGGTGGGCGCCAAAATGTAAGTGTGGAATAAGTAATGAGTAAATAACTAAGAAAACTTCTTAATAAGAATTATATCAAATATTTAACAACAATTAAACTAAATTAAAAGCATAAATCTACTGAAAGCGTCATATTGTTCTCTATCTCTAAAGATTTATTAAGTCATTGGGCTCTCAGATTTGGTAAGCATTGTGACTGTTAAAATGCCAATCTAGAGAATGAGATGCTGCTAAATGCAATAATCTAATCCTATATGATGATTTATAAATGATATGATCAACTAATGTAATCTAAATTGACATGAATATGATAAAAGGAATCTACAGTAATCTATGATGCAGCCATGATATTGATTCTAAAATGCTATGATAATGCTATTTCTAAATGATAATGTTGTTGCTCAGATGCTTGATTACTTGATTGCTATTCCTGCAAAGTATGTTTGCACAAAGTTGGGATCCTTTTCCTATAGAATGAGGTTGTATATATAGATTTACGATAGTACATTTGTGAAGGGGCGGCACAACAAAGGCCTAGATTTGATCTTGAGGATTGAATGATGAAGGATGAAGAAGCCTGAGAAGAAAATGGGAATGATTCCTCCCCAAAAAAACATCTTTCCAAAGGATAGGAAGAATCAGAGGAAGGAGATTAACAAGTTGATTTCCAATTTGTCTCCAATTTGTCTCCACAGCTTTTCTGTGATTGCCAGTTGAATTAAATTAGATTTTTTATATCTAATTTGGTAGGTAAAATATGATGAGCTGTAGAAATATGAATATATTTGAATATTTAGACTTATTTAAATTTAGGAAGAAATAGGATATTAAATTTAATAAAACAAACTATAGAAGTTTATTTACTAAATTAAAAATGGAAGAAATGAATAATTAAATGAAACAAAGTATGTGAACTTGTTTATTTAATTAAGATGAAATAATAGAAGAAATAGAAGAATTAAAATGTGAACTATATAAATAAATATTTCTATTTATTCAATATTAGAGGAATTTAAGTTTAACTAATCAAATAAATCGTATTTAATTAATTAGATTATCCAAACCATTTTTAGCTGTATATAGTACCTACATAAGAGTGTTAAACATTGGTTGTTTCAGGACTTTGACACACATCGTAAGATTCTTCATTACTCGAACCTTGTCATGGCATCCAATGTTCATTTGACCAAATATGGGGGTAGACCTTTGAACAAGACCTTGTGGAAGTTCTGTTAGTCTGACCATGAGGCAATAGTTGACACAATAAAGAGTAGAGTAGACCCAGATGGTTCATTGTATGAATTTGTAAGTATGCACATCAGTTCTTATTAATTTATACTTGTATGCACATTAATTTTTGTGATTCCAATGCTAACGTATTCTTTTACTTTGCCTATTTGCAAGTAACCTACTAAAAATTGATTGGTGTACCCCTACAAAAATGCAGATTTATGAGCCATTGAAGAGAATCTTAGCCAAAAAAGCAATGCAACATCTTCATTTTAATGATCTTGAAAAATCTTAGTTATGATTTTAAGCCATTACAAAAGTGTGTGTGAAGCTTGGTGAGGGAATTTCAAGTTATTCATTTGAATTTAACCTTATCGTGAGCACCTATGATGTAGACATTATAAGAGCATCTCGAATTTCAAGTTATTCTATTCATGAGAGGTGTTGTGTGCAATAGGTATCTTGGAACTCCTTGTGAAGATGTATGACCAGGATTGACTAAGTTGAGAGACTAGCATGCCTATTTGTAAGTGTCCGCCATCTATTTTCATTTTATTTCCATTTTGGATGCTCTTTCTTTTTCTTCTTTTAATTTTCATATTTGTAAGTAAACTACTAAAAATTGATTGGTCTTTCATTGCAAAAAATGTTGATTTATGATCCATCAAAGAGAATTTGAGCCAGAAAAGCAATTCAACATCCTTATTTTGATGATATTGACAAATCTCAATTATGATTTTAAGCCATTACAAAATTTTGTACAAATCTTGGTGAAGGAATTCCAAGTTATTCATTTGAAGTTAACCTTATCATGAGCACTTATGACATAGACATTATAAGAGCTTCTCAAATTTTAGGTTATTCTATTCATGAGAGGTGTTGTGTGCAATAGGTATCTTGGAACTCCCAATGAAGATGTATGACCAGGATTGACTGAATTGAGAGACTAGCATGCCTATCTATAAATTCCTTTCATCTATTTTTATTTCATTTCCATTTTTTGATGCTCTTTCTTTTTCTTCTTTTACTTTGTGTAATTGTAAGTAAACTACTAAAAATTGATTGGTCTCTTGTTGTAGAAAATGTTGATTTATGAGCCATCAAAGAGAATATCAACCAAAAAAGCAATACAACATCCTTATTTTAATGATCTTGACAAATCTTAGTTCTGATTTGAAGTCATTATAAAAGAGCGTGTGAAGCTTAGCGAGGGAATCTCAAGTTACTCAATTGAAGTTAACGTGCTCATGAACACCTATGATGTAGACATTTAAAGAGAATCTTGAATGTATGAGTGACATTGTAAAAAATCTATGAAAATGGAGTACCTAAGGCATTGTAATGAGATTTACTTACATAATGAGATTTACTCAAATATTGAAATTTTGGAGTTCATGTTTGGTGCAGGAGCACCTTGTTCTCTAAATTCCTTCAATAGGAAAAATTACAAAATTTGAATTTTCAAATGCAAACAATGTGAAAAAGGTCATATGAAGGCAATATGTAATGTATTCAAAGTCTCAAATAGGTCATTAGGTGATTAGAGAAGTGATATTGTACAAAAGTTTTCATTTGGTGTAAAAATGCAAAACTTGCATTAGTTGCACAATTTCAAAATTAGTAAATAACTTATCATGATGTTTTATGTATTTACAACACTTTTCCTCTTTTTTTTCAATCTTGTGTGGATTGTACAAAACCTTATACTTTGATTGTTGATTAGTTTTCTTTAGAGCAAGGAGTTAGGTAACTTTTGAAAGTATTTTGAAGTCTTTTAACTCAAATTTGAGGAAATAAGAACAATTTTATCATAACTTCTCAAATAACTTCACAAAAAATGACTGATCTAGATACCCATTATTGAGTTACAACACATACTTCAAAATATATAGTGACTGTATTGGAACATGTGCATCAAAAATGACCTTCTTCATTGTCTTAATTAGGCTAACTAGGCCTAATTTAAAAAGGAGCATACCTTTAAACATTAAACAACCCCCTAAACTTGTTGGGGAAGCAATTCTCATGTATCCAAACCCTCAAATCCACAATTTATCTCAGGAGAAACTTACTCCACCATGCCAAACCATAAAACCCTTATTCTATGCTAGTATGAGAAGGGTTTATTGAAAGGAATGGTTCCACACCTTACTAGAACATGCCACCACCTCAAAACTTCTTAAAATAACCTACAAAAACTCAAAATACAATCACCTAACCTCTACATGCAATATTTTATCAAACCATAGGGTGAAACCTCATTTTTCTTGCCCTTTTCCATCAAAATCTACAAAGGCAGCAACTTGAATACTATGATGCTTAAAAAATTCTCGTCTAATCATATGAGATTGTGTTGGGTCCCTCTACAATAACCTCTCTCAGTTTTTATTATCATAGATTGGTTTTCTTGTGGTGGCAAATTTTCAATTGATGGAAAAAATGTCAAATGTAAGTAGTGCAAAGTTGCAAAGTGGTGCAACTTTTGTTCTGCAACTCGTGTGACCACACATATTATTCCAACAGGTCTGAATAGGTATTTTTACACTAGGCATGGTCCTATTTCACACCCAAACATGTGGAATCACTTTGAGCTATGTTCAACCGGATCAATCCCTTAAGAGTTCAAAGTGCAAAATGGCTGCAAACTTCAGCATGATGTTACTCTGATATCGTGACAATTAGAAACTTCTCGTCTAATCATATTGGATCATGTTGGTCCCCTCTACAATAACCTCTCTTTGTTTTTGTTATCTCAGAGTGGTTTTTCCGTGGTAGTGAATTTTCATTTGATGAAAAAAGTGTCAAATGCAAGTAGCGCAAAGTTGCAAAGTCCAGTGCAACTTTTGTTTTGCAACTCATGTGACCACAAGGACTATTCCAACACATCCAAATAGGTATGTTTACACTATTCATGGTCCTCTTTTACACCCAAACACGCGAAATCACTCTAAGCTACGTTTAACCAGATCGATCCCTTAAGAGTCCAAAGTGCAAAATGGCTACAAACTTCAGCATGTTGTTACTCAGATACTATGATTCTTAAAAACTTCTTGTCTAATCCTATGGGATTCCGTTGGGCCCCTCTACAATAACCTCTCTCGGATTTCGCTATCTCAAAGTGGTTTTCCCATGGTGGTGAATTTTCACTTGATGGAAAAGTTGTCAAATTCAAGTTGTTGAAAGTTGCAAAGTGGTGCAACTTTCATTTTGCAACTCGTGTTACCAAACAGAATGTTCCAATGCATTTGAATAGGTATCTTTATGCTAGGCATGGTCCTCTTTCACACCCAAACATTTGGAATCACTCTTAATTATGTTCAACCAGATCAATCCCTTAAAAGTCCAAATTGAAAAATGGTGTAAACTTAAGCATGTTGTTACTCAAATATCGTGATGCTTAAAAAAATTTCGTCTAATATTATGGGATTGCATTGGGCCCCTCTACAATGACCTCCTTTTTTTTTCTCTATCTCTGAGGCATTTTCCCATGGTGACGAATTTTCACTTGGGGAAAAAGTTGTCAAATGCAAGTAGTTGAAAGTTGCAAAGTAGTGAACCTTTTGTTCTACAACTCGTGTGACCAAACGTACTATTCCAACACATCTAAATAAGTATGTTTATGCTAGCCATGGTCCTATTTCACACACAAACATGCGGAATCGCTTTGAGCTACATTCAACTAAATTAATACTTTAAGAGTCCAAAGTATAAAATGGTTGCAAAATTTAGTATGTTGTTACTCGGATATTGTGATGCTTAGAAACTTTTCATTTGATCCTATGGGATTATGTTGGGCCCCTCTACAATAACCTCTCTTTTTTTTTGTTATCTTAGAGTGGTTTTCCTGTGGTGGAAAATTTTTACTTGATAGAAAAAGTGTCAAATGCAAGCAGTGCAAAGTGGTGCAACTTTCGTTAGGCAACTCGTATGACCACATGGACTATTCCAACACATCTGAATAGGTATGTTTATACTAGAAATGGTCCTCTTTCACACCCAAACATGCATAATTACTTCGAGCTACATTCAACCGGATCGATCCCTTAAGAGTCCAAAGTGTAAAATGGCTACAAACTTCAACATGTTGTTACTGAGATATCGTGATGCTTAGAAACTTTTTGTCTAATCCTATAGGATCACATTGGGCCCCTTTACAATAATCTCTCTCATTTTTTTCTATCTTAGAGAAATTTTCCAATGGTGGAAAATTTTCACTTGGAAAAAAAATTGTCAAATGCAAGTAGTTAAAAGTTGCAAAGTGATGCAACTTTCATTCTGCAACTCGTGTGACCAAACGGATTGCTTGAATGCATCTGAATGGGTACGTTTACACTCAGAATGGTATTCTTTCACACCCAAACATGCAAAATCACTTTGAGCTAAATTCAACCGGCTTGATCCCTTAAGGGTTTAAAGTGCAAAACGGAAGAAAACCTTGGTGGGCTATTACTCGAAACTCGTGATGCTTAAAAACTCTCTGTTTCAGCCTACAAGATCATGTTGGGCCCCTCTAATATAACCTCTCTCAGTTTTTATTATCTCTGAGTTGTTTTCCTATGGTGTCTAGTTTTCACCTGATGGAAAAGGTGTCAAATGCGAGTAGTGTAAAGTTGCAAAGTGGTGCAACTTTTGTTTTACAATTTGTGTGACCAAAAAAACTGCTCCAACGCATTTCAATAGGTATTTTTATGCTAGGCATGGTCCTCTTTCGCACCCAAATGCGCGGAATTACTCTAAGCTACGTTCAACTGACTTGATCCCTTATGATGGCATTCAAAACAATCAAAAAGAGAAATATACATACAATGGTTGAGAAGTCTTAGTTTTCCACACAAAAATGTATGATCATTGGTGTAGAGCATCTTGTTCCTCCATTTGATGAATAAGGTCTAGTTCAGTGGTTTTAGTTATGATAATGTCAAATAAGGCCATAATAGGCCGTTTTGTAATATATTTTTTTTATTTTTGAGTTAGTGTGGGGTCATTTGAGTCAATTATGTAAGTACGATAGGAAGTAGGAATAAGAAAATAGCATTGGTAAAGGCATTGGAAGAGATTACTAATGTTTCCCCTCTTAAAAATTTAGAATTTAGGCCTTAAAAGCAAGGTTGTGCAAGGTGAAAAGAAGAAATTGCTTGAGAATAAGTTAGAATAGGTTGTAAATAGGGTGGGGTTGTGGATTTTGATGTGTTCAAAGGGTCTGCAAGGATAAGGGATGTCAAAAGTATATTATGGCATGATGCCCTAGATGGGAAAAGAGGGGTTTTGAATGAAAAACGAGCTTTGAGGGAGTAAATGTGGGTAAAGTTAGGGGGCAACATAATTTGGTGGTCAATTATATTTGTGTAGATAGAATGAAGAGTGTTGGAAGAGGTTTTGAGTTTGTATAAGGTCTGAATATGGATTTTTCAAGAAAGCCTAGTGAAATTTGAGAAAAGTGAGGGTTTATAGGATAGTGGGGTTAGACGGCCAATCACGCCCTAAAAATTGTGGATTTTGTGGATTTGCAGACTGGTAAATGTTGCCCAATGGTGTTTTTCAATTGGAATAGTGAGTGAGAGGGTGTTGCTTTATTAAATAGACCTATTTGGGGGTCTAGGACAACGTTGAGTCCATTTCTTACTTATATTATAAATTATAACTTGATTTATCCCAAGTCCATTTCCTATACAAGAAATAATATTGTAAAATGTTGACATATAAATATTTTGACGTGTTTATATGGTGAAAGATCAAGAACATAACAATTCATTTTGCACTATCAATATTATGCTATGAAAATGTTTAAAGACTATTCAAGAAAAATGTTTGTATGATAATGTGTCAAGAAGTTAACTACTTCATCTACTCTGAATATTATGTTTTGCAAGTGTTGTGAAGATTATGTATGCTTTACTTAATTGAGTTGTTCCAATCAAAGGATTAAATATATTGGAATTTTTTCTGAACCATTTCATGGAATACCAATTGAAAATGTGTTTTTTGTTTTTAGATAAAGTTGTTTAGCATCAATCAATTAATATTCAAGACAAACCATGAAGGACAACAATGATCAAGGATAGGGCTAACCAATTAATAAATATACACATGAATAAGGGAAGCACAAGTACTCAAGAACACGTAAGCCTTGAAGTATACACATGAATACATAGTATACACAAATTAATACAAAGTATATGCATGAATACAAGGTATACACATGAAAACACATAAGTAGCAAAGTATATATTGGAACACATGTAAGTCACAAATTATACACATAAATTGTAAAGTATACACTTGAATACACATAACTCATATCTATTGAACCATTAATTTACAATTCAAATATGGACACCATCGATAAAAAAGATTTGTATTAACCAAATAGCCATGTAGGAATACATCAACATATGTCAATATAAGTATGAAATATAGGTACAAAATAGCCATATAGGCTTACGATAATTCCATATAGGCATACAATGTCAAATATATCCAATACAAAATATGTACAAAACTTCCATGTAGGCATACAACAAAGGGCTCTAGTATCAAAATTCATTGTTCTCTGTGCTCTCAAAATAAACACTTTCCCTTTGCTTGTCAATCAGATGGTGATACATCTGTCACTTATTTATGTTGCACTCAAGGAGTGCTCCTACTACTCCTCCTAGTATTTAGTTCTTGGTGAAGTTTTATCTGTTACAATAAGAAGTAAAGATAGTAATAGAAATTACATTATAAAAAATGATATATTTAGCAAAATAATCACTTACCGCCATTTGATGATCATTCTCCACAAGGGAAATATTCACACGCCTAGGTTGAGGCGTGTTGAAGCCCTATATAAACCATCCAAATAGAAATTAAACTATGAATCAATAATGGTTTTCTTTTTCACTAACATCTATAACAATGAATGTAAATTGAAATTTAGTAATTTGCCTCATACCTCCCTTGTAAAATCCATTGAGGGTTCTAAAGCAGATGAAACACCGATCTCCATTGCCCTCATCACATTCGGTGGTGTTTCCACTTGCAACATCTGAAAATAAAACAACAAATTATTCAATCACAAAAACTACAATAGCGATCCACGTCATGACTTATAATGTATGAGATAATGAACAAAATTTTGAGTACTTATTAAACTATATATTTTTGACTATCATGCTTACTATTTTCCCTATCCATATCTTGTTTGAAAGCATGTTCTTTTAGGCTTTTAGCTATAGTAGCAAGTTAGTGAACCATTTGATAAAATGCTTTCATAGACATGTACGATAACTATGGTGGCATAGAGAAGGCATTGAACTATCTGAAAAACCTCCTCAAAGAAATGGGGTCTCGTGGTGATGGAATGCCATTACAAATAAATGCATGTCATGGCATTCCATCACCATAAGACTGCATTTCTTTCAGGCATTTTTTTAGACAGTTCATTACCTTCTCTATGGTATTATTTCTTACTATTATGCTTTGATAAAAAAATTTCCAAGGATCCATAGTTTGTTGGAAAGCACCTATTTTAGGCTTTTGGCCATAGTAGCAAGGAAGTGAGTAGCTTGATAAAATGCTTTGGTACACATGTATGGAAAATGTGGTATCATAGAAAATGTGATGAGTTGTTTGAAGAAATGCCTCGAAGAAATGTGGTCTCATGGTGATGGAATGGCATTCCATCACCATGAGACCACATTTCTTTGAGGAATTTTTTCAAACTACTAACTGCCATGTCTATGCTATTGCTTACTATTATGCTTTGATAGATTTTTTCCAAGCATCTGTAGTTTGTTGGAAAGCACCTTTTTTGAGCTTTTATCCATAGCGGTGAGGAAAGCACCTTGTTTGAGGCATTTTTTTTTCAAAAAACTCATTGCCTTGTCTATGCTATTGCTTACTATTATTCTTTCATATATTCCTTCCAAGCATCCATAGCATAGACAAGGCATTGAACTATTTGAAAAGATGTCGAGTAGTAAAAAGTGGTCTTATGGAATTCCATGACAAGAAAATGCAATTGGAAGCTGCTCCTAGACTTATTACTTATGCTATGTGAAGTAAGTGTGTCACTACTTATGCTAACTTTCTAAACAACTATATTGTAGTTGAAGTTTTGTCATCTATCAACATCTAGTTATTAGTTATGGAATGTGAAGTAATGCTTTGAGTTTGAATGATGTGAAATGCAACGTGATCAATGATATGAATATAAACTACACAAATCTGTTAAGTACAATTAATTAGTTAAAATCTTTATTCTATTACCTGCATGTAGATTTGAGTAAATCCACTAGCACTGGGAGGTGTTCCCTTGAAACCTTCAATATTAGCGTGTTCAACATCCAAAATCATATATTAAAATACCATTTGTAAAACAATGCTATTAACATGTAATAAATTTATGATTGTTTACTAGTTACATAACCCACTGATAGGTATACTACAGAAATAAGTAGGTGGAGGGACGATGTATCCAATCTCAACACTATGACCCTGAAATTTTATTAAAATCATAAAACTAAATTAGTTAATCTTGCATTTCAAAATTGAAATTTAATAAATTAAATTCAATAAACATGCTAATTTTTACCTAAATATCAATTTCATACACCTCATGCAAAATTTTAGTTGCCCTCTCCATCTCCATAGTTCTAGATGGATCATGCATAGCAATCTCCTGAGTGTCGATGGGGTCATATGAACAACTCGTTCCACAAGATTGACACACATGGGTTCAAAGGCTACCACTCGAAGACTCCCTTGGATGGTGTTGTAGAATAGGGCTAGCATGTTGGATGACACTCTGGATCAAAGTGTTGGTCACCCGCAATGTCTCTACATCAACACTCTCCTTCATGATAGAAGGGATAACAATGTGCTCATAAGGTGGCCTAGCGAGAGGTCATCTCCCTTGCCACTTAGGATTTGACTATGCATCGGGTATATTGGGAGCCAACCCCCCACCTCTCTCGTGGAAGTCCCCCATATCAAAATAATTTGGGATTTTGTTCAATATGAACTCATAGTATAGTTTCCTAAGGAAATACTATGGTACTTCACAATTTTTGCACTATGGATAATCAAAAGCCATGTACCACCTATCATAAAAAAAATTCCTAATTTTTTGGTGGTGGCACCAATGAATGGGAGACCTCTTTGCATTGAGGGTAGGATTTTGATTTGTGCATGGGTTAGTGAGTAATGAGCACAAATCACCTTTTGTAATTTTTAAACCCTTTACATCTATATATGATAACTTATCCACGTAATAAGCCCTAGATGCCTACCTCCTATCTTACCATCCAATTATTTGTTTGCTAATTGAATCTACATTTTTTAACATATCTTTCAATGAATTTTCTAGGGTCATTTTTTTTGTAGTTGAACCATCTGGATCGCTCAACCTACTAATTAAATCCTCAAGTTGTTTTTTGTTTTTCTCAATTTCACTCATTAAATTTTGTTGAGTGGCAGGAGGGTGTTGAGGGATTGGTGGAGGAGGTTGTTGTTGTGGTTGATTTTTTTGTTGAGTATTTTGAGGGTTTACAGGTTGATTTTCATCTCATACAAATTCAGAAAAAAAAATATCATAAACAACATAAAACTAAAAAATTCAAAAAAAAAGGAAAATAATCCTTACCTCTCACACCTCCCTATCAACGTGGTGGCATCCTCACGATGAAATAGCAATCGTTGATGAATATTTTTGCACAATACCTCATTGTAGAATGCAAGCATGAAAAATGGGGGTTTTGGCCACGGGAAAAAGAAAAAACATAGTTGAAATACAAGAATGAATTCATTTTACTTTTTTTTTATTTTAATAGGTCATAATGCGAGTGCATTATACATTTGTGCTCATGTTATGGGATTGTTTTCACCAAGCATCAGGCTCAGCACACCAAGCCATAACACAAGCATGTTATAATGCTCCTACATTATAACACGCTCGTGTTATAGCACACTCACAGTATGAGTTTTCATAACTTTTTTAAAAAGTTGTCCACAAATTGGCTACCCATCTTCATGAACCCGCCCTCTACTTTTCTATCGCATTCTACTTTGAGCGACATTGGAGTGTCTGTTAAAGGTTTTCTGCCCCTTTCCCAGAGTTCTTTTCTCCTATTATGGTGGAGATTAGATAGTGTTGGGTTCCTAGTCCTATCCCCTTTGGTAGTGACTGCTTGTTTTATTAAGATTTTGGCTTCCCATAATTTTGGAAGTTGCTTTCTTCTATTGGTTCTATCCTATCTCAGATGGCTTTTTTTTTGAGTTGGTTTCTTGCTATTGTTATTTTTTTTATTGCAATAGGTTTTTATTACTAGTTCCATGCTCCATTCAAAAGCATTGTTAGTGTATTTTTCTTTCTAGGCTCACTACTAGTGATTCTCACTCTTTTTTTCTATTGACTCATTTTTGTGAGTCACCTCCCTCTACCTCTATGGCTGCACTATAATGGGTATGGGCCCTTCCTATTTTAATCTAATCAAAACAACATTAAATAATAATCTATTTTATTCTTGATACCAAATTTGTGTGTTAGCAATCATAAGACTTAAAATAATAATTCATAAACAAGTTTAAATATAAAAATGTCACACAAGGGAAATGACCTCCAACAAATATCTATTTTTACAAACTAATTATACCATGTTGATAGATAGCCAACCATTTTGCATTAGAATATGTGTAGAAAAATAAATCATTGTTATCTAATCATAAAATTATTAACATGCTTTCCATTTTAATAAGATAGTTTACTCTTTATGTCACTACATGTTAGGGACAAGTACAAAGTTAATCCAAACCTTAGGTAGTAAATAACCAAGTCCCAAAAATTTTAGATAGTCACATTTATCAACCTACACCTACTAGAAGTATATGGTTAGAATACACAATTTATTAAATAAGATAACATAATCCACATACAAGTGGGTTGATGGGTGTGAAGTAAAACATAGTTATATAGGGCAAGATAGAAAATATTTAATAATTGTAGTAACTTGGGTCAACCAACTACTTCCACATTTCATAAAGGTTGCTCAACATTATATATATGTTTAGAATAAAATAATTGAATCCTAAATGTATTATTTTTTTAATTTGAGAAGAGATATTACCAAAATAGTAAGCTTTTAAAACCCTTTAGAATTATAAGCTCTAGATTAATTCCCTGCAGGAAAAATTAAATAGGATGGATAATACCTTAAATAGATTGATCCCTATTACCTATGACATTATGAACAGAGAAATTTTTGGTATGATGTTTGGGTTGTCAAAGGTAAGGAAAATGAAATGTAAAATGGAAACCACTTAGGATGGTGTAATATCGCAGAATTGCACCTAGGGGCAATTCCATATTTTGACATTTATGCCTAGAATTTATGACACCTTGAAATATTAATGACAAAATCCCATGGGTCAAAACTTCATGATTATGACTCCATATGGACAAGTGGTTGTGCAACAAAATCCTGGCAATGCATTTCCCGAGAATATAGGCCTTAGATGGATGCGCGGTGCACAGACATTTGCGCAGAATAGTAGCATCCTATCCATTTCCTGAGTTCAAAACACAGATTTTGGAAGGGTAACCCTTGAAAAATGTGTCCTAGCAGTTACACTCTGAAGGTAAAAACTCTTTTCCACCATTGCAAGCATTAAAACTTCTCTTTTCCTTCAATTTGAAGGTTGGAAGACATCGCAATAGTTCTCTCTCCACTTGCTTCAACTTTGAGACTTCCTCTTCTTTGATAGCAGTGCATTTACAGGCGAAGCCATTCTAGACTAAGGTCCTCCCAGCAGCAACAATAGCTCTCAAGCAAGCAATCAATGATACATTTGTGTGCTCCATAGAGGGCCTTGGCCCATGGGTAACACACTCTCTCTCTCTTTCCTTTTGTATTCATTTGTTTACCATATCATGGTGCAAGTTCTACTCCCAAGCACGTATTGCTTTCACCACATGCTTATCATGGTGCGGGTTCTAATCCTGAGCGAGTATTGCTTTCACCACATGCTCTTTTTACTTCTTTAGCATTCCTTTCCAACTTGATTGTTCTTGGAGGTGGGAACACAAAGCGGGGTCTAACTGAGGCAGGTCCCTACATAGCCACTCAAAACCTTTCTCCTCGGTCTTTTATGTGTAGGTTAAGACAAGGAGCTTGGTGTGAAGATTCGAGCATTCCAAAAAAGGTAAGCTTTCCCCAAGTATCTTTGTATTTACTTCAATATTTGGTATTTTGGTTAGTTAAGTAGTTCCATACAGACTCTTCCTAAGTGTGGAAGTGAGATTTATTCTTATCCATTGAGCTCTTGAGTTATCTTATGCTTAGGATGACAGCGCACCACACTAGCATCCTAGAACTATGCTTAGGATGATAGTACACCGTGCTAGCATCCTAGAACTATGCTCAGGATGACAATGCACCACACTAGAATCCTCGAACTACACTAACGTCTTCTAGCCGAGAGCTCTCCCTTCTGAGATAAGAACCCTCTGATCTTGCTTCCTTAGGATCTCTAATAGTCTAAGCTAAAAGTATAACTCAATCCTAGTTCTTTTTTATTTCATTAACTTGTTATTTTTATTTTTGTAAGGGAAGTTTGTTCCTTGGTGCTCTCTCAAGAAAGGAGAAACCTGTGTGCAAAAAATCCCTCTTATATCACATTTTGGTAAACCCGACGTCAACGTTGAAACTTTCTTTATGATGTTTCACCTTCACAATGAAATTTTTTATGAGAAATATTTTGATATGCTAGAGGATGCTCTAGATGATTTCTTAGAAGCACTCTCCCTTATCCACAAATCTCCCAAACGAGCTTCCTCTCAACAGGCTGAGGGATTGGTAAATGTGGTGGTCGTCTCAATGGCTCCTCTAAGCCCTAAGAAACCCATCATCTACATAACCCCAACCAACTCTTCTATCTAGGGAATCTTGTGTCATAGCGATTCACTGGACTTGTATTCAAGGTTCATGAAAGCTACAGACTTTACATCTTGTTGATGTGCCAAATTGACCCACAACATGTAGGTAAGATAAAAGTAAAAGTATCTCACCTCTCCTAAAAGAGACAATTAGAAATAAAAACTAATCACCTCCCAAGGTCTTTGATGTTGGTTCACAACGTTGCTATTTCACAAAGTGGTCAATATGGCTATAATGTTCAAGGGGCCTACTGGTTTTGAGCTTCTGGATTGTTACAAGATCAAACATCTATCTAAACCTACTTTAACCATGGTTTTAAAGAAATAGAAAAAGATAGATCAAGGTTCTCAAACTAAAAATAATGTTGATTCATTCAACTAATCAAACATGTTACCTTCTAAGGAATTCCAAAACTAGAACTGTAGAATAAAATTAACTTGTAATTGATACAAAGTTTCATTCATTCACAGTGAAAACTTTAACAGTAGATTGCAAATCATCATTCAAAATAAACATAAGATAAAATTTCATTCCTTGAGATCTTTTCAAATCAAAATGATTAACCAAAAATGAATACCATTCTAGAGCATAATATAAAGTAGGTTTAAATCTAGTTGCTCCTACTATTAATGAAACAGATAAGCAACATTTAAAAATCTGGCTAGATCACCAGTGTATAGAAACCAATGTCTTTAAACTATCTCCATCTATGCTAAGAAAATCAAGAAGATATATCACCATCCTCTTCCTACTGAACTACAAAAGCGTCTAACTTCCTTCAAAACCATAACTCACCTTTTCTAACCTTTGTCCTACTACCTTCTGGCTCTTCTTTACCCTTTTTTAAAAGATCCCCCTTCTAACCTTTCTACCTCTTCTAACCCTAAAGAGATAGCAACAAAAGAGGAAAATTTCCATATTTATAAAACACGTCAGATGCATCAGCCCAGTTTAGGGTTTACAATAAGTCGGTCATAGAAGAATTCAGCCCTAAAGGAGTTCGAAACAAGTCAAACGTGCATTAAATGCGTGCACTTTGTCCATGTCAGCAAAGGATCTCCCACAAGTATGGTCACCTACAACACTACAATATTGTTACAACCACCATCATTAACTCACATCCCTTGCCCTTGACCTCAAGACTCCCTTGCAGAGTTGCCTTGAATGTTATGAAGCATTTCCATTAATGTTGATTTACTTTTGCCAATAGGCGTCTCATCTACCATCAAGAATCACGGCTTCTTCCTCTTAGGCTTTCCTTTCTTCCTAGAACTTTCTAAAGGTTGACTCCCTTGAGAAGAACCATTTGACATTCCCAAAATGTTTTAACCCTGCAAAACAATGCCCTCATCAATCCTCTAGAAGCATAGAAAATACCATTCTTCATCTTACCTTTCATACCTTCCCCTTTCTCATACTTAGCAAAAACTCAACTCTGGCGGAGGCGGAACCAAATTAGGACTAGGAACAACACTTAACTTTAATACTGGTGGGATGTGAACCACAATGAAATCGGAACCAAGACCGGAGTCGGGACAAGGACAAAACACAAGACTATTTGTTAACTTTCAATTCTTCACACTGTTCTGGCTCCGACCCTGCAAGAAAGCAAGTATGTGAAAACCAAAACTCGACTAATCGACCAAGCAATTGAAACTGAAACCGGAGCTGGAATGAAAACTAAACCTAAAAATGACCAACATCTCCAAGTTCAACCCACATTCTTGTTCCACGTCCACAAAAAGAAAGAAACCTCGGGACTCACAATAGGGCAGGGGGTGGAGTCGGAACTGAATGAGGAAACAAAACTTTGCAAAAACTCCAGATCCCAAATCCCTTTCCAACCTGGCCCTGCAAAAGAGACCAAACACAAGCAACAAACAAAAACAAATGCAACGGGCAGAACCGGAATCAAAACCGAAACCCAACGGGGGTGGAAGCAGAACAAAAACCTGACCCTAAAACTTTTCCAAGTTATAGGTTCAGTTTCCATCTCGACTCTGCCTCTGACAACACATAAAGAGATGACGAGGAAAGAGACAAGAGAAAGAAAAAGAAGGGAAGAAAACATCCCATGACCAAACGCAAGGATAAAAGGAAAAAAAAATGCAATGGGTGAAATTGGAACCAGAACCGAAACCCAACAGGGGTGGAAGCGGAACAAAAACTCGACCCTAAAAATTTTCCAAGTTATAGGTTCAGTTTCCATCCTGACTCCGCCTTCGACAACACAAAAAGAGACGATAAGGAAAGAGACATGAGAAAGAAAAAGAAGGGAAGAAAACACCCCATGACCAAATGCAAGGATAAAAGGAAAATCAAACACAAGCGAAACCGAAACCGAAACCGAAACCCAATGGGGGCAGAAGCGGAACAAAAACCCAACCCTGAAACTCAGAAACCCAATGGCCAAATGGAAATCCAGAAAAATATGACCCAAGAGGAATTCCGCAAGTCCAAAAATCTCTGAACTGCAGTGTAAAATAGGTCGATCCGGACTTCGAGTGCAAACCAGGAAAATCTGACCCAGGTAGATAATCCTGAACTGGCTAAAAAACCTGAACTTCGCAATGAAACCAGAGTTTGAAAGAAAACTAGGAAAATTCAGACAGACCTAAAAATCCTGAACTAGGGTAAAAACCCAAACTTCACCCAGAATAAAAGATTTTCAATATGGAACTTGGGGAAAACACTTGGGAAAGAAAGATAAACATATTAAACACATGCCAAGGCAAAGAAAAACCTCAAAATCGAAACACTAGCTACCCTTGAATCTATGTGTGTGTTTGATGGTGCATCACCCCTTGTACAAAGTTTTCCTCATCTTTTGAACAACAATGCGCAAGATTTGAGCTACATGAGTTGATTCCCTTTGAATATTGTGCAATGATATCCTGGGCATTGCTCCACTGCCAGTCAAGTGTCCATAGCTTTGACGGAGATACCTCTAGTTTTCTCACAACATTGCTCTACTGCCAGTTAGTCATCCATAGCCTTGGTAGAGATACTGGAATCACCCATTTAGTATTGAGTTTTATTTTCTTAGATAATTCTCTTTTCTCTTCCCCCCCCCCTTTTTTTTTAATTCAATTCCTTCTCAATATGTCAGATGTCCAGCATCTATATTGGGTTGAAAACTACCATGAACCTCATAACAACATCTGGGGAATCCGATTTTTCACTCAAATCTTGCAACACCATCATCCTAAGAAAAATATACCATTACAAAAGGAGGCGTTTCTAATGATTTGTGATAGATTCAATCATAGTTAGTGAAGATTGTTTACTTTACACCTTGTTCTCAATGAATTTCCCCAAATCTCATTGACAATGGACATAAAATAATGAATTTAGAACAAAATCATCCAATTAGAAAACCCGAAAATATCTAAACCAACTTCTCTCCTAGTAACCAAAGTATACTCCAGATAACAACCCCCTTACTCAATTGAATAAAATGAAGATACCACAAAAAAGGAAAGAAAAAATGAACGGAACAACAAAATATTTACATATATACAACCCAATAAAATACCAGACCTTTTACAACCCAAAATAATGTTTGAGAAATTTTCCATTGACAGGCAATGAAACAGGTTCTCCTATTAAACTACTCAGTTGAAAAGCATTTTCTCCTAGGATTTCAGCAATTTGATAGGGACCCAACCAGAGCTTATCAAACTTTTGGTGGTCACCCTTCTTTTCATTGGCTTTATCCCACAGTAAGACAAGGTCTGATATCTTGAAAGCCTTGACTGTGGCTCTTTTTTCAAACCAATTTTTGACAACAACTTGGTGTCTAAAGAATTGTTGAAAAACAACATCTCTCTGCTCTTCTAATTTCAGCAAGCCAGCTAACCTTACTTCAATCCTATCATCAATAGAGTAAAATTCTTGCATAAATTTCAAGATAGGTATTTTCAAGTGAATAGGGAACACAAGCTCTTGGCCACACACTAGCTTAAATGGTGAAGTCTTCAATGCAGCCTTGGTCCTAGTCCTATCTACCCATAACGCAAATCTTAATTGGGTATGCCAGTCCCTAGGATTGTTCTCTAACAGTTTTTTGATTACTCCTAGGATATTTTTATTAGTTGATTATGTAACTCCATTTCCTTGTAGATAATAATTTGAAGAATAGTTTAAAACAATCTTATGATCATAAGCCCATGAAATGAACTTGGCAGAAGAAAAGGTAGGGCCATTGTCACATACTAGTGCAAAGGGTACTCCAAACCTGGATGTGATGCATTTAGTGAGGAACTTGATTACTACCTCTGTTGTGCTATTCTTGCAAGGTATAGCTTATGTCCATCTCGTGTAGTAATCTATGGCAGTCAAAATGAATTTATGTCCTGTAGAAGAATTTGGGTTAATTACCCCAATAAAATCAAGTGCCCATTAGGCAAATGGTCTTACCTCATAAACAGGCTATAATGGCATTGTTGGATGACTCTCTCTTGATGCAGAAGTTTGACATATATGATATATCCTTACATGTTGGTAGGAATCCTTAAAGACACATGGCCAATAATAACCAGATCTGAGGATCAGATGTACTAAAGAATCCACAGAACCATGACCTGTGCCATGTTTCCCATGAAATTCAGCAATTGTGTGCTTAGCTTCTTGTTGATCAAGGCATCATAGATAAACCCCCTCAAAATTCTTTCTTTATAACAATCCTCCTTTGAGCATATAATGGGAGTTTTTAATTCTCAGTGCTCTCCTCTAAGTTGTATTCATTCCCTCTAGGCACCGATTATTGAGCATGAAATAAATAATATCGGCATACCAGGAGTCATTAGAAAAGGATTGTGTTGTGTATTGCTGGCAGGTAATATTCTTACCAGCATCCGCCATTGCTTTAGACAGGCCCTAACCTCGGACAAGTTTCATAGGGTGAATCTCTAGATCAAACTCCTACAAAATAGCCATCCATTTCCATCTTTGTTCTCCCAACTCGCTCTGCATAAGTAGAAACTTCACAGCAGTATCAGGAACCATAACAATGATCTAACTTTGAAGGATATAATGCTTGAACTTCTTGATAGCTCTAACCAACACAAAAGCTTGTTTCTCAAGAGGTGGTTACTTGACTTCAGCATTCTTAAACAAAGAGTTCATGAAGGAAATTAGCCTTTCATCCCCCTCCTCTCTTTGTTGTGTCGGGATAGCTACACATGAGTGTTCAGAAGCAAAAGAATAAATATAAAATGGCTTCAAGTATTCAGAACTGGTGAGGACTACTACCTCTGAAGTGGATTGCTTAACCTAAGAAAAAGCAACCTTTGCCTCATTACTCCATTCTATTCTAGCATCTTTCTTCATCATTTCGCTCAAAGGTTGAACAATTTCTACAAAACCTATGATAAAATTCCTCACAAACTTGATCTTTCCGAAGAAAGATTCATCTCCTTCTTACTTCCTGGCATGTCAACTCGGTTTGGGTCTATCGATATCCCTCTTTCTGAGATTATGTTTCCCAAAATTTTCCCTTCAAAAACCCCGAACACACACTTTTTAGGATTCAGAGAAACACCATATTGGATACATCTTTCAAGAACTTTGGCCAAGTCTGCAACATGGTTCAGTCAATCTTTAGATAATACTGTCAGGTCATCCATATAAATGATGATGCACTTATCAATCAAATCTTTGAATGCTATATCCATTGCACACTAAAAGGTTGCTCCAATGTTTATCAAACCAAATGTTCCCCACTTAGTAGTGACGGATGTCTTCATTCTGTCTTCATAATTAATGATCACTTGATTGTACCTAGAATAACCATCTAGGAACGACATCATTTGTGATCCATTGACAGTTTGCAAGACTTCATCCAAAGAAGGGAGTGGGTAGTTGTCTTTTTTCGAAGCTCTATTCAGATTCCTGAAATCTACACATAGCCTGATCTCCCAATTCTTTTTACAAACTGGAACAAAGTTAGCCACCCATGTTAAATGTTGTACAGGGAAGATTATTCTTGCAAAAAGAAATTTTTGAAATCCCTTAATGATCAGTGGTTCAATCAGGGCGTTGATAGGACGTTGTTTTTTCCGAAATGGTCTAGCTTCAGGCTTCAAAGGAATAGTATGAGTTATCACAAAAGTATCAAATTCTTTTAGATCTTAATACCCCCAAGCTATTGCAGCAATATCTTTCTTCAGTGCCCTCAATATATCTTCTCTAATTGCTCCAAGGTAGGCTTTCCCTGTGTAAACATTCCTTTCAGGGCCAAAGTCAGCTAAGTTAATAGTTTCATATTCACCTTCTTTATCTTTGGTTGATACCTTTTTTCGAGCTCTTGGATCTGAATCAAAAATTATTTCTAAGGCCACCATTCCCTTGGGAATGCTATTAATTTTTAAATTGAGGAAACCTTTTGTATCATAGTCTTCGGGGTTCTAGTCTCCTTAATCCCTATCGGACTCATTGATGATCTATCCTTTCAAAACATCTGAGCTTGCTAGAAAAGCAAGGATATGTCGATCATCATCGAAGACTTGAAAATTCCTGACATTATCAGGGACATCTAGGGTGTATATAAATTCAACTGAGAATTTCTTGAGCTTGGAGCCTTGCATGGGCTCCAGGGTACTTGCGGCAATAGCTATTTGATTCTCCTCTCTAGGGATTAAACTAATCCCAAAAGCATCAAAGTCTTCAATTAGGTTCCACACCTGATTTCTATAAGTTGCCACCTGTTATTGTGACATGTGTACTGGCTACGTACTTGCTTGATAATCACTTCTAAATCTCCTTTAACCATCAAGGTAGTAACTTTCTTCTGATGTGCGAACATTAGTCCCTGAGCTAATGCTTCATATTCTGCTATATTGTTAGTACATCCAAACTGTAACCTGTAAGAGGCAAAGAATTTTTTCCCTTTCAGACCAGTTAACTCAATTCCAATACCACACCTTGTTTTAGATTTGGATCCATCAAACGTGAGGGTCCATAGTTGATTATGAGCTAGGGTAGATCTCTTTGATCTTGGTGCGGGTGCCTAGATAAGATGAACCATAGGTGGGACCACTGGATTTTTTGTATCAAATATTGGGAATTGGTGTTCAATAGGTTCATCCAGTGCAATATCCAATTCTCGCTCAGATATATTATGTAATCCTAGGATATCTTTTTGGCAGTTACCTATATCTTTGATTAACCCCTTGGGTTTTGGTATACTTGTGAGTGCAAGGTTATCCAACAAACCCTAGGGTTTCTCAACATAACTATGTTGATCCGGTATTATGACCGGGGTAGGTTCAGTTTGAGGAGGGACTTCCTTTGAAGGTATATTATCCCTGGTTAACATTATTGCATTTTTGACTTCAAATGAGAAGTGATCTGAAATGGTCTCAAAGTGACTTGGGCTAGTTTCTTCAGTTTGGCAAACATGATTTAGAACAGTGATGCAGGGTTGGCAGGTCAATTCTGAATGATTTTGGCAGTGCACCCTACACCAATTTGGGAGTAGAAGACTCCACAAATCGATATCTTCCCCTAAGACCAGCTAATCATGTTGCAGCTTCCTGATCAATACCTGTTGGTTTACACTAGTCATGAGATCAAGGAATTATTGCATTGAAAAATCATTAGAATCAAGTACCGAAAGAGTCAAAATTTCCTCTCTTTTATAAACCCCTATCTCGGTTTCAAAATAAGCTACCTCGTTAGGACAGTCATACTCAGTGATGATATGTTTGAGGCAAGGTTCACTCTCAATCCTAATATGCATAGGAATTCCCCCCCATGGTAGCCACATATGTGAAAAGTAGAGGGAGAGATATCCCCCTATACTTTTCATCAGATCTCTGCTCAAAAGCATACCGTAAGTCTTAGGAATGTTAGGTACCTAAATATCCATACTGGTTTGAATCCTAGGGTCAGACCCTACTTTCACATGTATATTTCTCAATTATTCAACTACACTAACCTCTATTTTATCAAATTGGATGACCCTCTTGCTTGTTTGGACAAGATTCAATCCCAATTTCTTGCATACAAAAAATGGCATAACATTGCCAGAAGCCCCTGAATCTAGCAAACAATTGTACAGATTCTTCCCACAGATTCTCAAACTTAAAAGAAATGGTGAGGTACCTACCTTGTTTCTGAACAAAGCTATTTTCATGTCCACCGCAGGTGCCACCTTGGTTTTTCCTTTTGATTTATCACCTTCTTCAAAAGATTTCAGCACTATATCTCATTGGGAAGGGCACCATTTTAGGATGTCAAAGTATGATAAAGAGGTTTTTTGTTTTTGCATCTTAGAAACAATATCAAATTTTGTGTTATAGCTTGCATTATATTTGAAAACACTAGATGAATTACCTTTGCTAGGGAAGTCAGGTGGACCCTTCAGTGGAGGAGGGTTGTTATCGGCACTTTGATTTGGAGGCACCATGTGGTTAGGTGGTGCTAATGTAGTGAACAGATGCTTATTCTAGTTTCTTAGGAAGTGGCCTCCCTTTGTTTGAAAAGCTTGGGCATCATACACATCTTCCTCTAGTTCATTCTCATTCTGCATTGGGAATGAAGGTTCTTCTTCAAAGAGGTCATAATCCATTTTTGTGTCCACTAAGCCACCTCCTTTATTTGAATTCCCTTGGAATGTTTGGGCATCTGCTTGTGCCATCTTCATAACCTTCTCCATTTCAGGACAATTCACCTCGGAGTGAGTTGCAATATCATGCAGCATGCACCAATTAGTCATAAAATTGAGGTCAGCCACATTTGCAGTATGTGGCCTGTCCTCATTAGCTTGATAATTGTGAGAAACCCCACCATTATTCGGCCCAGTGTTCCATTGTCTGATGTTATTAGGCCTCTGGTTATATCCTCTATTCTAATTTTGATAGCCTTGGTTAGGGCAGTTTTGGCCTTGATAATTCCTCTGGCTGTGATTGTTGTTGTTCTGATAATTACCATGATTATTATTATTCTAATTAGGGTAATTACCTTGATTTTGAGAGGGGTTCAGTTTAAGTTGAGCCATGCCATTTGTGACTTGAGACAGAGTTTTCTTTAGGGTCTCCACCTCGTTTGTGAGTTGAATTGTCCTTTCACTCTTAGCATTCTTAGCAATAGGTAGCTAACCAACAAGATTTGGTATTCCAGCTTCATTATAATGGCCATGTGGACTTTGATGAGCCTGTGATTGTTGAGAGAAGTCAAGAGCTCCATTGGAAAAGAATGGAATAGGAGATTGAGTCTACAACTCAGACATAGGTCCATAATGGGAAGGAGACATCCCTAGGACACTATTGAATAAAGGGGTTGGATTAAGAATCTGATACCCTATAGAAGGAAAACCTCCTCCCAATTTTCCTTGTTGAGAGTTAGTTTTTTGTTGTAGCTTGATGGCTAGATGAAAAAATTTAGACTGAGAATCAATATTTGTCAGCTGATAAGTCCTTTGTAGGAACAAGCCAAGCAAAGGATCTATAACTCTAAAATATGCCTAAATGGCACTATTCTCAGCAACTATATAGGGGTCTTGAAATCTCATATACATCGTTTAAATCTTGTATTAAACAAGGGTAGTGATTCACATGGCTCCTTCCTAATGGTAGAAAATTAATGGAACAAAATGGTTGGATCTACATAAACTCTGAACTAATTGATGAAAGTATTCTCCAAATCTTTCCAGCTCATAATAGAACCTTGTGGAAGATTTAGGTACCATTTTTACACCATATCCCCTAAGGAATAAGGGAACAACCTACAAACCACATCATGGTAAGCTATCTGGGCTCTGGTACAAGCATCCTTAAAATCTGGTATGTGATCCTCAACACTCCTTGATTCGCCATGAATGTATTTGGGATAGAATCTCTTAAGGTTCTTAGGCATATCATGAAATCCTCCAAGAATAGTCCCTAATGGAGAGGGATTATTCATAAAAAATTCCATTGGTGGCGGTGGTGGAGGTTGAGCCAGCTATAGGATGGGTTGAACCAGCTATAATGGCAATTGAGGTGGATTTGGTGGTGGATTCACGAGTATCCACTAGGGTATTGGTGAAAAGCCTAGTGGAGTGCATGGAGCTGACAAAGGTGGTATAATGGTTGTGCCAGTCCTATGAATCTTGTGTCTCGTTGGGGTTTTGATTTCTATCAAAGGTGGTGGGTTTTCAGTTGATCAAAAAACTCTATGGGACCTCTCTGGTGAGAAAGACCTAATGTTATCTAGTTTTCTTTTCTGGCCCTCCTTCTAGCACCAGTTCTTGTTGATGTGCCAAATTGACCCACAACATGCAGGTAAGATAAAAATAAAAGTATCTCACCTCTCCTGAAAGATACAATCAGTAATCAAACTAATCACCTCCCAAAGTTTTTGATGTTGGTTCACAACATTTTTGTTTCACAAAGTGGTCAATATGGTTGTAATGTTCAAGGGGTCTACTGGTTTTGAGCTTCTGGATTGTTACAAGATCAAACATCTATCTAAACCTACTTTAACCATGGTTTTAAAGAAATACAAAAAGATAGATCAAGGTTCTCAAACTGAAAAGAATGTTGATTCATTCAACTAATCAGACTTGTTACGTTCCAAGGAATTCCAAAACTAGAACTGCAGAACAAAATTAACTTGTAATTGATAAAAAGTTTCATTCATTCACAGTGAAAACTTTAACAAAAGATTGCAAATCATCATTCAAAAAAAACATAAGATAAAATTTCATTCCTTCAGAGCTTTTCAACTCAAAATGATTAACCAAAAATGAATACCATTCTAGAGCATAATATAAAGTAGGTTTAAATCTGGTTGCTCCTATTGTTAATGAAACAGATAAGCAACATTTACAAATCTAGCCAGATCACTAGTGTACAAAAACCAATGTCTTTAAACTATCTCCATTTATGTTAAGAAAATAAAGAAGATACATCACCATCCTCTTCCTATTGAACTACAAAAGCTTCTAACTTCCTTCAAAACCATAACTCACCTTTTCTAACCTTCGTTCTACTACCTTCTGGCTCTTCTTTACCCTTTTTTAAAAGATCCCCCTTCTAACCTTTCTACCTCTTCTAACACTAAAGAGATAGCAAAAAAATAGGAAAAATGCCATATTTATAAAATGCATTAGATGCGTCAGCCCAGTTTAGGGTTTACAATAAGTTGGTCATAGAAGAAGTCAGCCCTAAAGGAGTTTGAAACAAATTCAAACGTGCATTAAATGCGTGAACTCTTTCCATGTTGGCGAAGGATCTCCCATAGGTATGGTCCCCTGCAACACTGCAAGATTGTTACAACCACCATCATTAACTTGTATCCCTCACCCTTGACCTTGAGACTCCCTTGCAGAGTTGCCTTGAATGGTCTGAAGCATTGCCATTAATGTCAATCTACTTTTTCCAATAGATGTCTCATCTGCCATCAAGACTCGCAGCTTCTTCCTCTTAGGTTTTCCTCTCTGCCTAAAACTTTTTGCAAGTTGACTCCCTTGAGAAGCACCATCCTATGTTCCTAACATGTTTTAACCCAGCAAAACAATGCAATCATCACTCCTCTAAAAGCATAGAAAATACCATTCTTCATCTTACCTTTCATACCTTCCCCTTTCTCATACTTAGCAAAAACTCAACTCTGGCGGAGGCGGAACCAAATTAGGACTAGGAACAACACTTACCTTTAATACCAGTGGGATGGGAACCAAAATGAAATCAAAACCAGGACCGGAGTCGGGACGAGGACAAAACACAAGACTATTCATTAACTTTAAATTCTTCGCACCATTATGGCTTTGACCCCACAAGAAAGCAAGTATGCGAAAACCAAAACTTGACCAATCGACCAAGCGATCGGAACCAGAACCGGAGCCAAAATGAAAACTAAACCCAGAAATGACCAATATCTCTGAGTTCAACCCACATTCTAGTTTCGCGTCTGCAAAAAGCAAAGAAACCCCGGGACTCGCAGCAGGGCAGGGGGTGGGGTTACAACCGAATGAGGAAACAGAACTTTGCAAAAACTCTAGATCCCAAATCCCTTTTGAACCCAGCCCCGTAAAAGAGACCAAACACAAGAAACAAACAAAAACAAATGCAATGGGTGGAACTGGAACCAAAACCAAAACCCAACGGGGGCGGAAGCGGAACAAAAACCCAACCCTAAAAATTTTCCAAGTTACATGTTCAGTTTCCATCCCAACTCCAACTCTGAAAAAACACAAAGAGACGATGAGGAAAGAGACAAGAGAAAGAAAAATAAGGGAAGGAAACACCCCATGACCAAATGCAAGGATAAAAGGAAAAACAAATGCAATGGGAAGAACTAGAACTAGAACCGAAACCCAACGGGGGTGGAAGTGGAACAAAAACCAGACCCTGAAACTTTTCCAAGTTATAGGTTCAGTTTCCATCTCGACTCCGCCTCTAACAACACACAAAGAGACGATGAGGAAAGAGACAAGAGAAAGTAAAAGAAGGGAAGAAAACACCCCATGACCAAACACAACGGGCAGAACCGAAACTGGAATCGAAACCCAATGGGGGTGGAAGTGGAACAAAAACCTGACCCTGAAACTCGGAAACCCAATGGCCAAAGAGAAATCCAACCAGGTGGAATTCTGCGGAGTCCAAAAATCAACGAACTATAGTGTAAAACAGGTCGATCCAAATTTCAAGCCAAACTGGGAAAATCCGTCCCATGTAGATAATCTTGAACTAGCTGAAAAACCAAAACTTCACAATGAAATCAGAGTTTGAAAGAAAACTAGGAAAATCCGGACGCATCAGAAAATCTCGAACCAAGGTAAAAACCCGAACTTTTCCTAGAATATAAGATTTTCAATATGGAACTTGGGGAAAACACTTGGGCAAGCAAGATAAACATATTAAGCACATTCCAAGGAAAATAAAAACCTCAAAATCAAAGTGGGCAAAAAACACAAAGAGCGAAAGCAGAAGAGGGTCCCATTTTAAAATTGAAATGGGGTGGTTATACAAGGCATAACACATCTTATAACATTGTTGGGAAGATATATCCTAAAAAGAGTAACAAACAAAATTTGAATCAGCAACCTTTTGTTCCTACTTCACAACCTTCTGTGTCTAATCCTTTACCACCTTCTCAACCAATTCTTCCTTCAGCACCTAAGCCTACAATGAAAGTAGCGGGTGACTATGATCTTGTTGAGAAACTTCATGTTACTCCAGCTAAGATCTCTCTTTGGGACTTGCTTCAAACTTCTCTAGTTTATCAAGAGATGCTTTAGGAAGCTTTACAAAAGATCCTCTTGTCTGCCTCCACTAGGCCTATAAATGTTAATTTGTTGTTAGCTCTATTCATGTGGATTTGTCGAATATCACATTCCACCTGCAAGGACTCCCACCTCTAGATGTGTAGAAGCAAGCAGAGCCTTTGATGATTATAGTCAATGTTAACAACATCAGTATTAGGTATACTCTCATTAACACCGATTTGGCTCTCAACATTTGTGGTATGGACCTACTACCTAAGATTAAAATTGACTCATCTTCTTTAGTGGCTTCCTCCTTGTACATTCATGGATTTGATAACACTGGTCGCCAAGTTCTAGGTATGATAATACTACCTTTGCAGCTAGGCCTCATTACCTTACTGATGTTAGTCTATGTGATTCTTGGACCCTTACCTTATAACCTCATTTTAAGGAGATCTTGGATCCATGCTATGGGTACGGTAACTTCTACCTTACACTGTTCCTTGAAATTTTTCATGAATAATCATGTAGTTACAGTTAAAGCAGATCCCAAAGGGATTGGCCTCCAGGAATTGGCCATCGTTGGTCATGCTTTGGCTATATCTACCCTCACAAATTGTATCCCATCTTTTACTGTCGATGGTATGGCATGTTCTTCATCAATACCATCTATGGAAATTTTCCTTAGGGAAAATATTGGAAATGAAGAACCACCTAAAGAAAAGGATCCTAAATCTCTCATGTCAACCTCTCAAATGAATGCTTTCATTGGAGATGATTGGGGTTCCCTAAAATTTTATAAATTCTTCATTATAGAATATAAGGTGAATCCCTCATGCTTGGACCTTCCAAGTCCCCTTAACACAAAGGTGGATGATACTCCCATGGAGGAGAAGGAATCCAACCCTATTCAGGAAACCATTCCTTATTGCTCTAAGGAGAAAAATCCATCTCCTACGAAAGAAATTAACGTTTGTGAGCCTAACAAGGAAGGCGAAGGTACCCCCGTAGAGACGTTTGACATCCATTGTTGGAATGAAGCACTCTATGTGGATCCACCACCCCTTGAAGTTTTTCAAACCCGCTATGGGTTCGGATATGAGCTTGTTTCTTGATATGGCTATAGGAAAAAGGGTCTAGTATGTATCAAGCAAGGACTTCAAGTCCCTATCCATCTTAAGTCGCAACACTACAATTTGGGACTAAGATGTTCCATTGAACACTCTAAGCAAAATCCTTGGTGGAGTGTTAATATGATTTTACTTGAGCCATTAAACCTTGTTCACCCTAACTTAATAGAGGAAAAGGAACAAGACAAGAAAGTCCCTCTCGATGTCTTCTCTTCAGACAAAGCACTAGTGGAATTTATAGGTGCTAATTCCACGTTGCCTCCATTTCATCACAAGAAATGATTCTCATATCATTTCCATAGAAAATCATACTTTGGAGAATCTATCTTGAATGTTGATGAGGAGGACCCTCTATGTAACACCAGTGATGAAATTGTGATCCCTCATTATGAGGACCGTAACTCCCTCCTAAAAGGGAACATTTTTGAAATATCTATAGATACTACATCCTCTGAAAATATGATTAAAATCAGGAAGTGTCTCTCTTTGGAAGAAGTAGAAAAACACTCTGATCTCTTACGTTCTCATACTAACATCTTTGCTTGGACATATGAGGATATGCCCAATATTGATGAATCCATAGTGGTTGACAATATCATCCTATGTCCTAATGCCATGTTAGTTAAGCAAAAAATCTGAAAGATCAATCCCAGGGTGGCGTTAATGGTCAAGACTGAGATAGAGAAACTGTTGAAAGCAGGCTTTATCTGTCCTATCGACTATTCCCCTTGGATTTCGAATATAGTTGTTGTTATTAAGTCTGATGGTCATATTCGCATATGTATTGACTTCCGAGATCTTAACAAGGATTCTCTTAAAGATGATTTTTTGTTACCTAATATAGACATGATTGTCGACTCGACTGCAGGACATGCATTGTTTTCTTTCATGGATGGCTTCTCAGGTTATAATCAGATCCGTATTAACCTAGGTGATCAATACAAGACAACCTTCACTACCCCATGGGTTACTTTTTGTTATGTGGTCATTCCCTTTGGGTTAAAGAATGTGGGAGCTACTTACCAATTGGCAATGACCCTAATATTTCATGATTTTATTCACAAGATTTTAGAAGATTACGTCAATGACATTTTGGTGAAATCAGTGACCCATCAGGATCATTCCAAGAATCTTCATCTTATTTTCAAAAGACTCTGACTCTATAAAATGAGAATAAACCCCCTTAAGTGTGTATTCAGTAGTGATGATGACAAGCTTCTAGGGTTTATAGTCTCCCATTGTGGGATCGAAGTTGACACTAAAAATATTGATGCCATTGTTAGCATGCCTCTGCTAAGGAATAGGTGATTCACGAATTCATATCTCAATTGCTTGATCGTACCCTTCCTTTCACTCACTTATTGAAAAAGGGTGTTCACTTCATGTGGGATGAGGAATGTCAAAAAGCCTTTGAGTCAATCAAAGCCTATTTGGCCAGTCTGCCTGTATTGATGCTCGTTATACAAGATAGACCCTTTCTACTTTACCTAGTTGTGTCACCATATGCTTTAGCGGCTCTTTTATCTCAATATGATGACACTGGAAAAGAGAGAGTAGTCTACTATATTAGCCGTCTCTTGGTTGATTATGAAACCCGATATTCTTCCATGGAAAAAAGTGCCTTTCTCTCATCTTCGCTATGCAGAAGTTTAGGCACTATCTCCTCCATGTTGAAATGCACATCATAGTAAAAACAGATCTTTTCAAACACCTATTTTCTAGTACCGACTTGGCACGTTGATTAGCAAAGTGGGTTATGTTTCTTTTTGAGTTTGACACAAAGTTCATGACTCAAAAATCAATCAAAGGTAAAGAAATTGCAAATCAACTGGAAAAATCTCTCTCACTCACTCCTTTCCTAGCTTGGACTTATTTCCTGATAAAAACATTTTTGTAATCAATCATGACACTTAATGGAAAATGTACTTCGACAAATCAAGGTGCCAAACTAGTTCCGAAGTGGGCGTGGTTCTAATATCCCCTAAAGGTAAACCAATTCCCTTATCCTTTTGGCTAGATTTCCCCTATACAAATAACATCGTTGAGTATGAAGCCCTTATAGCTAGCTTGTGTGCCACGATTGTGCTAAAACTAAAACATCTCCATATCCTAGGTGAATCTAAAATTATAGTAAACCAAATAACAAGAACCTATCACGCCAACCAAAGTGAGTTGTCCCAGTACTGAGACATTGCCTTGTCCTTGATTAAAGAGTTTTTTTCCTTCACAATAGATAGTGTTCGTAGGAGAGAGAATAGACATGTTGATGCCATGGAAAGTGCAACTTCCATGGTACCTTTTCAGGAGGATACAAAAGAATACCATTTTGTGGTTCAAGTCTTGCAAACCCCTGTAGTTCCCGAAGAACCTGAAGCCAAGTACCCTGTGTGTTCCCATGTGGACTCTGGGGAGTGGTTTTTTGATGTCTATAACTACTTGAAGACTAGAAACTTCCCCGATGGTGTGACAAAGAACGACCACACTCATGTAAGGAAGCTCTTAGTTCACTATGTCATCCTATTTGATGTCCTTTATAGGAAATCCTATAATGGCTTGCTCCTCAAGTGCCTTACTAAAGTGGAAATACCCCTTGGCCTTAAGGAAGCACATGCGGGCTTCAAAGGTGGAAATTTTGGTGGTAAATCCTCGGCAAGAATATTGATACACATGGGATACTATTGGAAAACAATGGAACAAGATTCCTTTGAATTTGTCAAAAATTTCCCTCAATGTCAAAAACATAGTCATCTCATTCATGCACCTCCCCAAGAATTACAAAATAAAACTTCCCCTTGGCCATTTTCTAAGTCAGGGTTGGATATTATTTGAAAGATATCACCTCCCTATTCCAAGGGACATGCCTTTATCATTACCGCTATGGATTACTTCACAAAGTGGGTCGACGCTATCCTACTCCAATCTACAAATGTAGAAGCTATCTATAGTTTCCTAATGAACAACATCATTTCTCGATTTGGATTTCCTGCTATGCTTGTTTCTGAAAATGGTACACCATTTAAGAACAAGGAAGTGAAGCAGTTCCTTGAGAAATTTCACATTCAACATAGGTTTTCCACACTGTACTATCTACAATCCAATGGTCAAGCGGAAGCATCTAATAAAACTCTTGAGCTTATTCTCCATAAAACCATTAACAAACATGGTAAGGATTGGCACATTCAACTAACATACACTTTGTGGGCCTATCACACAAGTGTTAGTATGCCTATGGGAATGATGCCTTATAACCTCATGCACCAAAGCTATCATGCCTTTGGAGTTGGAAATTCCATCTCTATGGGTTTCCCTTAAAGGGCTTGTTGTCAAATAAAGTTTGCACACTTGCTAAGCTATTGACTATAGCACCCTATTGACATATGTGAACACTTTCAGGTTGTGGGTGACCTGGGAATGAAGTGGACCTCCAGATTATGGGCTAGTTCCCCTTAAGATACTTTGAGAAAAAATGAAGAATGATAAGGGAAAGAGTAAGAAGGATATACTTGAATCCAAAAACCTATCACTAACAAGTGATACACCAAAGATCAAAACATGACAATACTACAGAAAACTCACAAAAAATCTCAATAGAGCTAAACAATCTCACAATACAGAGATTTATGTTTACAAAAACGAGTCTATGTAAGGCTCCGACTGTTCTAATGCTTAACACAAGGAAAACAAGATGTTTTCACAGATATAAATGCAAAAGAAAGAGATCACTAATATAAACCAACTTTGTGACATAATATCCTTGGTGTCCAACACTGAATGAATCTGATCAAATAAAGGATCACACAGAATTTAATCATGCAACTCACAACCAATCACTGAAACAACAAAGAAAATCTGTGAAGGAAATAACTTTCTATTGAGAAAATAAGGAGTGTCTATGTTACAGATCTATAGTATTCATGAAGAAATGAGTTACAAAGTCTAAATAATGCTCTTTCAGTAGTCTCCTAACTAAGAAATGCTTTACAAAAAGGCAAAAATGCCATATATACAACCCAGGGGTGTCGGCCCCTGCATTAGGGTTTTCAAAAATGAGTCAGCACCTAGACACATCGGGCCTAGAAGTTCCTTGGAACGAAGTCAATGAAGCATTCAATGCGCATCCCCTGCTCATGTCGGTGAAAGCTCATCCCTGGGCATGGCCTCCAGATCTTTTACAGTCGTCACTATTGACTTATAGCCCATTGAGTCCACCATTTAAGAGTTCATCAGAGTCACCTCGAATGCTCTACCACATGGTCATTAATGTCCCCTCGCTCCTCCAGTCATCATCTCCAGCTATCGTCGTGACTCACGACCTCTTTTGGCCAACCATCTCTGAGGGATAACACCAGATTTACCTCTTCGATTCAGCGCCATTACTTCCCGAGCTGACACCCTAGCTGTGCATATTCTTGAAGGTCAAGGGCTACCCTTAAGAGTTCGCAGGTCGGTGAGAGGTGAATCGTGTTTCCTTCATGCGAGCACATCATGCAGTAGCTATCGGGGTAACTTAGGACTATTGGCGGGACTTCTCACCGAGCTACGGAAGTTAGACTGATGTTCATTTCCATGGGCAAGGTGACTGCTATCGGCAAGACTCCCTCTTTCGGCAGGACCTCATACTGAGCTCTTTTCTTCATATCGATTCTTACTTCTGTCGCTGAGACCACCTCACTTCGCTAAGACATCTTATAGAATACCCTTTCCTTCGGCGAACTCTTCATTTCGGGAAGACTCTTGGCGAAAACCCTTTGTTGTCAGCGAGAAATTGGCCTATCGGGGAGAAGTCATAGCGGGCGGATGAAGTTATATTGATCTCACAGAAAGCTATCGGCAAGACACATGACGGTTGATAAGAACTCATGACGATACCCTCATCTCCTGGTGAAGGCACTCCTCACTGAGATTTTTCAAAAACTAGTGGGGGTGGGGCCAAGATGAAACTAGAAATGGGGAAAGGAAGGAAAGGAAGCAGAAGCAAAGATAGACGAATCCTAGTGGAATTGGGATCAAGACCAAAACGGGAAAAAAAAAAGAGCATAACCGAAACCAAAACTAAATCCGGACCTAAAACTTTCCTCAAGTTTCAAGTTCTTATTTGGTTCTGATCCCACCTCCAGCAACATACGAGGAGGAAAGGAAAGAGGAAGAAAACATAAGGGGGAACCAAGGGGGAGACATCCCTCGATCAAAAGCCAAGAAGAAAAGAAAGAAGAGCTGAACCGGAATCAGAACTGGAACGGAAACAGGAACCGGAACCTTGGAAAAGTTCCAAGTTCAGGTTCTGACCCGGTTCCAAGCCTGCTAGAGAAGGAAAGAAAATGCACAAGGAAAAAGAAAGAAAGAAAGGTGGGATCGGAACTAAATCTGATCCTAGGTAAAACAGAGCGGGGGTGGGGGCGGAAACAAACCCGAAACTGAAACTTTCACCAAGTTTCAAGTTGGGATTCTGACCTGAACTCGCCTCCGACGATACACAAGGACAAAGGGAAAGGGGACAGAAAAAAGAAGAAACAAAAGGGAAGGAAACAACCCTGATCACAGAAAGGAGAAAGAAGGGAAGAAAAATGAACAATCCCGGCGGAACTGGGATCGGAACTAAATATGGAACTTTGAAAAAGTTCCAAGTTCGGATCTAGACCCTGTTCCGCCCCTGGCATAACAAGGAAAAGGAAAGAAGAAAGAAAAAAGGAAAGGGGAAAGACATAAGGGAAAAAATAAAAGAAAACCCACCCCCAAGCTGAAGACCCATACGCTAGGCTCAACCCTCTTGGGAGCCACATTTAATCCATGTGTTGAATTATAACATCATTTTCTCCTGCATCTACACAAGAAGCAAACAAGTTAGAAAAAGTGATCCTGATGCAAGTGTTCCTCCATTTGGTCTTCGAGAACCCCTGAAAACATGGGTTACCCTACTTGATTGAGCCCATAGGTGAAAAATGGGTAACATTTCTGGCGACCTTTGCTGGATCTTTGCCTTCTAAAAATGGAAACCAGTAGCCGAGGCCTATCCATTGGGCATGGAGTCATAGGAAATCTCAGAAACAAACTTGGAGCAGCCTTGTGCATGGTTGTAACTCACTTGAGACTCATAGAACATAGCAGGCCACCGAAAATTTATTGAAGATAGAAAAAACTAAAGTGAAACTATTTACCTTGTTGGGACAACACTTAGGGAATGAAACAACAATTAAGCTAAGGAGCTTTAATAGTTATGTACAGATTTAGGTCCATACCTCAGAAATAATGTTTGAGGTGAATACCATTCACTGTGATTGGTTCCACAATACCATCTAACCTAGATAACTGGAAAGCATTAAGCAGCCTCTCCTCAGTAATGATATATGGCCCAGTCCAAAGTGCATCAAATTTGGAGTCTTCCAGACCTGCTTTTAAATTCATCCCATTTCAGCACTATGTCACCTTCTTGAAACACTCTAGGAGATGCCCTTTTATTGAACAACCTTTTCACTTGAACCTGATATTGCTCAATTCTTTTCACTGCTTCAGCTCTGAGTTCTTCAAGCTCAATCAGCTGAGCCAACCTTGCTATCATAGGCTCCTCCTCAATCATATCAAGCTGGTTTACCAGATTGAGGGCTGGGAGTTCAACTAAAATGGGCAATCTTGCCTCTTTTCCATACACTAACATGTATGGAGAAAGTCTTGTAGACCTTTTTGACGTAATTCTATTAGCCCACAAGGCTAATTTTAGCTTGGTGTGCTAGGCCTTTTGATTGTCCTCCATAGTTCTCTTAATGATCCTTAGGAGGTTCTTGTTAGTGGACTTAGCCTATCCATTGCCCTGTGGATAATAATTAGAGGATGTGCTTAGATATATACCATTTTTGACAGCCCAGTCAAAAATTTTAACACTCACAAAAGAAAGAGCATTGTCTGACACAATAGAATTTGGGATACCAAATCTAGTAACTAGCTCTTTGTAAAAATTTAGGACAATAGATTCATTAGCTTCTTTGAGCACCACAGCTTCAATCCATTTTGAAAAATAATCAGTGGCTGTGAGTATCCATTTGTGGCTTGCACTTGATGGCAGGTTTATAACCCCAATGAAATCCAAACCCCACTTCATGAAGGGCTAATCAATTTGAACGGGTTGCAGCGGGAGGGCCACCAGCTTCTCTTCTCCAGCAAAGATAGCACACTCTTTGCACCTTCTTACCCATGCATGAGCATATTTGAATAAGGTAGGCCAGTAATAGCCTCCTTTCATTATTTTAAGAGCTATGGCTCTCGAAGAAAAGTGTCCGCCAGCTAATCCTTGATGGAATTCATGCAATACTCTATTAACCTGATTAGCTTAAATACACCTTAATAGGACACCATGGAAGTCTCTTCTAAATAGAAAAATATTGTGCCCTCGGCATACACGCCCTGTTTCGAATGGGGACCCTCTTTTCTTTTTCCTTGTTGGGTCATTTTTGTCACTGCCTCATTTTGCGTGCCCCATTTTTGGTGTCCCAAATGGTCAATGTTGCTTCAAAGTCACACCATAAGTTGACCATTCCTTCCTCTTTTAATTTTTTCAAGTTATGGTGCCTCACAAAGTCTCTCTAGTAGTTTGCCCCTGCCAACGGCCTCGGGCCTTGCCGGGCCTGGGCGTTCAGGTTTCTCTTGTCAGGTTTCTCTGTTGCACCCGCCGTTCCCAACGGTGCTCAGATCGCATCCTCCCGGACCTCGGGGTCCGAACCCCCGTTCTCTGTCTGCTAAAATCCATGGAAATATTGATGGCTATCTGACCCTCTGGGCCCGAGACTCCGAAGTTCCTCTCCCAAGGTTTCGTGAGTGTTTCGTCGTTCCTCATGGCGAACCTCTGGCGGAGTTCCGCCTTCTGGGCCCCGACCTCCCCTTTACCTTCGGTGAATCTCCAAGAACTTATCAAACGGCCCAAACCCCAGGTCTCCAACTGCCATCGATGAATTCAAATTCACCAACTTCCTTGCCTCGTCATACCTGCATTTAGTAGGACCATTAATGGCAATTAGGATATAAATAGAAGGTTCATTCCTATCATTTTCACCGGTAAGTGTTGCAGAGAGTGAGTAGAGAACTTGTTGGAGGAGCCCACCCTCTTCGATACCTTCACGCTCCTCGCCCTTACCATCACTTCATCGATCATGAGTGGATCCCACACCTCCCTGCATCGAGTGTTTGAGGTAGGCTCTCTGTTCACCCTCTCGAACATTCTTTTCATGATTTCTAGGGATTAAAGTGAGCAAGAATGATCAAACCAACATGTGAAGGATAAAATATGGCACATCGAACAAAACCCATATCCTCAAAAACTGAGTAAACCAACGGAGCATCCCCATGACCAATTCAGAGCTTTATCTCCACACAGTCGTTCTTTGTAGGGGCATTCATGACCCTCAGGCCTGGATGCTCCCTTTGCTGGCGAAGACTTAGTAGAAATCAAAAATGTCGAAACAAGCCTTTAGGTCTCTAGGGCCTGGGACTCTGGACCTCCGCACCCGGGATTTCGCCCCTCCTTCTCCATCGACGAAACCAATCCTTGTCGGCGAAGCTCATGGCGGGTCTTCTTCCATCTTGCTAAGTTTGTTGTCACTAAGACCTCCCCGATTTGGCAAGACCTTTCACCGAGCATATCTTGCTCTTATCGAGTGGTCTGTCAGGGATACATTCACCTATCACCAGGACTTCACAACAAAACTCTTTGTCTTAGCAAGCCCAGATCCCCTGTCGAGTTAACTTCATGAGGTCGGAAAGAGGTTACACCAATGGGGCTCTTTCTTGGAGGGACATAGCGTGTTCGTCGAGACCTCATGCTGACCCCTCATCCTTGGGCAAACACGGACCGAGTCAAGGAGACATCGCTAGTTCAACAAGACCTTTCTCTAACCTGGAAAACTTACACCGAAGACTCCTTTGTTAGTGAGACCCTCCTTGTTCACTAAGACCTCACGGTGACATCACATTCCTCTTGGTGAGGATCCGGTGTCCATCTAACCTCCGAGCTCCGGACCCCCGTTCGCTGCTAGGATCCAACTTGCCCAAATGAACACCCTAGGCTGTGACGGGCTCTGCCATCCGGGAGTGCTTCCCTCTTCTACCGTTCCAAGGGGAAAATCTCGCCTGCCCCTCTGAGCTCTGAGCTCTGCCCTTCCGACCGCCGCAGGACTAAAAACAAAATCGAATGGCAGACCCTCGTGTCAGGTCTGTTCTTGCTCTCGGCTGTCAGCGAGACATTCATCTCTCACCAAGACCTCACCCTGCCGTAGAGACCTTATGTTGACTTTCCTTCCCCTTTGCGCTAGTTGATGAGACCCGAGGCATTCGCTATGACCTTACATCAATGATTGATCTCTTGCCGATCCTCACACCATGCCCTGTCTGCTGGACTGCCTCCTCCAGACTTCTACCCCACAATAGTCGTTATGAATGGCGAAGGATGAGCGGATTCCTGGTGCCTCAGACCCAGGTGCTCAAGTGGAAAATCACAATCTTCTGACTGCCCTACAACCCTCCGAACCTTGGACCCTGGAGTTCTATCTTCAGAATTTTTTTTCTGATATGTCGTTCCCAAATAGCCATCCCTTGATAGCTCTCCAACCTTGTACCCCTGGATGCTCCTAAACTAATCCAAATGAGCCCAATTCAAAATCTAATCTCGACCCACCTGCTTAATCTTGGTCTTCTTCATTGACAACCATTTAAATTATCAAATTTGATTAGGGAGAATCAACGGGGGCCCTTCGCCCTATTTTCCCTTTCAAAATGGCATTCCTGCCAGGGAAGTCCGGCCTTCCAGGCCCAGACTATCCAAATTCCCTTAACCAAAAGACCGATGACATCGAAAGATAAAGTATCATGTTATGTTTGATAGATTATCTGAAATAGATTTCATCTTTAGGATTTCAGCTAACATGAGTGTTTTTGTGATCAATTGCACTCACTACGCTTTTTGCTTGTAGAATATATGGAATCAGGTGCAGGACCTTCGGGGGCAGCCATCAAAAAGGAAAAAGGAAGAAAGTCAGGCAAGACTCCTCGAGGGAAAGAGGACAAGGACCAAATGAAATACCAATTTTAGGGTGAGCCTCTACACTTGAAGGTCACCATAGATTGGAAGGAGATCACAGATACCAATATCAGCCATGTCGATATTGACGAATTCACACAAAGGGTCAGGGTCAATCCAACAACCAAGAATGCAAGACTGATAAGGCAGAGTGGAATAGCAAAGGTAGATGGTTTCCCTCCATCTCTTGTAGCCCTAGAGCTTGTCATAGCCTGTTGGCAGGCATATCAATCGGATACAAGAACAATTGTTGACAGGGATGGTAACGTTCTCACTAACATGTCGGCTAAAGGAATCATAGAAACTTTCCATATCCCTACTTTTCAAGAAATGGAAACACACACCATTAAAGAATGTCAAGAAGCATGGGATGATAATCTAGTAGGGTGTAAAAGGTCAATAAATTAGCATTGGCTTAAGGAAAAGCGGAGTAGCACTACAAAGGTTCCTCACAAACTCTTCTGCAGTGACTTCCACGAAGATTACCACAACTTGGTCATGATGCTAAGCAGAGTGATGGGCCTCCCTACGGCCACCTTCTTTCAGGAGTGGATGGTGTACTTCGTTGAGCAAATCCTCTGGGGGAATGATGATGTTACAACAAAGACTTCATTTTACTTTGGAGGAATCATAAGCAACTGCTACCATGAGCAGTTCGTCAATGTAAAGAAGAGCTCCAAGTTCTATATGATTTCCTATCTTGTCTATTCCTTGGCAGATCAGATGCAGTACAATGAATTTTTTGTAGCACCTGATCAAGAGCAGGGGTGAAGACTCAAGGCCTATGATAGGTATCCGTAGCTCTAGTACCAAAACTTCAAAAGGGAATACTGCAGAGTAAATGATGCCTTCATCGGCCATATTATCAGAATGATTTCCGGAGACTTCGAGAGGAGGGTCTCCCATAGTGCCAAGGAATTTTTGAAGCAGTATGCCTTCCTCTTCATTCAATACCTAAAGTTCACATACATCTGTGCCTAGGGCTTCACCGAAAGGCCAAATAGGTTGCCTCGATACCCCAATGACCGAATCATCCTACTGGAGCTTTCTCGGTAGCTCCAACATATACAGGTGATCTTCAGTAACAAACACATAGCAGGGATCTCTTATCCCATGACTCTCGGCCAAGGCATGTATACACTGCAAACCTCCCAATGCGCTGCTAATTTCGAGAAAGAACTAAAGGATTACCATTTTCACCTACACATTGCTCGCCCACGGATAGACCCATATGGCCACATAAGGAAGGCATTGGAGCCAAGGTTTGCTCATATCCACCACATTGAAGACTTTTGGGGAGATTTCCAGGATGAAAAAGAGGTACGTGCAAGGCACTACATGCAGATGACAACGTATTTCATAAGGAAGGTGCAGCCCTTTCCCATCCCAGATCAAGTTCAAGAGGATGAGAGCACCTTAATGGATCCCAGGTACCCTGCAGTTGCCAATTTTCTGATACCAACAATTAACTGGGATGAGCAGGAGGTCGATGACCTTGACATTATAACCAAGCCAATCTTGGCTCGTACTAGGGAGTGGATTGATGAATGGATAGCCCAATTGAAATAGCAGGAAGTGATTCTGACTTATGAAGGGATCAAAAGTGAGCCAAGTGCCACAGAGGATGCCGCTGCCACCACTTCAACTAGTGGGACACCCAAATCTCCTCTGGTCACCAGATTCAAGAAGAGAAACGAGACAAAAGCAGAATAGTCTCCTAACCCCAAGGTTTATACAAGGAAGGATTTGGGGGGCTCACCCTCCAAAAGACTTAAGCAAACAAGGGGTACGATAGAACAACTCTTGATGCAAGAAGAAGAAGTAGAAGGTACTGATCAAATCAAGCCTATTTTGGCTCTTCTTTCCCTGACTGTCGCACCATCTACCTCCCTAGCTATGGTCACCACTTCCCTGCTGGCGGTGGACATCTCTGTCCATCTTGCCTCTTCACCCCTGACTGAGCATGTGTTTGTAATTGACTCTTCTTCTGCCATGACAACACCTCCTTCCTCTGCTGCCATGTCACCCACTACATCACTCCCATTACCTACGGTGGCTACACCAATGCCCACTCCCACCTTGCATGAGGCCCTCTTGAAGCATATGCAGAATATCCCTTCAAAGCTCTCCTAGATCCTCATGGATCCTATGCTTTAGGCAGCCTTGGCTCAAGTCCTCGCCACTACCCAACCTTCACAGCCTCCAATAGGGCCGCCTGCCATGGAAGCCAACATGCTAATTTCCAAGGAGTGGGAAGAGAAAGAACAAGAGGCCTTAAAGCCCTTTGAGGAGGAGGCCGATGAATATCATGAGCACTCAGAGTATGAACATCACATTATTAACAAGGTTGCCTATGAGGAGGAGGGAACTAGTTCCTTGAAGAGTGGGGATGAGGAAGATAGCACTGGTGGCAAGGTAATTGTGCAAGCCTTTGACGATGATCTTGAAGAAGAACTGGCCCGACAACCAAAGGACACCAAATCAGAGGTAGAAAGGCTGCTCCTTGAAGAAGAAGAATAGCAGCAAGAAGACAAAATTGAAGGAGAAGCCCAAGCTGTCAAGGGCCTCAAGATCGAGCAATTCAAAGAACATGCGCACGAGGTTAAACAAGTTAAAGGAAAGAGAGGGGAGGAAGTGGAAAAGAAAGAAAGTCCCCTAAAGCAGTTGTTGGCCAAGCCTCCTATTAAGCACATTGTGTTCATCCAAGACTCTGATGAAGAAGGAGATGTTGCCAAGGAAAAAGAAAAGTCCCCAGAAGATAAGAGAGCAGAAACCTTGGCCTTGACCGAGAGGGGCAAGGGTGGCCATGATTCACCTAAGGGAAAATCTACTGTACCAGAATTGTTGGAAAAGAAACTCGAAAAGAAAACTCCTGTACTAAAGGACCCGAGAGCTAGACTCGAAGCTATCTTAGCCCGAGCTCAAACCACAATGAAGAAGGAAAAGAAGCTTAAGATTTGATCCAAGGTAACAATGGATACTTCTGGGTCTTGAACTGTGCAAATAGCCACACCTGTGGTAGGTTAGGAAGGGATAACTTACAGCATCTCTACCATGGATCTAGGGACCTCCACTAGAGAATAGAAGGTAGGGAATCTTGAGGAGTCAGTGGCCACAGTGGTACATTTGATAAAGCAGAACAAGAATTCAAAAGATGAACTTAAAGTGCAGGTGGCTGCTTTAATAGATTACATTCAACAGTGGTCATCGATGGATGACCTGCCTACCATGTCCACAATTGCGCCCTAACTATTGTCCAAAGAGCAAATTGATAAGATGGAGAGAAGAAAGAACTTGGAGAAGACTACAGAGGACTGGTTCCGACGAGTCTTATACGTTGGAAACATGGGAATTGGTTGGGCTGTTCAGACAGCCAACAAGTTCTTGGACCTACAACATTCTTTGGAGGGCACAAAGAGGCTATGCACTAACTTCCCTGCAACATACGACTCCACCTTTCAAAAGATCAAGGCTATCCTTCAATTGCTAGAAGCCATGTGGGAAGAGGAGCTTGCATTTAAGAAAGATGATCACTGGCTGATGGATGTATGGCGGCGAGACTTTGGCAATAGGAAGGAAAGGTTGGAGCAAATAATGAGCAAGGTGGATCCGGATATAGAATGGATAAAGGAAATCAGGGTAGAATGTGCTCGTTATCTCAAGCTAATGATGGAATATGATATGCCCGCAGTGCAAATGGATCCAGAAAAGGTGAGGCCTTACTTCCAAAAGAAAATGGAGGATGGGATGTCTAAAGAAATAATAATGGAATTTATGAGTTTTGTTGCCTGTGCATTCGACCAATCAAAGCTATTCAGAGATCAAGGTATAAAATATGATGACGATTGGAAAAGGCTGGAGGATAACACAAAGGAGTGGAACTACCAAGTGCTAAGGTATGAGATTATTGAAGTGGACAAGCTCCAAGTGGTCATCCTCAAGTTCATAGAATATGCAACATCCAAGAAGTAGGAGGACAGCCCTGTTGATGATAAAGAGCTCCCTAAAGAGTAGCTACAGTAAAACAACAATCAGCAAAGGACGAAAATGCTACAGTGTCGTCACTAGAGGACAAAATAGGGAAAATGACAAAATGTAATTTTAAATTGTGATATATTGGGGGTAGGTGAAACCCTATTTTGTAATGAAACTTGGCAACACAATGAGAATTAATCTTGGCCATTCATTTGACTTTTTGGTCACTATATATAGGGCTCTCCTCTCATTTGCAAAGAGAATTGAGTTGTTGTAAAGACATGCTGCAAAAATTTATAAGGAAAAGACATTGACTTGGTGCATTTTCTGAGTTTCTCACATGTTGCTTCATTCAATCTCCATTGTTAAATGTTAACTTAGGTTTTATTGTTGTTCTATTTAACTGTTTTCTTGTTTTGGTAGATTTTAGGAATGTTGTTCTATGATCATGAAAATTCATGCTGTGTAGATGACTTCTTAGTCCATACTTTTTGCTGTCTGCTGATGGTAGATAGCTGTGTAAAGTTAGTCTGGGCTTGAATTCAAAGCTACTCCAAAACTTTTATCTTTTTTCATGCATGTACATGGTGAATGAAAGATGAAACATTTGTAGACCTTAGAAGATAGCACAAATTCCATGAGACTGTGAGATCTCTGGTTAAGTGGGATATTGTTTCCAAGAAGTTGTCCATTGCAAGAACTCCATCATCACTGTTCACAATTAGTTGCAGATCCAGGAACCTCCTCTCTTCCCTACCCTTTTTCATTTTACTTAATGAGTAACCTATGCTAAGGTTCATTGCACATTGTAAAGCTAAATCCAATGGCAAAATATAATTCAAAACTATTGTTTGAACCTATAGCAAATGCATAACAACTCTCCCATCTTAAGAACTCCATTTCAAGATCCAACTTCCCCACTTTGTAATCCATCCATAAGACCACCTTGTTTTTCCAAAAAATCACATCAAACAACTAAGATATTCCAAGCATTGTAAAGACTTGACATTAGAGACCTTGGGATAGTGTTCTGCAATCTTATTTTGGAAGATTGTCTTTCAAGAGAGGTAGTGCATCTACGCACTGCCTGTGTTGAGAGGTGCATAGAAAACACATCAACACAAACCATTTAAAAGAACATAAGGTATGGATTGCAGTTGATAATACCTTCTTTTAGATCTAGTCAGATTGGGAGGGCATTCACCAGTTAATAAAAAATGTGTCATTTCTGTAATCCAACCAAGAGGAGTAGGTATAGTAGTTTGTTGTCCATCTTGGAGTGCTAAAACAAAACTTTCCTCTTCCTTTTCACTGTTGCTGCTGCTGTCCTCAATAAGTTGTTCATAGAGACCTCTCCCTTTTAGTTTGGTAACCTTTATTTCGAGGTCATACTCCATCACCTTAGTGACCCAACCAACTCTTCTATCAATCAAATTTTTGTTCAATAAAAACTCTTTCACACTGGGATGAGCAACCATCAATATAATCTTGTTATTGGAAAGCATGTGCCTAAACTTCTTCAAGCTTCTTATGACAGCAAGAACATGCCTCTCTACAAAGGCATACTTTAACTCGTAATCTTTGAGTCCCTAACTGAAGAACACCAAGGGTTGTTCAAATCCTTCATCATTTCACTGCACAAGTATGGCTGAAAGTGAATCAATATTTTCGTAGGAATATAAAATGAAATCTTTAGAAAATTCAGGATTGATAAGTGTAGGTGTGGTTTCCAATGCCTCTTTTATAAGTTCAAAACTTCTTTTCCCATCCTTAGTCCAGCTGAAAGGTACATTCTTTCTTAGCATGTGAGTCAGTGGACCTAATAAATCAGCAATGTCAGGGATAAACCTCCTAACGAAGTTAATCCTACCAATAAAACTCTGCAAACCCTTTTTATGTGCTGGTAAAGGAAGAGCTAAGATGGCACTTATTCTTTTAGGGTCGATAGTAATACCCTATTTAGATACCACATAACCTAGCAATCTTCCTTCATTAACAACAAACACACATTTTTTGGGATTAAGTGATATCCCAAATTCCTTGCACTTTTCAAAAATCTGCCTCAAATGACTCAGATGATCCTTAGCCTCTTTGGAAAAAACTATGATATCATCAAGATAGACTGATACTATCTTGTACATTAGACCCTGAAAGGCCATATCCATTTCCTTTTGAAAGGTTGCCCCGGTGTTAGATAAACCAAAGGGCATTTTCAGATAGGCCATGGTTCCCCATTTTGTGGTGAAGGTTGTTTTGTACTGATCTTCCCTCTTCACCAATATCTGGTTGTAACTAGAATAGCCATCTAATAAGGAGAACCTTTCAGACCCTGAGACTACCTGAAGTATTTGCTCCATAGAAGGCAGAGGATGATGGTCTTTTAAGGAGGCCCTATTCAAATCATGGAAATCTACACAAAGTCTTATTTCACCATTTTTCTTTCTTACTGGTACTAGGTTTGAAACTCATGAGGTATGTTTGATGGGAAAAATGATGATGCTTTCAATCAACTTATCTAGTTCCTTTTTCATCAAAGGCTCTAACTTAGGATTCAAGGGCCTCTGCTTTTTCCTAACAGGTTTGACATTAGGCTCAAGTTCAATAGTATGTTGAGTAAGCTAGGGATTAAAACTCCTTAAATCACTATATTGCCAAGCAAAGATATCATTAAATTCTTGACAAAGTTGAATAAAAAGATGCTTCTCTTCAGTTGTACATACCTTTCCTAACTTAAGAAGCTTTTCTTTAAAGACTACAACTTCTTCGTAGTGATCTTGTTGAACTTGAATAGTCCCCTTGGGCTTTCTAGCTTCATCATCAGTATTAAAAATAGATTCTAAAGTGACTAGGCCTTTAGGCAACTCTTTTATTTTTAGCTGAATAATCTGGTCACTGTACTGGCGTTGTAACTTTTCCTGATTGGTATGTGAGAACTTGGCTTCTTCTCTTAAAAAGATGACAATCTGCTGGTCACTATCAAAGACTTGCCAGTGCATATTGTTATTAGGCATAGTAGGCCTAACCACAATCTTAATATTCTTATTAGTTTTATCACTGCAAATCTCCTTTGGGATATCGCATTCATTTCCTACATTAGCTAATCTATCAGCATGTTTATTTTGAGCTCTAGGAATGGAAATCAGATTAAAGGCCTCAAATCCCTCTAAGAGGTCCCAAACCCTATTTCTATAAGATCTGAGCATATCATTTTTAACAGCATTAAGCTTTCTCACCTGATTGACAACCAACTCACTATCACCATAAAATTTTAAACAGCTGATACCTCTCTGTCTCGCCCACTCCAGACCTTGGACTAGAGCTTCATATTCAGCAGCATTGTTAGAATAGCTAAAATAGAATCTGAAAGCTTGATAGTACTTTTGTCCTTCTGGCAATACCAGCATACATCCACCACCAGTACCTACTTTACTCCTTGAGCCATCAAAATATAGCTCCCATAAATCATTTTCATGTTCACTATGTTGTTCCTTACTCTTTTCAACATTGGGCACAAAAGAGTGAGTCTCATGCATCATATAAACACCGATGTCAACCTCTTCCAACTGCTTACCCATATCCATCTCATGAGCTTGAGGTTCCCATTCCTTAGGAAGAACATCTGATGATCTTCCCATTTGAATTTTAGCCTTTTGAACAACAGGCTACTCCACTTGTTCATTCATAACCAAGTTGGCATTGATAGGGGATAGATTGTAAGGCTCAACATGAACCTTGGCTATGGGTTCTAATTTAATAGTAGCTCTAGTGCCATATCTAGTTCTGAATAGCATGTGAGACCAATCAGAGGATAGGTAACCACCTATCTTGGTCGTAAAATCCCTAGATAAACAAAGGGAAAAGTATGGAGGCAACTCGATAATATATATATCTTGTGGTATTGAAAATTTGGGACAAGCATGTAGAGTTAAACTCAAATTTTTAATGACCCCTACTGTGTTCACAACAGTACCATCCAATTGCACTACCCCCTTTTCTAGTGGCTCATACTCAATTCCCAACTTATTGGCAATTTTTTTGGGCATAACTGAACTACTAGCCCCTAAGTCAATCATACAGTTGTGAACCAGATGATCTCCTATGATTAATGATAAATAAAAAGGAGGTGGCTTGGCCTTAGCAACTTGTTGTTCTTTATTACCAATGGTAGTATTAGCCAATGCAACTTTCTCCTTTTCTACACTAGGCTCATCTAAGACACTTAAACCTGATAAGGCGGATTGGAGCAGGTCCTTTTGACCTGGAATACTCAGAGAATCCCATATTGACATGGGTACATTAATTTTCTTTATATGCTCCAATATATTGAAAGATGTAGCAGGTTTAACCTAACTTTTAGGGGGAATAACATTACCTTTGATTGAAGGGGCCTGGGCTGATAAATCAGATTGTTGGTTGACTACCAAAGGCTGACCTCTTGGTAGTACTCATATCTGGACAGCTTTTGATGAGTCATGAGTACTTTGATTCTGGTCTGGCCCTTGTTTTGACTGAGTCTAAACTGTATTAGGTCAATGTCCCTCATCTATTACCCTCTTCTTACTGTGTGTATTGTCCGCAATTGAAGAATCGGCATGGACCACTCCACAAAATTCTTCTCCTTGCCAGTTTAGGAATGTAGACTCATGTGTCTATTTCTCTTGTTGCTGCACTTCAGTTGTTACAGGCACATTACTATTCTGAACCATCAAGGCTTGGTTAAGCATCCTGTTTACATAGGTACCCTGATTGTGGGGTTGATTACAAGGAAAGCACCACTCGCAATCTTAGACCAAGTTGTTATGGACAGGTGCAAGCTCTTTGGAAGTGCTTGCAGTGTTGGAGTCATAAGCTTGATGTGTCCCTGGATTAGGAGAAAACTTTTGGTCTTGATTATGAGGCTGATAAGATGGTCTATTGGCCTGATTTTGTTGGTAATTAGACTGGAATGAGGGTTGATATGGCTTAAAACCTTGATTTTTCTATTTTCTTAAACTAACCATCTCATTGCCAAAGGTAGTTAGAGGGCCTCTAACCTCTTACAGCTTGCTAGACTAAACTGGAAATGAATTTACTTGAATGTTGGGCTAGGTATCAGATGTTGACAGTGCTGGTGCACTTGGAATAATAGCCAAAGGAGGGACTTGCATAGGAGTCGGACGCTGAAGAGTAGGAAATATTGGCATAGGTTGTCTTGGGGAAATTCTACCAGCCTATATAAGGTTGTTTTCAGCTCTAACAGCTACACTATATGTTGTAGGAATTGTATCACCTCCCATTGATTGAATCATTACAGAAATATCACTATTTAAAGCTTTAAATAGTATAAAAATGCATGATTGGTAGTAGGTCTTACCATCTGTGGGATTCTATCCCATGTCCTTTGGAAATGGTGATTGAAATCTGACATATCCTCATGTGGAGCTCTTTTGATTGTAGACAGCTGCTCCACCAAGGACAAGTGGTCTATTTTATCTTCAAAAAACTTCCACAATTTTTTGCCTAACTCATCCCATGTGGCTATAGAGTTGACAAGTAGGCCTGTAAACCATTGTAAGGCCTTTCCTTTAAGGACGCTGCCAGTAATCTGAGTGCAACATTTTCTTCAGTCACATGGTGAACAGCACACAGGTTGGCAACATCTTGTATATGCTCTATTGGGGTGGTATGATCCTCCCCAAAAAAATATGGCAAACCTCTTAAGGCAATGACAGGAATGTCATAATGCTGAGTCAGATTCAATGGGCTACCTTGGTTAAAAGCAACAAATGGCTGATTTCTTGGAGCAGCCATTGGAGGTGGTGGAGGTGGATTTACTGGTGTAGTAAAAGGAGATCCCACAGATGGAGGGGTAGATTGAGTTCTTCTAGAATAGACAACTATGGTTCCAAAATTTTCTATTGCTCTGCCTCATCTTCTTGGTGGTGACAGTTGCGAATATTTGAAGGGACCTAAGCTTCTTCTTGTCCGAACTCTTCTCATAAACTATAGAAGGCGTTGATTTTCTGGAGTTCTTCCTCTTTATGGAGTTTCCAAGTATGCCAAATGACTTCTATAAAGTTTGGAATTCACTAGTTGCATACCAAACCAATAGTTCAGTATAATTTCAGTCCCACCGGGCTTGCCACAAATTGTTGTCAAATAAAGTTTGCACCCTTGCTAAGCTATCAACTATAGCAACCTATTGACACATGGGAACACTTTGAGGTTGTGGGTGACCTGGGAATGAAGTGGACCTCCAGATTATGGGATGGTTTCCCTTAAGAAACTTTGAGAAAAACTAAAGAATGATAAGGCAAAGAGTAAGAAGGATATACTTGAATCCAAAAACTTATCACTAACAAGTGATACACCAAAGATCAAAACATGACAATACTACAGAAAACTCAGAAAAAATCTCAATAGAGCTAATCAATCTCATAATACAAAGATTTATGTTTACAAAAACAACTCTATGTAAGGCTCTGACTGTTCTAATGCTTAACACGAGGAAAACAAGATGTTTTCATAGATATAAACACAAAAGAAAGAGATCACTGACATAAACCAACTTTGTGACATAATATCCTTGGCGTCCAGCACTGAAGGAATCTGATCAAATAAAGGATCACATAGAATTTAATCATGCAACTCACAACCAGTCACTAAAACAACAAAGAAAATCTATGAAGGAAATAACTTTCTATTGAGAAAATAAGGAGTGTATGTTTTATAGATCTGTAGTATTCATGAAGAAATGAGTTACAAAGTCTGAATAATGTTCTTTCAGCAGTCTCCTAACTAAGAACTTCTTTACAAAAAGGAAAAAATGCTATATATACAACCCAGGGGTGTCGACCCTTGCATTAGGGTTTTCAAAAATGAGTCGGTGCCTGGACACGTCAGTCCTAGAAGTGCCTTGGAACAAAGTCAATGAAGCATTCAATGTGCATCCCCTACTCATGTCGGTGAAAGCTCATCCCTGGGAATGGCCTCCAAATCTTTTACAGATGTCATTATTGACTTAAAAACCATTGATTCTGCCATTTAAAAGTTTGTCAGAGTCACCTTGAATGCTCTGCGACATGGTCATTAATGTCCCCTCACTCCTCCAACTGTCGTCGTGACTCACGGCCTCTTTTGGCTGACCCTCTTCGAGGGATAACACCAAATTTACCTCTTCGATTCAGCGCCATTACTTCTCGAGCTGACACCACAACTGTGCATATTCTTGAAGGTCAAGGGCTACCCTTAAGAGTTCGCATGTCGGCGAGAGGTGAATAGCATTTTCTTGATGTGAGCACGTCATACAATAGCTATCAATGTAACTTAGGATTGTCGGCAGGACTTCTCACCGAGTTGCAGAAGCTAGACCGATGTTCATTTCCATGGGCAAAGTGACCGCTATCGGCAAGACTCCCTCTTTCGGCAGGACCTCATAGTGAGCTCTTTTCTACATATCGATTCCTGCTACTGTCATTGAGACCACCTCACTTCGTCGAGACATCTTATAGAATACCCTTTCCTTCAGCGAACTCTTCATTTCGGGAAGACTCTTGGTGAAAACCCTTTGTCGTTAGCAAGACATTGGCCTATCGGGGAGAAGTCATAGCTAGTGGATGAAGTTATATCGATCTCACAAAAATCTATCAGCAAGACCTCACGATGGTACCCTCATCTCCTAGCGAAGGCACTCCTTCTCACTGAGATTTTTCAAAAACTGTCGGGGGCGAGGCCAAGACGAAACTGGAAATGGGGAAAGGGAGGAAAGGGAGCAGAAGCAAAGACAAATGAATCTCGGCGGAACCGGGATCGGGACCAAAATGAGGAAAAACAAAGAAAGAGCAGAACCGGCACCGAAACTAAATCCGGACCTAAAACTTTCCTCAAGTTTCAAGTTCTAATTTGGTTCCGATCCCGCCTCCAGAAACATACGAGGAGGAAAGGAAAGAGGAAAAAAACATAAGGGGGAACCAAGGGGGAGACATCCCTCGATCAAAAGCCGGGAAGAAAAGAAAGAAGAGCAGAACCGGAACGGAAACAGGAACCGAAACCTTGGAAAAGTTCCAAGTTCAGGTTCCGACCCAATTCTAGGCTTGCCAGAGAAGGGAAGAAAATGCACAAGGCAAAAGAAAGAAAGAAAGGTAGGATCAGAACTAAATCCGATCCCAGGTAAAACAAAGCGGGGGCGGGGGCAGAAACAAACCTGAAACTGAAAATTTCACCAAGTTTCAAGTTCAGATTCTGACCCGAACCCGCCTCCGACAATACACAAGGATGAAGGGAAAGGGGATAGAAAAAAGAAGAAACAGAAGGGAAGGAAATAACCTCGACCACAGAAAAAAGAAAGAAGGGAAGATAGATGAACAAGCCCGGCGGAACTAGGATCGGAACTAAATCTGGAACTTCGAAAAAGTTCCAAGTTTGGATCCAGACCCGGTTTCACCCCCGATAGAACAAGGAAAAGGAAAGAAGAAAGCAAAAAGGAAAGACGGAAAGACATAAGGGAAAAAATAAAAGAAACCCACCCCTAAGCTGAAGACCCGCACGCTGGGCTCAACCCTCTTGGGAGCCACATTTAATCCACATGCCGAATTATAACATCATTTTCCCCTGCATCTACACAAGAAGCAAACAAGTTAGAAAAAGTGATCCTAATGCAAGTGTTCCTCCATTTGGTCTTCGAGAACCCCTGAAAACATGGGTTACCCTGCCCGATTGAGCCCATAGGTGAAAAATGGGTAACAGGGCTAATTGATAATGAGACTTATCGAGTTAACCATTTGCATCAGCTTGAGATAACTGATGAACGTCGTTTACGAGCCCTCAATCATCGTAAAGCTTATCAACGGTGGTTATCTAGAAAATACAATCAAAGTATGCTTCCTAGAACCTTTAAAATAGGGGATTTGGTCCCCTATGAAAACTAGAGAAATGTAAATGCACCACCTGACCAGAGAGGAAAGTTTAGTCCTAACTGGTTAGGCCCTTACATTGTAATCTCTGTATATGGTTCGGGCACCTATGGGTTATCATCCATGGATGGAACACCTTTAAAAGAACCTATCAATGTGATGCATCTTTGTCAATATTACGTATAGAGTTTTATGTGTCATCTATGTGGTGTTCTCTCTATAGAAGGTCAGTAGCACTACGTATGTTGACATTGTTCATGGAAGTCATGGGAGAGGCTAAACGAATGCTTTGGAAGTTGTGGGAGGTGTTGAACGGTGGTCATGGAGTGTGAGAAATGCAAGAGTTATATGTACATAGCTACTTGCATCCCCCTAATCTCCCCCTAAAGAGAAGATATTGTCAGCTTTGCCACTTGCAACTGATCAAGTAGTAGCTGAAAATCTGTCAAGATCATAGTCATCGACTGCCCACCAAGGTCATTGAGATGACTTTAGAGGGAATCATGCACCTACTCGGTAGCATCAACCCTCCTCATTTTTGTATCTCGCTCGATGAGCACTGTCCATAGCTCCCTTGATATTTGGTCTTGGTGCCCTCCCATAGCCATCAACTCTGTTCTAAGCTGGACGATCTCTACGCCCCACTCCTTGTAAGAAGTTTTTAGGCATGCAACTCGATCAAAACTAGGGGCATGATGTCCTACAGATACTAGTTGGTACACCTCAAACACTACTCCCTAAATTTGTATAGCGGAGGAAACCCTGAAAAATACACTAAGCTATGAGCCCAGTCCATCCCTGCACGTCCTCTGCAACCACGGAAAAGGAAAAGGTATCAGTATCACATGACATGTATAGATGTATATATCATAAAGTTGAAAATACAAAACATCAAACAATGATTTATGTATACTTGGGTCCGCTGGCTGCCATGATGGGTCAGGGTCAGGATTGGTGTTGGGACCTCTGCCGCCAGTCTTGGTGGTTACTCCCGGCACCACTAAAGCCATAAATGCAAAAGAAGATAGTGGTGTTGAAGAGATGGGTGTAGCTGGGGGGATCTAACCTCCTCTGCTGCCTCAACCTCAGTGTTTCCGCCTCCTCCTCCCTAGACTACTATTGGTCTTTCCTCCTATCTAGTGGCGGTTGGGAGGGAAAGTTCCCCTATGGACCAAGATCTCCTCTCGGAGCAGACGATGCCTCTCCCACCACCGTGTGAAATATACCACTACCTCAACATTATCTACCATTGATATAAGCGATAGATCATGATCGAGCTGATCATCATCTGAGGGGGGAATATCTGTAATAGTGGGATGAGGGTGATCCCTAACCCTCACCGCACTCCTATGGGCCCTAGTGTATGTGGGCATGTCTACCGATATAGTATATGGTCGGCCATGCTGCCGCATGGCCTGACTTCAGTAGTAGGGTACTATCATAAAATCCCTCTGGCTAACCAAAAATTGATCCCGCTGCAAGTTCCTTAGGAACCTGTTGTCATCCACCCACCTGAAAAATTGGTAGGGCCTCTATTGGTCCCCATCTACAACAAGAGTGTCAAACTGCAATCACCAAAACTGTAGGTCTCCAAACCTCCACTAGCCTATCATATCAAACTAGTGGGTCGTGGAGACTTGATACAGCCGTTGTTGGGGAAAAACAACTGGTCGAGTGCACATTATGTGGGCAAAGAACCACACCTACAAAAGAGTGCATGCTATGAGGCTACGTTACTCATAGTGTACGTATTGACCTAACTCCTAGTATAGGTGCACAAGCATGCTATGCCCCTAGGAAAAAATGGTCCTATGATCCATCATCTCCCTGGTCATATGGATGAGGCCCCCGTGTAGGTGCAAGCCTCACCCATCTATTGCGATCCAAAATGCAATAGTCACAACCATGACTTGATGGATCAATGGTGATGTGGTCCTCGCATGGTCATACCAATGAGTGTAGATATGACCTATGTCATCACCGCCATTAGTCCTCCTTGTGTAGTAGAGGATGCCCTCTGATCTCTCCTATGTCGATCATGTATCATCGAGAGCCACCTGCCGTCCACAGATGGGTAGCCTGAGGATTCGATAGACATCCTCGAGAGTAATGGTTATCTCCCCACATGGTAGCTAGAAAGATGACATAGTAGCATCCCACCACTCCATAAGGGTCATCAGCATCTACTCATGGTATCTCATCTCTGGCATGGTGAACACATGCTAGAGACCAACCCGCTTTAAGAGTGTGACCTCGTCATCTAATAAGTAGTCCCTCTACTCACGTACAAGTCGAAATACTCTCCCTCTAGGATGGTCTCGAATTTCTAGGTACTCTTGTCAAAAAGAAAAAAAAAATTCAAATTAGAACATTCACATTTGCATAAAAAAAATCAGCTAGACTTATGCACAATGCACAGACATCTGCGCACCACGCACATGTCCCCTGACCACCATGATCGCCTTGAAGACAATAGTGCATCTTCGATACAATAGCGCACATATGAGACTGTAACACATGTCAAAGATGACACTGTAGATTACAGATGAGGGCGCAGAAAAAAGATGCCTACGCACCTCGCCGACAGAAAAATCCTTAAAAATACACAAAATATCAAAATAAACACGATTTTGCGGACTACCTAGCCCACCTCGTGACCCTCAGCTATGTCCTGGTGTAACTCTCTAGCCTTGGATCCTCGTACTCTCTCTTGCTAGGCATTTTTTTGATTTTTCTCTCACAAAAATCAACAATTTGCTCGCAGTGAATAGTGAAAATGACCCTTCTAGGGGCCCACCTCGGTATATATAGGCCCCCCCAAGGCCCATTTTTCCTAAGGCTTGTGGCTTCCTGATTTCTCTTGAATTTACCCCACTAGCCTGGGGGAAAAATCACGAGGGGGCATAAGGCCATCTCTTGATCATATTTTTCTTCTGAATCGATGACTTTTTCTTGATCATTCCTCTTTCTATGTTAGCTTTCTTTTGATCTTTCTAATGTGACTTAAAATTTGAGTTTTGTAGGTTAGAATTTTGAACAATTTTTGCGACTGTTTTGATATTGTTTGTTGAGCTTGGATGTTGGGGGAACCTTCAATTCCAGTTAGCTCGGTAGTAGTGGCCACTATGGTCTCTTTTTGTTGGCATGCAAATCTATAAAATTTGAAACTTTGACAAAAAATTCTTTTTCTACTTTAGTGAGGCTGATTTTTTTCTAAAATTGAGCCCACTAAAGTGGGAAAAATGTAATATCATAGAATTGCACCTAGAGGCAATTCCATATTTTGACAATTATGCCTAGCATTTATGACACCTTGAAATATTAATGACAAAATCCCATTGGTCGAAACTTCACGATCCTGACTCCATGTGGACAAGTGGCTATACATCAGAAGCCTGGCGACGCGTTGCCCAAGAATACAAGCCTTGGATGAATGTGTGGGGCGCTAGCATCCTATCCATTTCCTGAGTTCAAAATGTGGAATCTCGAAGGGTAACCCTTGAGACACGTGTCCTGGCAATTACACTTCAAAGGTAACGGCTCTTTTCCACCCTCGCAAGCATTAAAACCTCTCTTTTCCTTCCATTTGAAGGTTGGAAGACATCACAGTAGCTCTCTCTCCACTTGCTTCAACTTTGAGACTTCCTCTTCTTTGATAGAAGTGCACTTACAGGTGAGCCATGTCAAACTAAGGTCCTCCCAACAATAGAAAAAAATCTCAAGAAAGCACTCAACGGTGCATCTGTGTGCTTCAGAGAGGGCCTTGGCCCATGGGTAATACTCTCTCTCTCTCTTTCCTTTTGTATTCATTTGTTTACCATGGATATCATGGTGCAGGTTCTACTCCCAAGTGGGTATTGCTTTCACCACACACTTATCATGGTGCGGGTTCTACTCTTGAGTGGCTATTGCTTTCACCACATGCTTTGTTTACTCCTTTAGCATTCCTTTCCAACTTGGTTGTTCATGGACGTGGGAACACCAAAGCGGGGTTTGATTGAGGTAGGCCCCTACATAGCCACCCAAAAACTTTCTCCTCGGTCTTTTGTGTGTGTTAGTGTAGGTTTTTATTTCCTAGTTGGGTTATTTATTTTCCCTATTATTCCTAGGTTTTTCCTACACCTTTTATTAATCTTGCTTAGGTTAATAAATCATGCTTAATTAGGTGAGTGGTTATGAGGTGTCACCTTTCTACATGTGAACATCCATTAGCTATCTTGGGAAGATACTTTGCTATCTTTAGTCTGATAGATGGTTGCTCCTGATTGGTCGGTATTGCCACCTCCTCACTCTCCCTGGTCTATAAAAGCATGCTACCTGGCTTGTATTTTGCATCTTTTTCTTTTGCATCTTCTTAATGCTATTTTGCTTCTAGCATTTGCATTACTCTCAGAAACTAACTCTATGTTGTTATTTTGATTTCATATCAGTTGCTTTCATAGTTTAATATCTATTCTTTTGCACTAGTTTTCTGGGTTTATAATCTTTTTAGATTCTAACATGGTATCAGAGCTTTTCTATGTGCAAGAGTAGATTTAGTTTCCTTATTTGTGAGATTTGGGGGGGCTAATAAAGCTTATTTCAGGTTTCTGAAAAATTCAGTATACTCTTCTCTTGCATCTTTGGATGATCTAGAGAATCAGAAGAGTTTGACGGAAATTTTTTAATCTCTGGGTTTGCACATGTGTTTTATGAAGTCTGGGTGATTGCAGCATTTTGGTTATACTAGTGGCACTTCTTGCTATCCCAATGTGTCCAAGAGGCTCAAGAAAGTTAGAGCTGGCTTTTGTTTCACCGAAATCAGAGATCGGCAGACAAAGTTGCAAATGGGGGTTTGAAACTCACATTTTGTGAAGCATCTTTCAAACGGGGTTTTTTCAAGCCAAAAGAATATTTCCATTGTTTCTGAAAGGCCCAAAAACCTCCATTTCCATATAAATTTCGTCCAGATTGGACACCTGAAGCTATGCATGTCATTTTTTTATTGCTAAAGACATTTTTTTACACTGTGGCCACATTCTCTACAATTGATAAAGAAAAACACCATCTGGGTTTTTTTCATCACATAAAAAAACCATCTGGGTATCAGTTACTTTTTTCATGCAGTCAATAAATCGTGAGAAAATTCCATCAGAAAGCTTCAGCTGGACCCTTCACCATTGCAGTTTTCATTCTTACCACTGATATTCAAATGGCTCGTTCTTAGTTATACAAAGGTATTTCTCAGCAAAAAAAATTTTGAAAGTGGTTAGAATTTCATGCTCTTTTCAGTGGTAAAATCAGTTTTCTCTCAAATGATCCCATTTTTCCATAATTTAAGTTTTCTCATCATATCTAAAGGACAGTCCTCATTTTTTGAACTTCAAACTGCTGTAACTTTCTCATATGATCTCGTATCGAGGTCATTCTTTTTTTGAAAGTGGATATTTTTTTGAGAACTACATATTTATGTAGGTTTGAAGTTGTCATTCAATGATTATTTTTGTACCTTTAGTATTTGGGTCCATTTTTGGACATTTGTAAAACTCTAGAAAACAACTCCATCATTATAAACGCAGTAATTATAAAGTGCAAAAATCAATTTTCTTGGGGGGGGTTCTCTGATTGAGTGAAAAGGGGGGGGTTGTCTTGATTGTGTTCTCTTCTTTTCAACATTTCTTTTCTGCACTTCATCATGGATCAAACAACAGTGCCCATCCTAACTCCATACAACTACTTTGATTGGAAATCATGCATGACAATCTACTTAAGGAAAGCTGGATTACATAGGATAACTATGGGACTTGAAACTGAACCTGCTAAATATGAAGATAAGCCTAAGTGGTTTAACAAATGTGATGAGGCATATGGAACATTGTGTTTTTCTGTTTCTCCTTATTTTCTCTTTCACATTGAGTCTTTAAATTCACCAAATGAAATCTGGACAAAGTTAGAAACTCTATTTGGCACACAAGATTCAATGAGGGGTCATATGTTGGAAAATGAACTAATAAGTTTAAGTCCAGGCAATTTCAACACAATCCAAGATTTCTTCACTAAATTAAAATCACTAAGGTTGCAATTAAAACAATGTGGAATAGAAAAGAAAGATGAAAAACTGATTCTCAGCATACTCTCTAAGCTAAGTTCAGAATATTCTATATTTGTTTCTACCTTCTATGCTACTAAGGGTGCACTTGGTACTCAATTCACCATGCCATCTTTAGATGATTTTGCTATCTCTCTCACTCAGGAACAAGATAAGCTAATCCAGATGGGCACTCTTAAGTCCTCTAAGTCACATGCCCTAGCTTCCAACCAAGGCACACAAGAACAGAAAGGACAAAGTAGTGACAACAAGAATAAGGATAAGAAACAAAAGAATAGCAAGGAGAAGAAGGATTAGACACCAGTTGCTTCAAAAGCAACCAATGAGACCCAATCTTCCAAGGGTGACAGGCCTAAGAAAGAGAAGGTCCAATGTGCCTATTGTAAAAGACCCGGTCATGATGAACATAAATGTTTGAAGAAACAAATTGATCACTTGACACACATTCTTGAGAAGAATAATATTAGTGTTCCTGAGTCAATCAAACAAAGTTTTAGTGAGGGGTCTAACAAGGCAAAAGAAAACAACAAGGGGAAAGGAAAGGGCAAGGCCCTTGTACAAGTTGCTTCTTCACCATCCACTTGGGTTCTTGATTCGGGTGCTTTGTACCACATGGCTTCATCTAAGGAAGAGATTACATCTTTGGAGCCATGTACTATGCCTTCCATTTTGATGGGTGATGACACTCCTATTGAGGTGTGTGGGAGAGGGTCTGTTGATGTGGGGGATGGCACATTCCATGATGTTCTTTGTGTGCCCTCATTATCAACTGATCTCCTATCAGTATACCAAATCACTCACACAAGTTCAGGCAAGCGGGTTGAGTTCACTCCTGATTCAGTGGAGATTCATGAATTGCACAGTGGTTCTACAGTTGCAGTTGGGAGAGCAGATCATCAGTCAAGGCTCTATCTATTTTCTCACTTTGTTCCTGATCCTCCTTCGACTGTTTTGCTCACTCATTCTGATGATGTGAGTAGACTATGGCATGAGCGGTTTGGCCATCTTAACTACCGCTACTTGCAGCAGCTCAACCAGTAGAGCATAGTCATAAGGTTGCCTTCAGTTCAGTTTTCAGGTGGTGTTTGCCAAGGTTGCATACTTGGTAAGCATCCTAAGGAAAAGTTAGTCAAAGGGAAGGCATGGAGAGCTTCACAGATACTGGAGTTAGTTCACAGTGATTTGGCTAGTCCATTCTAGCATCCTTCATTCAGCAGGGCTAGATATGTTCTCACATTCATTGATGACTTTTCTTGCTATACTTGGGTGTACTTTCTCAAATAGAAGTCAGAGGTATTTGATCATTTTCAGGACTTCAAAACTTTTGTAGAGAAGCAATCCGAGAATGTCATCAAATTTTTGCGCACTGACAATGGTGGTGAGTATGTCAACCATCAGTTTGAGAAGTTTTGCACTTCAGAGGGCATTGATTTGCAGCATTCAGTCCCATACAATCCTCAGCAAAACAGTGTTGCAGAATGAAAGAATAGGTCCTTGAAGGAAATGGCAAACTGCATGATTCACTCTAGATCTCTTGCACCACAGTATTGGGCAGAGGCCATTAACTGTGCTTGTTACATCTAGAACCGTGTTCCTCACTGAGCCTTGAATGGAATTACTCCTTTTGAAGCTTGGAGCGGTTGGAAACCATCAGTTAAGCACTTTCAAGTTTTTGGTTCTCCTGCATGGGCCCACATTCCTGCAGAGAAACGCAAGTCCTTGGATCTGTAGAGCAGACCTTGCATATTTGTAGGTTACCCTAATGGTGTGAAGGGTTATCAGTTGCTCCACCCTACTACACATGAGTTGTTCATTGAGATGAGTGTTCAGTTTGAGGAGGGCTCTTCAAGCTCACTTTCTATCACTTCTCCACCTCCTTCTACATTGACATTTGAGTCACTTGGGGTACATGACAGATCTTCTGATGATTCAGATTCACCTGAGTAGTCTTCTTCTGATGACGAGAGTGATTCAGAGGACTCACCTCCTTCCTCTCCTAGTCATCATTCAGAGGCTAATGATTCTCCTCCACATTCTCCATCTTCTGGTCCACTTTGGGCTAGACAAACTTTGCAGTTTGTAGGTGATTGGGTTGGGGATCCATCAGACACTAGGAGGACTCATTCACAATTCCAGGATGCTCCACATGTTTTCATTCCCACTACCTTAGATCCACAGTCTTTTCACGAGGTTTTTGGTATTCCCGAGTGGGGTACAACTATGTAGGAGGAGTATAGTTCCTTGATGAGGAACCACACTTGGGATTTTGTCCCTCTTCCTAAGGGAAGAAAACTTGTTCGATGTAAGTGGATCTATCAGACAAAATTTGCAATAGATGGGTCGGTTGACAAGCATAAGGCTCGCTTGGTTGCCAAAGGATTCTCCCAGGTTCCTAGGATTGACTACTCTGAGACTTTTGCGCCAGTTGCTCGAATGAATTCCATCCGACTTGTTCTTGCCATTGCTGCAACCAACCATTGGGAAGTACACTAGATGGATGTGAAGAGTGCCTTTCTTCACGGTGACCTTCAGGAGGAGATCTACATGGAGCAGCCATAGGGGTTCATTCAGGATTCTTCACTTGTGCGCCATCTTCGGAAGTCTCTCTATGGCCTCAAACAGGCTCCTCGGGCCTAGTCTGCCAAGATGGACTCCTTCCTTCTATCAGTTGGGTTCACTCGGTGCCATTCAGATCCCAATGTGTACATTTTGCAGCATGATGATTCACTCCTATTTCTGGTTCTGTATGTTGATGACTTGCTAATCACAGGGAGTTCTTCATCCACCATTAGGGCTGTCAAAACTGCCCTTCATGATAGGTTTTTGATTACTGACTTGGGTTTGTTGCACTACTTTCTTGGGATTGAGATCTACTAGTCTGCTTCCAGGATCACAATCACATAGTCCAAGTATGCTCTAGATTTGCTCTCGAGGTTTCATATGGCTAAATGTAAGCCTGCTCCGACTCCCTTTCTTTCTAGAGTCAAACTTGAGGCTCAGTGTTCTTCACCCCTTGTTGATGGCACTTTGTACCGACAACTTGTTGGGAGTCTCATTTATCTGACTCATATGAGACCCGACATTTCATATGTTGTAGGAATGGTCTCTTGATTCATGCAGGAGCCTCATGAGCTGCACTGGAAAGCAGCCAAGTGGATCCTTCACTACATTCAGGGTACTCATAGTTTTGGGATTCACTATGCAGCGGGTATTGATCTTGACTTGGTGGGCTACACAGATTCAGATTGGGCAGACGATTCTCAGGATCACAAGTCTACTTCAAGTTACAGCTTCTCACTTGGTTCTGGTCCTATTTGTTGGTCGAGCAAGAAGCAATCTGCTATTGCTCTATCTTCTACTGAGGCTGAGTATCGAGGGGCTGTGAATGCTGCCACAGAGGCCATCTAGCTTCAGAATCTTCTCATTGAGTTTGGTATTCAGATCAGACGGCCATCGGTCATATTTTGTGATAACCAAAGTGCCATTCAGATCTCATAGAATCCGGTCCATCATCAGCGGACCAAACACATAGAGGTCCACATGCACTACATCCGAGAGCTCATCCATGGTCATGTCATCGACCTTCACTACTGTCCAACTTCCGAGCAGGTTGCTAATATATTCACCAAACCCTTCACTAAGAGCAAGTTCCTTCATTTGCAAGCTTTTTTGGGGGTGTGGGATGCTTCATCTTCTGGGGGGGCTTCTTCCTCTCACTCGGAGTCATAACTCTCTACTTTGGGGGGGTATTTTCTCTCTCTCTCTATTTGGGGAGGGCTTTTCTCTCTTTTGGGGGTTTTTATTTCCTAGTTGGGTTATTTATTTTCCCTATTATTCCTAGGTTTTTCCTACACATTTTATTAATCTTGCTTAGGTTAATAAATCATGCTTAATTAGGTGAGTGGTTATGAGGTGTCACCTTCCTACATGTGAACATCCATTAGCTATCTTGGGAAGATACTTTGCTATCTTTAGTCTGATAGATGGTTGCTCCTGATTGGTCGGTATTGCCACCTCCTTACTCTCCCTGGTCTATAAAAGCATGCTACCTAGCTTGTATTTTTCATCTTTTGCTTTTGCATCCTGTTAATGCTATTTTTCTTCTAGCATTTGCATTACTCTCATAAATTGACTCTATGTTTTTATTTTGATTTCAAATCAGTTGCTTTCATAGTTTAATATCTATTCTTTTGCACTAGTTTTCTGGGTTTATAATCTTTTCAGATTCTAACAGTGTGTAGCTTAAGACAAGGAGCTTGGTGTGAAGATTCAGGCATTCCAAAAAAGGTAAGATTTCCCCAAGTATCTTTGTATTTACTTCAGTATTTGGTATTCTAGTCAATTAAGTAGTCCCATACAAACTCTTCCTAAATGTAGAAGTGAGATTTATTCTTATCCGTTGAGCTCCTGAATTCTCTGACGCTCGGGATGACAATGCGTATTCATGACAACAGCACACCATGCTGGATCCTAGAACTTCGCTGACATCTTCTGGCCAAGATCTCTCCCTTCTGAGATAAGAACCCTCCGATCTTACTCCCTTAGGATCTCTAATAGTCTTACTTAAAAGTATAATTGAATCTCGTTTCTTTGTTATTTCATTAACTTGTTATTTTGAGGTGTATAAGGGTAGTTCATTCCTTGGTGCTCTCTCAAGAAAGGAGAGACCCATGTGCAATGAATCCCTCTTATATCATAGATGGTGACATGCTAATTGAGGATAATGTAGGCAAAGGAGAGGACCCATGAAAAAATGATCTAGAATTGCTGAAAAATGAATGGAATTTGATTAATTATCAAAAGGATTAGTTTGGTTTCTTTTTTATCCTATTTTGGGTCCTGTGTGCCTATCTCTAGTAGGCCTATGTGTCATATTGTTCCTTTTTTTTCTATTTTTGGGCTTTTCATGCTAGATTATTTCTTGTATATGTATTATTTCTCAGTTGGACTATAGGCCTAGTTATGGCTTGAATTGTTGATTTTGGTTTTGTGTTGTTTCTCTTTTGGTTGGTAGGCCTAGTTATGGTTATGTTTTGAACTTCTATTGTTTATTGGATTAGTACCCTAAACCTACTTTTTTAATCAGAAACTTATTTAGGAGGGTCTTATTCACACTACTCTTAAACTCACTTGATAGCTACCTCACTTTTATCTCAACTCATGTTGAGTCATCGATGTTCCAACACTTGTTCTTAGAGTGCTACATGTGTTTCGATTTTGGAGGGGTAGTATAAAAAACCTCTCACCTTCTATCCTCCTTATCCTTTCCTTTATATGCAATATTATTTTCTAAATTTTACTAGTTTTGGTTGCATATGGTAGTTTTTCATCTTGCATATTCTTGTTTGCAGAAGTGTTTTAAATTTTGTAAGAGATCTTGGCTACTCCAACATGATTTTAGTGCCTCTTTTCAAATCCCTTATGAAATTATCTTTAATTTGTAAGTTTTTTTTACCATCAAATTTCAAATGGGTCAATTTACATGATTTTAATGCTTCCATTGCATTTTCAACATCCAAAAACCTCAAGTATAACTTTTGTATTACAATCTTGTATTTTTAATTGTAATTATTTATATATTTTTGTTTGATGTTTACCTTTTTCAACAAGTGAATAGATTTTTTTTAGCACATTTGGACCAAATGAATAGTTCCATTGCATATAAAGTTTCCCAAATCCCTAAAACAATTATCAAATCATCAAAATTAGATTAGTTATAATGGAGGTAAAGAAAATAGACTATATGAATTTGTTATGTTTTATACTATATGGAAATATCCCTATTTTTAATTTATATTTTTAAAAATTAAAGAAAAACCAAAAGGGGCACTTATGTAGTGCATTGGATTGTAAATATGTTTTTTTTAAAAAGGAAAAAATAAAGATTGGGAGTCAGGGGTACCCTATACCCATGTACCCCTTTCCATGGGAGGAAGGTGACAAGGGCGAGGCCCTAGAAAAACCCTATTTTAATAGGGGAATTGGGGGAATTTCCACCTATAGCACCCTCTTGGGATTTGTGTGGAGTTATACCTCCCACCACTTTTTATTTTATTTTTTATTTTTTTAAATTAAAAAAAAAACTTTTTAAATAAAAAACTAAACTCGATCACCACCCCAAATCCACTTAGGCATCACACCAATTGATGAATCCACACAACTTTCAACAAACCACCACTAGGAGGACCAACCCCTCACCAATTTTATTTTTGGTTCATGAGGACAACTTTAAAGATCTGTATTTTTCTCATCCTAAAATGTTCTTTAGTGTAATTTCTTATATAGGGTATTTTTTTTCTATTTAGTGGTATGATTTATTTCCTATATGGTATACATTTGTTTTCACGATTAGAGATTCTTAGATTTCACCATACATATTTCCCATTTTTTGAATTTTTAATTTGCACAAAAGCCTTATAGAGGTTTTCTTAAAGGAATCAAATACGCTTCCTCTCTCCCTCATGCTTCCCACCTGCGGTTCATGGATGATGTGCAATCATTTTTGTTGTTACCTCTATCATTAAAGCTACTAATTGGAAGTCTATTTTGCAAGATTATGGGAAAGCTTCTATTCAGCATATAAATTACTCTAAAAGAAAGTTGTATTTCTTTAACCCTAATCAATAGCCAAAGGAACAGGATAATAATTATTGAATGTTAGGAATATCCTCTTCCAAATGCTCAACTTGGACTACCAATAAGTACTAAAAAACCCCCAAATTGTTACTAGAATCGAATAATTGAAAGGTCCAAAAAAATATTGTTGGTTAGTAAGGTAAATTATTGAGTCAAGATGGAAAATTTTAGCTTCTAAAATCCTCCCTATAGAATATTCTAGTGTACTTTCTTTCCCTTTTTAAAATTCTAACATTCATCAAAAATAAAATTGAGAAAATACAAAGGTAATTTCTTTGGATTGGTACTGAAGAAAGAGTAATAATTGCCTTGGTGAGCTGGGAAAAGGTATGCTCCCTTAACAAAGTGTGGGGCTTGGCTATTAGAAGGTTAAATATATTTAATAAAGCTCTCCTTTCAAAAATTGGTTGGTTCTTCATTCAAGGGAACAAAGATTGGGTCAATATTCTTAAAGCTAAGTATATAGGGAATGATGGTCCTAGCTATTTACTCACTTCCTAGGATTGGCCTAAAGGATCAACCATATGGAATAACATCTTGAAAACAAGGATTACTTTAAAGCAAGGTGCTAGAAGGAGGGTAGGATATGGTAGAACAATAAAATTTTGGGATGATGAGCTTTGGAAAATGGTCTATTGTTCTCCTCAGTTGCTCAATTGAATCAAATTAAATAAGACCTCATAATGCTAAACAAGATCCTCTTAGATGACTATGTTGATTGGGGAGGAAGGTCACAAAGTGGAAAAATTTTAATCTTTAGGTGCTTGAGTTGAGGGATTTAAGGGGGGGTTCTTGGCTTGATTTTTCTATGGTCTTTTCTATCTTAGACTATCTTATTGGTGACTATCTTTTTTTTTTACAGAAGGTGAAGATGTTTGGGTTTGGAGTGAGAACCCTTTTGGTGATTTCTTAGTTAAAGTTGCTTACACATAATTGGAACAACCATCCCTCACTCTATGGAATTTTAACTTGAACAATTATGGAATTAAAAATTAATTCTAGAAATTAACTATTTCTAGTGGGCTACAATGCATGGAAAAATCCTCACAATTGATGTCCTTAATAGGAGGGTCATTTAGTTTGTCAACAAGTGTCCTTTTTATTCTAAAGCCTCTAAAAGTATAATTCATCTTATGTTTTCAATGTGCTTTTTGTGATCTAGAGGTTTGGTCTTTGGTCCTAGGTATTATATTAATCGATTGGGTGTTCCCCAATGATCTTAAGGATCTAATTGATCAGTGGAATGACTATCTATTTAAACATCCTATCATTATGCAACTCTAGCAGAAAATTCCCCCTTTTGCCTCCTGGAACCTGTGGAAAGAAAGAAACAAATAAATATTTAGACACTAGCTCAGAGAAGTAGTATGGAGATCTTCATGAAAACAAAACAACAAATACAAGATAATATTAATTTGAATAGCTTTGGACTCTCCAAAGTAATGCCTACTTATAAATATCTTAGAATAAAAAAAATTTGGGGAATAAAAAATGATCTAACTAGAATAAATTGGGATATCATTTTGATCAGAAGATTAACTATTTGGACTCCTCCTATAGATGGTTGGATCAAGCTAAATTTTGACAATTTTTCTAAGGGTAACCCAAGAGCTGAAAATGTGGGAGGTTTAATAAGGGACCATAGGGGTAGATGTATTGCAATTAATGCTTGTGGATAGGCACTAGTAATGAGGTAGAAGCAACTGCTACTTGGTGGGGGTTGATGAAGGTAACAAAAAAAGGCTTTAAAAAAGTCACCATTGGAGGTGACTCCAAGTTGATAATTGATTTTCTGAGTAATCAAAAAGGATGTTGGAAAGCTTTGATCATTATATGTTACAACATACTTTCAAGGAAGGGAAAAAAGTAGAAGATGTTGCTTCTAATGTCGGTCTTTCCTATTTTCAATGGAAATTTTGGAATTATGAGGACCCCCCTCAAAGAATTAAAAATTATTTTTTCAGATGATCACCTTTGAATTGAAAATTCAAAGTTTTATCATACAAGGATTAAAGATAACTTAATAGCTAATTCAATTTCATAGGCTTTGGTTCAATGGGTTATGGTTTATGCTTCACGCTCTTTTTAAAATTTTGAATTTAAATTATACAATGATGAGGTATAAGTGGGCGAGTAACATGGATAAGGAGGGTGGATTTTTCAAGGCTAACCTTTCAAACATTTTATATACCACATTTTTTTTAATGTTATCCTTTGGTGTTGCCTACGAGACAACTTGGGAAACAAGGAGGACTGATTTGATATGAAAAAGGTTTTAAAGAATAATAATTTAAAGAAGGAATGTATTAAAGATGGAGAATCCTTTGATATGACAAAGTACAATAAAAATAATTATTTAAAGAATAATAATCCAAAGGAGGTTTATATAAAAGATGATTATTTTGACATGACTAAGCACATAAGTAATTATAATTTAATTGATGTGTGCATCAAAGCTATCATCCTCAACAAGTTTTAACTTATTAAAAAGGAGGCCCACCTTATGATTATTATGACATCCATAGATTGGATTTATATCTTTCCTCCCCTTGACGGTGTAAGGAAATTAAAATCCTTTAGTTGCTTACAAGGTGAGCATATTTTTCACAAAGAACCCAAGTCTTGTTTGAAGTTTAAAATGATTTGGCATAAGATTCAGGTGATCTCGATCTCGATGGATTGTATTATTTAAATTATTGTGTGAGACTTCCAAAGAAAGGGTGATTGTTACCCAACTTTTTTAATAATAGTTGGGTTAGCTCACAAACATTAAATATTAATTCCAGAGATTTTGTGAAATATTTTTACTATTTGGGTGTGTGTGGGAGTAGGTCCATTGAGTTTCAAATTGTGTTGCAAAGATATACTAAAGAGACTAGAGAGCAAATAGGGGGGTCCCAAAGAATATCTAATCCATTGTCTTGTCTGCCTCTAAAGTGTAAAATATAGAATTGTGGAAACTTTTTGAGGAAACAAGCATAACTCCATTTTTCTTGGAAATGAAGGGTTTTAATGATGGAATTACCTCCAAATTATTCAATTCATAGAGGGAGGATAAGGTAAAGATTGGGAGCATTAGATTTGAGTTTACCTTAAAGTTAATTGCTAAAGCAATAGGCTTCAAGTGTAGAGGCCTAAAGGTTACCAAAGTTAGTAATGACAATTAATAGCATCTCACTGATCTAGCTTTTTGGAAGGGGAAGAGAAGCTAAAAAGGTGTCATAATGATTATGACCATGAGAAACTTCCATCACCTTATGACCTAGTAAGCATCTACATTATGAAATACTTTACATTAGATGGTAGATACACTACTATGCATGGATACCATTTTCTATTTTTAAATCATATTACGAGAAAGGAGAAAATCTACATTCCCTTTTTCTTGATATCTTTGTTGCAAGAGTGCAAGGCTAAAGGGGCCTCTCTCCTTTACATCAAGACTTGATTTTAAGACTTTACAATTATGTCTTTTCCCTTACCCCTATGCCTAGCCCTAAAAATTCTCTGAAGCCTTTACAACTTAAACCCTTGAACAAGAAACCTAGTTTGTTCCATCATAGCCATAGTACTAGCAAGAAGTCAAATTTGGATTCCCAAAATCTTGTTTCTTTATTTAAGGTTGTATCTCCTCATAATGATGATGTGCGTGAATCATCTGAGGAAAGAGTTAATTCTACCCCTCCCTCTCAATTCTAGAAATCCCAGGTTAAGCCATTTGCTTCTAAACACACCATTGTTGGGGATGATTATTATTTCTCACCCTTTCAATCTTCTATATCTATGGCTAAACCCTCTATATCTAAATGCAAAGGAAAAGAGAAAAAATATTTTAGGACTGCTAAGAAGCATAGTGTGGAAAAATGTATCCCTTTACATTTTCACACTTGTTTGGGCCCTCCCTACTAAAATTGGGATTCTTTATGCCTTATTTGGTCCTATTTTCCATCCACAAGCCTAATTAAATGCATTTTTTTAAGGATAATCCTAACACTTATCAAATAACCAATCATAATTTAATGATTTTGGACTATGTGTCCCAGATTTAGTGATCTGGGACTCATACACCACCTTTGGCATATGGGTCCCACCTAAGTCTCAAGGCCTAATCCTGAATATGTCATTGAACTTAACATTTCCTGAAAATTGTGTCCCAAGCATAGGCTACTGAGACTCATATGCCCCAACTAGTGTATGAGTATCGCTTTAGCTTGGACCTATTTTAAATTCAACTCTTGGGAGGGTTTTATTCTTTTAGATCTGATGTCAGATTGTAGTGTTGTAATTTCAAGAACTTTGGCATCTCTAACAAGTATAAATACAAGGTTATTTCACATATTTTCTCCTAAAAACTTTTGAGATCAAGTATTCTAGCAAATTTATGATCAAGAGAGAATTCAAGAGCATTCAAGAGTTGACTATCAAGCATTTTGGAGCTATATTCAAGAATCAAGCATCATGTCAAATTCTTCATGCATCATGTGTGTTTTTGAACTAACATTTGTGATGTAGGTTTTCATGATTCAAGCAAGCATTCAAATAAATTATCTCATATCAAGATCAAGAGTCAAGATCTCCATTCATGCTAGACATTTCACACAAGATTGTAATCTTTTATTCAAGTGTTTGGTGAGTTGCAACATCGCATTTGTTCATTCATCATTCATTTATGTTGCTCCATTTCATTTTGAGGTTTTATTACCAAAATGAGCTTTGACCAAGGCAAACCCCTATCCACTAACAAAACAAAAAATTTCTCCCTCTACATGTGTGATTGCAGATCTAGGTGTCTTGAGGCTTGAAGATCCTTTGAAGACAAAGTTGCAAGAAAGAAGAAAGTTGTCAAAGTTGTCAAGAAGTTTTCATCTTTACAGAAAGTCACCTATACGAATAAATTCAAAGTTTCAGACTCGGAGATTGGATAGGAGAAAAGCTACAGAAGATCAGTAGAGGATACCAGAGTTTTAGCCAAACCCTAATATTAGGACTAAATCACCACCTTGGGTGTATGACTCTATAATGATAGAAATTGTAATCCCTTCTTGGATATAGTGCAATATCATTTAATCTAGACCTATTTTAGTACCCTTGCATTAAATCCCCTTTAATTCATCATTAATAGGCCCCTAAGATCCATTATTTCGAATCTCAAGGCTTATTTCAACTAAAAATTTGACAAAATCCACAAAAACATAAAAAATTCTAACCCACCCCAAAAATCTAGGGTGGGACTCATACACAACCTTGGTTGTCTGAGTCTCGTATGGGGCCTTTTTAGGGTTTGAGTAGAAAATTCAACCTTTTAATTCAAATTTTTGGTTGATGTTGGATTTTGAGATCTAAATAATAGTAAATTAGGTGTATTTCCTATATAAACAAACTTTTGAAGTCATTTTTAATCTAAGATAGTATTGTAGAAGAGCAATTTCAAGATCCAAGTATTCAAAAGCATTCAAGCATTCTTCACAAGAGCATTCAAGAACAAGTAATCAGCAAAGTTGAGGCCTTCGAGTAACATTAAAGTGTTTTTGAAGGTCTTCAAGCTCACTTTCATTCAAGATCTAGCATTGTCAAAGGTTGATTATGGTTTCCCATGGTGAATCATGATGGGTTCTAGGTTGGGGAGATGCAACTAGCCATCAAGCCAAGCCTAATGACTTGTTTTCTAAGGGATTCCATCCTCCATTATCACTCTACATTCAGCCTAAGGAAGTTACATGCATTATTAGGGCTCATTTGGGTTATTAGAGATCTCTCAAAGTGAGTCATTCATCTTCATGTTCCATTCATGCATCTCATTCTAGCACAATAGAATAGGGTTGCATTGCATTTCATATTTCCTAATATTATAAACACTTAACGTTTGGGTTTACATTCCTATTTAAATTCATGATTCATTGTTTCTATCAAGGTTTAATTACCGAACTAGGGGTTTGACCAAGGCAAACCCTCCAAAAGAAAATAAACTCTATATTTTGTTTTGAATGTATTTTTATAGGTTCAGATCTAGAAATCAGTTTGGAAGGGAAGAGCAAAGATTGGAGCATAGATATGAACTTTGAATTCCTGAAAAAGTAGAATGGGATTGATATGCTAGAAGTGGCATATGAGTCCCACTATAGGCATTTTTCCAATTTTTTGCAGATCCTAATTTTACACTGCCAAAAACCTGCTCCAAACCAAAAACCCTAGTCTCTAGGACTGATATGCTCAACTTGGCATATGAGTCCTAGTAGGCCAAAATTTTAGAATTTTCAATGTTTCAAAGCCCATTCCATCCTTCTTCAAGTTTTCAGGTGCACACTTTTTATCTATTAGCTTTCAGATATGTTTTACATGCATTTTTGGGTCATTTAGTGAAGCCTTGCATTGCATTATGTTTAAAAATTATGTCTTGAATTTCATTTATCTTTCCAAGCCTTATTTTGGTGGTGAGCCCCTCTTTAGTTTATAATTAGACCATAGGATAGCCCTATTAAAAGATCTATTTCTCCTTTGCATACTTTAGTTTGAGATCTCTAAGATTTCCCTTCAATGAAATGATTATGAAATGTGTTTTCTCTATGTCCTAAACCATAAGAAGAAAATTCATTTTTCTTTATTTCATTTTGGTGAACCTGAATTTAGAACATCATAGTTCTAATTTTGAGTGCAACATCATCCTAGATCTTGCTTGCATTAACATTGCATTAGGATTTGCATTAGTTAATTAGAATTCTAGGGTTTCTAAATCTTGCATTAGTGAAAGTGCATATAGGCTACATTTTTTCATCTCAAATCATTCAAAAACATATAAAATCTCCATTTGCATTTAAGTTACAGATCATACAAACTAAAAATCACAAAAATCACTTAAAATTTTCTAAAATTTATAAAAAAATCCTCACTATGACTCATATGCCCCTATGGGTGATTTAGTCCCAGCACGTAGATTTTGAACTACATTTTACATAATTAAATTCCATGTTTCTGAGCTTTTGTTTGTTGTTGATAACTTTTTGTCTCAGTTGGCATAGTTTATGTTACATTCAAATCATTAGAATTAGCATAGTTTACATTCATTGTAATTTTAGATAGAATTAGATTTTTGTACTTTTCATTTTCAGCATTAGTTCATAGTCCAATTAGATTAGATTACATTTGGAATTCATTAGAAAACAAAACCAAAAACACCTAAAAATAGATGAACCACTTGGAGAAATTATAGTTATTTGACCATGTCAAATATCTTTTTCCAAGTTAACCTAACCCTCAAGCCTTTTAGTAGTGATGACTTTGATATGTTAGATGAATCCCTTTAGGAATTTATCCCACAAATTTCATCCACTAAGGCTTGTTATGACAAACTAAAACCAAGAGACATTAATTTCATTCAACCCCAACTTATCCTCTACCCACCTTCACATAAACCTCAAACTCAAAATAAACCTATTTACACCCTTCAACCACCTAAGAACAATGTTTTGCAGCAATCAAGCTATAATACCATTGCTCATACATATAACACTAGAAACAATCCACAACCAAGAAATACAACCTCACCATCCTTACCTTTACCCAAATCCATCTTTCTTGGTGCCCCTCCTTTGCCTTCAAATAGTGGAAAGGAGTATGATCTTGTTGAAAAACTTAAGAATAATCCTGCAAAAATATCCCTATGGGACAATTCAAAACTCACCTAATCATCACACCATGCTTCAAACAGCCTTACAACAAGTTATGATCCTCTCTAATACAAATGCAAGTGGTGTGGCAACTCTAATTCAAGGAATGAATACAATTAACATAGAAATTATTTTTCATCAACATGAGCTCCCTCCTTTGGAGATGAGAAAGTAAAATGATTCCTTCATGATAATAGCTAGATTCAATAGAATGAGAATAAAAATAACCCTTGTTGGGGTGATCCCACAATACTGGTTTATAATTTTGGCCAAATTGGACATTGAAATATTTTTTTTCTAACTAAATCTTCACTTTTGAGTTTTGGGCACCTATAGCGGCTAAACTGTGAGGAATTTGAAGATGATGCAAACTAGTGATTTGTGAAATTTTGACTATATATTCTAAATATATTTTTTTCAATTTTTTTTGAATCATATTGTACTTCTTTTTCCATCTCCTTTGAAAATTAGTTTTTTTCATAAAACAACATTTTTAAGGAGTGACACTCACCGTATAATGCATAACTTTTCTTCCATTAAGGATAAAATTCTAATTCTTTTGAATTTAGATTTGTAACTCTGATATCTAGTGCTTCCAATTGGTTAGATAGTGTTTTATTCAATATTTTTTCCTTAATCAAGTTTGGAATTCAAACCAATTACAATTCAGACATAGGCAGACTGTATAACACGTAACTTTTTTTGTATGTATTGAAATTCAAATTTTTTTTGTTGGATCAAGGGCTTCAATATTTGGTGCACTCATACTTTTCAAAAAAAAATTTGATAATATGCTATTTTTTCACATGTGCAAACAAAGAGCTTGATTTTTTATGAAAACATATGTTTAATAAAACTAAAAAAGAAAATACATAATAAAACCAAAACATATTAAAATTATAGTCATTGGATAACTCGTTCCAAGGACTACCTAATTCTAGTTGGTTTTGTGAATTCTCCTCCATTTTCATCCTCAGCCTGAGCTTCAAAGGGAAAAAATTCTGATTTTTTTGTGACAAAGAGTAGGAAGGTGGGAAAAGGGGGGTTCAAGCGAACAAAGGTTCATTCAAACCACTGGTTCATTTGAACACCCTTTCAAAAGGGGTTTTCCTTGTCTTTTTTGGTGGGAATGGTGGGGTATTTCAATAAATGGGTTTGCTCAAACCTAGGTTCTATCGAACCCTCTTTTGTTTTGTTTGAACCAAATAGTTCGCTCAAACCCCAAAAACAAAATTTTTTTCCATGGGGTCAATTTTTTCAACTTTTCCTTCCTCACTCCAATTGTAAACCACTTTTTTGGGTTTACCCATTGATAATGGCTTAGCCCTTAATGTGTGCAGTGTGAATCTTTTAGATAGACTGGGCATGGATAAGTCAAAATTTAAACTTGATTCCTTATCGATTCAAGGATTTAACAATGTAGGAAAGAAACCACTTGGTGTAATTACTCTACCTATTATAGTTGGAAAGGCTACCTTACAAAATCCTATTCATGTTATGCCTCATGACCTTTCATAAAACCTTCTTTTAGGAAGACCTTGGATTCATGAGATGCATGTGGTGCCTTCGACTCTTCATTGTATCATGAAGTATGTCTATAACAATAAAGTATACCAAGTTGAAATAGACCCTGAGCCTAAAATTTTCTTACAAGTTGAAAAAGGAATGGAAAGTCCTCTAAACACATTAATTCCAACATCAAACATATAACCTATGAAATAGGAAAAATAAGAGATGGAAATAGTGTCCAAATTATTGGATGATGATTGGGGTTCTTTAGAGTTTACACACTCATTTATGGGAGAATACATAATCACAAGTAAAGAAGATGAAAATAAAAAACAACCAATGTTGATGTCAATGCAGAATTCAGAAGAAAACTGACAAGCATCTACCTCATTTACTCTAGAAGAAGACACAAGCTATACAACAAAATTTGATGAGATAGATTATCAACAACCACCAAACTCAAAAGAAATGGAAAGGCTTTATGGAAAAGGCTATGAGTTCATGAAACAACTTGGCTATAGTGGAAAAAGAAGTGGAAAGAAAGAACAAGGTATTTGTGTTCCTATGGAACCTGATACACAAGAAACAAAAAGTGGTTTGGGATATTTCCCTTCTAAGATCATACAAGCAACAAAAAGACCCTCACTAAACATCAACACCATCATGTGTAATCCTAAAAAAACTCTCACCTTGAAGCATTCAGAATTGATAGATACAACTTGTAAAGCATCATTGGATTTTTTTGAAGATGATGAAGCCTTGAAAGAAATTCTAGGAGTTTATGACAAACAATTTACTCCTAAAAATAAATGGGTTACATGATCTATGATTAGTACTAAGAAAAAAGTCAGAGAAGAGGAAAGTAGTGAGATTGACATGAACAAAGAAGAATACAACCCTAAATTTTTGAAAAAAGTGTACTTCCTTTAGGAGATACCATGGACATACAAATGGATATTAACAATGAAGAAAAAGTGATTAAGATAGGAAAGTTCCTTGATAATGAATAACAAGAAGACCATGCAACTTTACTTCATGACTTTCCTGAGATTTTTTCTTGAATTTATTTGGATATGCCAAGAATTGACCCTAAGATTGTAACACACAACATAGTCCTCACTTAAAATGCTAAGCCTATTAGACAAAACCTTCAAAAAAAGCATCTTTAAAAGATGACTTTCCCCTTCCTAATATTGACATGATAGTAGACTCGACTGTGGGACATGTTTTTTTGTCATTCATGGATGGATTTTCAAGATATAATCAAATACTTATTAACCCTCAAGATCAATATAAAACAAAATTTACAACAACTTGGGGAATATTTTGTTGGGTAATGATGCCTTTTGGATTGAAGAATATGGGCCCAACATATCAACAGGCTATAACACTAATATTTCATGATTACATACATAAGATTTTGGAAGATTATGTTGATGATATTTTAGTAAAATATCTAACCTGACAAGATAATGTGAATGTCCTTCAAAAGATCTTTGAGTGAATGTGGAAATAAAACATGAGATTAAATCTGAAAAAGTGTGTCTTTGGTGTAGATAGTGGGAAAATTCTATATTTTATTGTATCTCACAAAGGAATTGAGTTGGACACGAAGAAAATTGATGCTATAGTTAACATCCTTCAAAATATTTCACATTTTTTTTCCACACAATTATGAAACCATCAATTGATTCTAAAGTAGATGAGATATTAGCAATCACCATAGAAAGCCCTAGTGAATGGTATGCACTGATATTTGATTATCTAAAAAATGGTACCTTTCTTGAGCCAACAACTAAGAATACTAGAGCCCACCTTCAGAAACTTGCATCTAAGTATATAATTCTTACAAATGTATTGTATCATAGGTCCCTCTATGGTCTCTTGCTTAGATTCCTTAAACAATCAGAAATTTGCATAATGCTTGAGGAAGCCCATTCGAGTGCTTGTGGAGGACATTTTGGAAGAAGATCATTAGTGCAAAAGTTAATTTGTATAGGATACTATTGGAGGAATATGGAACAAGACTTCTTTGCATATGTTAATAAATGTCACAAATTTCAAGAACATAGCAAACTGATTCATGCTCTTGCTTCTGAGATTCGTGCACAAATTTCTATTTGGCCTTTCCCTATGTGGGGCCTAGACATCATTTGAAAAATTTCACCTCCTTCCTCTGCCAAACATACATTTTATAATTACTGCAACATATTTTTTCACGAAATGGGTGGAAGCAATTCCCCTTCATTTGACAATCGCTAATGTAATATTGGAAGACATTATTGCTCGCTTTGGACTTCCTTTCGCTTTAGTCTTAGACAATGGGACGCCATTTAAGAATAAGAACGTGAAGAAATTCTTAGAAATGATTAACATACATCATTTTTTGACACCTTACTATACACAATCTAATGGTCAAGTTGAATCAACTAATAGAACCCTTGAGAAAATATTAAGGAAAATAGTAAGCAAACACAATAAAGATTGGCATACACAACTAACATATTCGTTATGGGCCTATCGTACGAATGTTAGGGCATCAAATAGGAATACCCCTTATAACCTTATCTATGGAACCAAGGTGATAATGTCCTTGGAGTTAGAGATCCCTTCATTAAGAATCGCTCTTCAAGGAATTATTGATGACAATACTTATAAATAAAAATGGTTGCACCAGCTTGAAATGCTAGATGAACAGCGCATCAACGCTCTTGAGCACCTTCAAGCTTATTCTAAAAGAATGCAATGTAGTTACAATGATCATGTCATACCTTGTTTGTTTAATAAAGGAGATTTGGTGTTATGTGAGAATCAAAATAATGTCAATGTTGATCCGACAGGAAAGGGAAATTTCAGCCGTAATTGGTTAGGCCCTTACATAATCAATGAAAATTATATATCTAGAGCATATACATTAACAAAAATAGATGGCATGCCTCTTAAAGAGCCTATAAATGCCACACATCTGCACTGATATTATGTCTAATCTTCTTGAATAGTGTGGATGATAAAGCAATGGTGTTAGAGCTAGTAGATGACATTTTATGTGCTCTCCCATTGCTTCATTCTTGACAAATAATTATTTGTGTGTCTTGAATACTAAAGTGATTATTTAAATTAACTTTTAAATGATTACTTTAGGTTTCATGTTATTCAAGTTCATCTCGTGTGTTATGTTAGATTAGATCCTTATATGCATTTAATATTCTATAATCAAATCATATGTGCATTTAATTTAGCATAACATACTTAATCACAATGTTGCATCTAAGATTTCTATAATTTAGTAAATAAAATACCATCACCTAGCTCTCCAGCTGGTTGTGTAAAGACAACTTTGTCCTGTGTAGGAGGAATAGAGGATGTGCTAGCCTTTCCATGATTGTAGGTGCTAGTGCATGATGTAGCTACTAAATGTGATCTATTCACACAAGTGGGAGTTGGCTCTCTCCACTCATGGCCAACTGGATCCTCATCCATTGTATCATCACCCTTGCTCATCAGCTACTCCTCCTTCTCATCCTCCTCCTGCCCATCATAATTAGGGTCTATAGCCTCATTGTAGTCCTCATCAATCACATTTGTGAATAGGTTTGAAGTCCTAAGCCCTGTCTCCTTAGCTCTATATCCTCCTCCTCATCTCTTTGATCCAGGAGTGGTCCTGCATAGCCTATCAACTCATCCATCGGGAATACATGAGTTGGTTGTGTTGTTTCCCACCACTCCCCATACACATTTGTGGCACTGACATCATTAGCATTGAAGACCAAGGGAATATTAGGATCCTCATAATCTAAGTCACTATAGACGACATCGTTAGTGGTAAGTCATCTTGTATCAATGAGCCTCCGAGCATTCTATAATAATTGTCTGAAAAAGGTTGTGCCACTGGTGGTACCTATACCTACCCAAACTATCATATGACACAATTGTAGTAAAAGGGTCATACTACATAATCATGTCTTCCTATCATAAATCTGTCCATCTACATTCTTCTAAACTATTGGGTCTCATCTGGCCACTATGGTATAAGTTGATATGGTCTTCGTAAGATCTCCTCCTCATCCAGTCAGTCAAATCTGACCCTCCAAAACTAAAAATCTTCATACTGCCATAGTTGCCTCAATGGATGACTAAATGAACAAGGATATCCTAGGGCTAATGTACATGCAAACCCTGTCAGCCTAGTGCATGTGATATACTCTAGGCACCGCACCTACAATGCATTGTACAATGCACCATACTGCCAACCTTATGGTACGCAAACTTCCCTAAATCATAGTACAAGTGTGCAAGGATTCTATGCCCCCAAGCATATACGATGACCCTTTGATGCACCATCCATCGAATCATGTGAACTAGTCCTCCATCTAGATGTGCTACCCGGCCATCAAGGATGAGTACTAGTGCCATTGTAAAAATCATAATCCATACCAAAAGTTGTGCTCACAAATAAAGTAGCCATGATACCTCAATGTGTAGCCCAACAATGTCATCCAGAATTAAACCTCCAAGGAAAAACTATATATCGTATTGAGCATCTCATGAAATGATTTATCCCCTAGAAATCAAACTCTCTTTCCTCGAATCATAACTCAAAGGAAATGATGGACGTCCTCTAAGGTGATCATTATTTCACCTATCAAAAGATGAAACATACAAGTGTCTGCATCCCACCTCTCAGCAAATGTCATCAACATAGCCCCATGGTACCTCATGGGGGCATGAGGTATGCCCAATACAATCCTATGCTCTTGTAAGCGACAAAATTGTTTGCCATTGAGATGCTATCATGACTGCAATGGGATCTAACAAAAGAGAAAAAATATGTCCTATAAGCATTCTAAAATCTTAAATATATACATCAACAATCAAAATAGTGTACTAAAGTTGTTCTAGTGTACTTTTCTAGGGGTCCTAGACACTTTAGTTCCCTTTTGGGACACTTTGCGAAGAAATAGGACACTTTGTGAAAAATTCAGACACTTTGAGACAAAAAGAGACACTTACAAAAAAAAGGGATGCTTTGTGAACTTTTCTTCCAGGATCCTAAATCTATCTAAAAATGCTTTAAAACATAAAATAAATGTGTAAGGACAAAGCTAAGGTAGAAAAATCAACTCACCTAATGTTGTAGCTCACCTCAGGCTACCTCCTCCTACAGGACATCCAGTCTTGGAGGCTCGTACTCTCATCAACTCGACATCTTCAGTCACTCTCCACCAAAGTAAAGCTACAAGAAGGTAAAAAATAAAATTAGTTCAAGTTACTTTACTTTTTGCTCTTATATAGGTTAAAATTAGGATTTTACCATATTAGGGTTATAAGTGCTTTAAATTCAAACTGGCATAACAAGGGCTAGCAAACTCCATTTTTTATGTCATTTGTTGTGTTGTAATCATGATTTTGCTCTCGTTCTCATAAAATGTCTATCATTATGTGGTATGGTACTTGGAAATACCCTATGATATGACTTATCCAACTCAATGCAGTTTAAATTGCTACCTTGATTCCACCTCCATAAAGCAAGTGAAATCAAGGGAGGGCATACATCTACCCTCAAATTTGATTTCTAGATGAAGTTAGATAAGAGAATTTTTTGACAACTAATGAATTTTTGTTGCAAGATGTGGTTCCTAACATTGTGGTTTTGCGGATAGCTACAGTGAGGGATTCATTCTCCCACATTATGAGTATCCTCTTTTGAAATAAAGATCATTGTTTAGATTCCTTTAGCTTACATATGCACATAGAGTTATATGTGCGCTAAAGTGGGGGATGGATGTAATGACATAAATTGTACTCCCTTATTGGAGATAGTGTAATTTCTCATTTAATCTGGACCTAATTTAGTACCCTTGCATTAAATCCCCTTTAATTCATCATTAATAAGCACCTAAGACTCATTATTTCAGATCTCAAGGCTTATTTCAACTAAAAATCTGACAAAATCCACAAAAACATAAAAGATTCTAACCCACCCGAAAAATCTAGGGTGTGACTCATATGCCACCTTGGGTGTATGAGTCCCCCTAGGTGGGACCCATATACTAGGAGTGGCATAGGGGTCCCATTTGGGGCCTTTTCAGGGTTTGAGCAGGAATTCAACTTTTTAATTCAAATTTTTGGTTGATGTTAGCTTTTGAGATATAAATAATGGTAAATTAGGTGTATTGCCTATATAAACAAACTTATAAAGTCATTTTTCAATCTAAGAAAGTATTTTAGAAGAGAAATTTCAAGATCCAAGTATTCAAAAGAATTCAAGAACAAATAATCAAAAATTTGAAGCCTTGGAGTAGCATTAAAGTGGTTTTGTAGGTATTAAAGCTCACTTTCATTCAATATCTAGCATTGTCAAGGGTTTATTATGGTTTCCTATGTTGAATCATGATAGATTCTAGGTTGGGGATATGCAACTAGCCATCAAGCCAAACCTAATGACTTGTTTCCTAAGTGATTCCATCCTCCATTATCACTCTACATTCAGCCTAAGGAAACTACATGCATTATTAGAGCTCATTTGGGTGATTAGAGATCTCTCAAAGTGAGTCATTCATCTTCATGTTTCATTCATGCATCTCATTCTAGCACATTAGAATAGGGTTGCATTACATTTCACATTTCCTAATATTAGACACAGTTAAGGTTAGTGTTTACATTCCTATTTACATTCATGATTCATTGTTTCTATCAAGGTTTAATTACTAAACTAGGGGTTTGACTGAGGCAAACCTCCCTATAAGAAAATCAACTCTATATTCTATTTTGTAGGTATTTTTACAGGTTTGGATCCAAAAACCAGTTTGGAAGGGAAGAGTAGAGATTGGAACACAGATCTAAACTTTGAATTCTCAAAAAAGCAAAATGGGACCGATATGCTAGAAGTGGTGTATGAGTCCCACTACAGTCATTTTTCCATGTTTTTGTAGAACCTGATTCTACACTACCAGAAACCTACTCCATACTAGAAACCCTAGTATTGGATTGATACACCCAGACTGGTGGGTCATCCCACAATAATGGTTTACAATTTTTGGCCAAATTGGACACTAAAATAATTATTTTTAAGTAAATCTTCACTTTTGGGCACCTATAGCGGCTAAACCATGAGGAATTTGAAGATGATGCAAACTAGAGTTTCATGAATTTTTTTTTGTAGATTCTAAATATATTTTTTTCAAAAATTTTGGAATCAAATTGAACTTCTTTTTCCATCTCCCTCAAAAACTACTTTTTTTTAGAAAACAATATTTTAAAAAAGTGACGCTCACCGTTTAACGCATAAATTTTTTTCCATGAAGGATAAAATTCTAATTATTTCAAATTTAGATTTGTAACTTCGATATCTAGTGCTTCCAATTGGTTAGATAGTTTTTTATTGAATATTTTTTCTTTAATCAAGTTTTGAAGTCAAACCAATTGCAATTCAGACATAGCGCGGCCATATAATGTGTAACTTTTTTTGTATGTATCAAAATTCAATTTTTTTGTTGGATCAAGGACTTCAATATCTGGTGCACTCATATTTTTGAAACAAAAAATTTGATAATCTACTATTTTTCCACGTGTAGAACAAAGAGCTTGATTTTCAGTGAAAACCCTATGTTTAATAAAACTAAAAAAGATACATATTAAAATTTTAGTCGTTAGATAGCTTGTTTTGAGGACTACCTGATTCCAATTGGGTTTGTGAAGTATCCTTTATTTTCATCCTCAACCTGAGCTTCCAAGCATAAAAATCTAGACTTTCAAAGTGTCTAAGGGGGGAGAATGAGGGAAAAGGGGGGTTCGAGCGAACCCCCTTCCCAAAATTCCACTTTTGTGGGTTTACCCTAGTGTATGAGTCCCAGTAGGCCAAAATTCTAGGATTTTTAGTGTTTCATAGCTCATTCTAGCCTTCTTTAGGTTTCTAAGTCCACACTTTTCATCTCTTAGCTTTTTGTTCTATTTTACATGCATTTTTAGGTCATTTAGTGAAGTCTTGCATTGCATTAGGTTTAAACATTAGGTTTTGCATTACATTTGTATTTCCAAGCCTTAGCTTGGTGGTGAACCCATCTTTAGTTTATAATCATACCATAGGAAAACCCTATTGCAAGATCTCTTTCTCCTTTGCATACTTTAGATTGAGATCTCTAGGGTTTCCCTTCAATGAAATTATTGTGAAGTGTGTTTGTTCTATGTCATAAACCATAAGAAGAAAATCCATTTTCCATTATTTTAGAGTCTCAATATACCACTTTCTAGCCATTTCCTGTAGATCTTGGCTTACTTGTTGTAGAATCTAGTTTCAGCTCGAAACCCTAAACTAGGACTAAATTTCCCAGTCTGGCATATGAGTCCCAGTTCACATCAAAAGTCAAAATTTTGGGATTGTAGACCTTGTTTTGGACATCTTCAGCCTTACATGTGCACCTCTATTTATCTCCAATTTATTATTCTGATTTGAATTCATTTTCTAGGTTACATAGTTAGATTTACATGTTATTTTCATTTCTTGTCTTTCTAAGCACTTTCTTTGTGGTGAACCCCCTTTTAATCACACTTAAGGAGGCCTTGTAACAATCTCTTTTCCTAGTTGGATCATTAGGTTGACATCTCTAGGGTTTCCTTGAATGAACTAGAGTGAAACAAGACCCCCCCTTATGTGTTCAATCTCCTAAAAGGTGGAGCACTCTATTTCCTATGGTTTATTTTGGGTATGTGCAAGATCACCATGGAAAAAATAGGGCCTTAAATGGCAAAAAATTCAAAAAAATCAGAGTTAGGCAACTTGACGTAAAAATTTGAATAAGTTACCTATATTATTTCAAAAACATGTAACAATAGAATTTGTAGAAAATTAAATGTAATTTCTAAACTACTAGGTTGATTTAAATATAAATCAAATCTATTTAGTGAAATTTTAAAATTTTAATGCAATAGTACTTAAATTTTAGGGAAAAAATAAGTAGGTGTCTATCTAACCACCCTAACCATAATAAAATGATAATATTTTTTTATAAGATTTTAGATATAAGTAGAGGAATCATGTCCCGATGTGACGCATATTATTTTGTATTTTTTTTCCAAGTAAATAATTAAGTTTGATTTTTTTATTACAACTTTTAAAAAATATAAAAACTTGTATGTCCTACCACCTTAACTTGGTCAAAACTTCATGAAATTCAACTTTTTTAATCCCATAGTATGCGAAGCATAGAATGTGACACATGTTTTGGATTCAAAAAATGTGATACTATTTGAAAGTTATAGATGCTTTTCAATCAGCCTATCAATCAGGACTTTAGTTGTAATTCAAATAGAAAATGAATAATAATTATTTATTAAATTCAAAGTAAAGTATAATTTATACTGGTGGAAAGCTAATAATCTCCTTTAAAAAACTTTTTTGTTTCATCAATTTTGGCTAAAAAAAAATCGTCAGCCACATACCCTACACATACCCATCATATCACCACTTTTTGGCCCATCATGATCCTGTACATACCCTTTCTGTGAACGTGACCTTTAGACACCTTATTTTTTATTTGTAGTGCATTTCAATCCTATATCTAGATTACATTAACTTTGCATTAGGTCTTGTATTAGTTAATGTGCATTTAGGGCTTCTAAATCTTTCATTAGTGAAAAGTGCATATAGGTTGTATCTTTACATCTCAAATCATTCAATTTCATTGAAAATTTGTAATTGCAAACATTCAAGATAACAGACAAGTTAGAAACCTGGAAATCAACTCAAAATTTGTTGAATTTAGTGTCAAAACCCTAATCTAGAACTCATTAACCCCTATGGAAGATTTAGTTTTGATATAGGTTATTTTACCTAATTTCTGGGAATTCTATGTTGTGTGTTTTTTTGCATTTAAACCCTTCAAAAACCCTAATTGGGACTCATACACCCCTCTGATCAATTTAGTCTCATATCAAACCTAACTCTAAATTTTATAACATTAAAAACCTTGTTTATGTGCTTTTGTTTACTGTTCTTAGATCTTTGTTTCAAGTTACTAATTTTCTATTTCATTCATTTCATTGGATCTAGCTTAATTTGGTTTCATTTAAAGTGTATTTTTTAATATAAGAATCAAAATTAAAGAATATCATTTATCTTGTGTTCATTGCATTTATCTTGTATTCATTGATTGTCCCTTCCATGAGATTTACAACTTGGTGTCCTATTGCTAATACTATAGTGAGACATAGTTTGAGACTTATGTCATCCTTCGATAACCCACTCGTCATGGATCTTGGGTTATCTAGCTCTTTCACTCATAGTGTTGACACTAGTTCACTAGGTATGGACCATACCCTTGACAACCCTTTACCTTTGAGTAGTGTGACAAGTGTTGAAACAATGGTTGCTAGTGTCCCTCAAGAAAACATAATATAAATCCATGAAAAGTTAGCAAACCTAAAACATCAAGTGATTACTAAAAACATTTCCAGTAGTTTTATTCCTACCATAGATAATATATAGGTCGCATCATTCAAATTGAACAAGAAGTAGAACTTGTGCATAACCTAGCTTAGATTTTTTTAAAACACCTTAACTCAACGATTAGTTGTGCTCAACCTTTGAACAATGTCTAAAGTCAAAGAGGAACTCAAATTCCTCCTCCCACAACCACTACCTCTATTCCTACCTAATCAAGCCTCAAGTTACCACAATGATGCAACCTACTAGTAATGTCTTTCCTACCTCAAGTATTTCCACTAGCAATCCTAGTACCTTTGTGGAATCTCGCATCATATCTCCTACCACTTTACCTCCCATACAAGTATTCCATTCACTTCCCCCTCAAATACATATACACCTCCATCTCAAAATACGACCAATGATGCCATCCTTAATGAACTTTTCCAAAAAAAATTATCCCTTCAATGACAAATTTTCACCATAAACCAAAACCAAAATGGCCAACCATCATACTATGTCAAAATTAATCCCTTATCCTTAGAGATACTAAGAACGTTGATACCACAAGGTCTAGAGATTCCTAGGTTTGAGAAATATGGAGGAAAAGGAGATCATTCTAACCATGTTTCTGCTTACACCACCTTATGTAGTGACTTTGTCCTTGAGGATAAGCTCTTGGCTATGCTTTTCCATAGGTCCTTGAAAAATACTGCTATAGAATTGTTTTCAATGTTACCAAATAACTCAATTCATTCATTCAATGAACTTGTTGAGGCCTTTATTAACCATTTCCAAGTGCACATGACTCCTAAGATGACCTTAGCTAATTTGATGAGATGCAAGCAAAAGGATGATGAAAAGGTTATTGACTTCATTTCACACTACCAAATGCTTTAATTCCCAAATCAACGTAAAGATTCTTGATCCTCACCTTCAACGAATTTTCATTGAGAACTTACAAAATAAGATGCAAGATAAGCTTGGCATGATGAAATTTCCCTCCTTCGTACACTTGTGTACTTCCCTTCGTGGTTATCAAAACTCGGTTAGTAGTCATGAAACAAAATTCACTTCTAGCCATCCTAAAAAATTCAAATCCACAAATCAAAATAATTATCAACCTTTTAGAAAATAGAATAAAGGATTTCTTCAACTAAACCCCCCTCAACCAACTCAACAGGTTGGTACCCAAGTGGCTGCTATAAAGAAGACAAATCCTTTTACATTTGGGGATCCAGTTAGACAATTTTCTCCCTTACCTGATACCCTCCATAACACAATGTTACAACTTCTAGAATAGAAAATGATCTCCTTACCTCTTGTAAGAACTCCTGATCCTAGTAAGCTTTTACCTCCAAAATTTAGATCAAATTCCTACTATCATTATCACTGACAAAATGGACATGATATGAAACATTGTAAGTTTCTTAAACATCTTATGCAAGAACTCATTGATTCTAATCGACTTCAAATTGGAGGTGTTAATGATCAAGGAAGTAATTACATTCCCCCTCCCAACCAAAACTTGAAAATCTTTACCAACCCTATGCCAAATCATAATTTTTCAAAGCTAGTGAAACTAAGAAGAAAAATGTGATGAATTTAACATGGATGATGACAACATGGATACTAATGAACAAAATCATATGAATGATATGGTTTTATTTATCAAAATTCAACCTCGTAAGGGTCAAACTAAAAGAATTGATAAAATGCATAATGGTTTTTCCCTCCCTATGATGGCATTGATCACCCTTCCTCTATAAATTGGACCAAAACAACTATATGTCTCATTCTCCATCATCTCGACGTCCGATCAATTCCATATAGTGAAGCTTGGTTATCCATGGCTATGCTCCATGAAATTCATCTCGTTGATCGTGCATAAATTTTTAAAGTTTCCCTTTGATAATGAAATATTTACTATGCACCATAATGGCTTTAATCTTGTGTCTTCCTGTGGGAACTTTTCATTGAATTTATTTTGGCCCAAGCCTACAAAACCTATTAAACCTTGTGAGGACTTATTTTTCAAATCCTATAAAAATTTTAAGGCAAAATGCATAGCAGAACAATCACTTCAAAACATTCCTCAACCCATGATTGAGCCTCTTATCCTTGAATAAATGATAATTGAACCAAAAGACCTTCCAAATAACCAAGACAAACCTAAGACAGATCCTTTCCCTATCTCCTACAAATGACCAAGACACAACCAAAACAATTTTGTCATGCCCCCTAAGATAAACCAAGTTTACAAAACTAAAGAGAAAGTGGTTGAACATCCTTCTATAGTTCCTTTCGTTCTTCCCCTAAGAGAAGAAAACAAACCTATGGTTGATAAACCCACTCCTACACAAATGCAACTTGAAAATCATACTAAAAGAAACATAAATGCTAGAGAGTGTAGGCATAGACATCGTGCTATTGCTCAAAGGTTAAATAAAGAGAAAAAATAAATAACATCCAAACTTGGTTGAACCAATTCATGATGATTCTGCTTCCTTTCCACAACAAAAAGATCTTATATCACAACTGCAACAAGAGCTAAATCCTTCTTTAGACATTATCATTCGACCTCATGTTGTGATTAACTTGGATGATGATGATGAGATTATTAAAATTGATGAGGAAGTACATAATGAGTTGAATATGTTATTTTCCTCTTCTATGAGCTTAAATGACAATTCGCCTAGTTCGACACTTGCTATTGTCCCTTTTGCTAGTTGTCTACCTTCCATGTATGATGAACAAGATTGGGATGCAAAGGACCTACTAATAGGTTGACTCACGTGTTTCGTACTAGTCTTTTCTTTATTTTATTTTTCATGTTTCTTTTATGTGATTGCATGTGTGTAATGTGATCCCCCGTACTATTCTATTTTATATATCTCTCTTTGTGGCATTTCTCTATTTGTATCTACATTCTTCTATACGTTATAAAACCTTTATCTTTTCCTTGTCTTGTGTTTTCCTTTTGGGGATGATGCAAGGCATCGAGACATTTAGGTTTCTTCCATGTTGAACCAAAAGCTTTTTCTTTTTTTTCACTCTCTTTGTATCATTCTTCCCATTACATGAGTATTTGGGGAATGATGATAGTTTCGAGCTCTCTAAAAAACATTGTAGCAAAGACATACTGACCTTGAATCCGTGGATCCCTTATGTGTTATTTTAGGATTTCAGTTTGGGGGAAACCCCTTTTCATGATATAGATTCATTTGGAAACATATGACTTGGAATAGGGCTTTCCAAATAAGCTCTCATGTCCTCTTTATTTTTAGCATTTATCATTTGCTACTTTAAAGTAATTGCTCATAGAATGGTTTTTAGCAATTTCTTTAAATTGGAGGCATACATTGGCATTATTCTTTCACATTTAAATTAGAACTTATGTTTCATTGTGTGGTATTCTTACTTCATGTGATGTGTCTTTGTCTTTGTGGTGACATTGAGCGTGATGTCCTTCAAAAGTGTGATCTCTCTTAACATATTATATTCCACTTAGTGGATTGATGTGACAATGCATTCCCTAAGTTGTGAATCTTCTATTCTTCAATTGGTCCTCTCTTGGAAAAATTATGCATGATTTTCCCTAAGTTAATACCTTACATGAACAAAGAAAAACCCCTTTGAATGTACCTTGCACTATTTCACATTTACAATAATCGTTAACACACTTTGCTTGCCAATGGAGCCATCCTGTTTGTTCATGGGTGTCAAGAATATGCATTTTTGCTTGCCTCATGAATCCTACTATTCATGTTGTGTGGCACCTTATCAAATTTATCAGGAGGTATAGCTTTGGTATGGTTAGTGTATGGGAGTCGAACTTATGTGTGACTTTCCCATAGCCACGCGCTTGTGTGTGTGAGCACATACCGGCCGCATGCGTTTGTGTCTCACCTTTCTAGGGGCTCACCTAGTGGATGGCCTAAGGTTCCACTATCCCTTGTGAGTGTGTGTTTGGTTTGCATAGTGGACACCACATTCCACTTGTAAACATTTTTTGGACAAACAACTTAGATCTGATCCACATCGTGTTGGAAAAATGGTCAAGGCTTGATCTACCCTTTGTTTTTTATTTATTCTTTATGTCTTTGGCAGTGTATGCTTGAATCTTGTTGTTGCTTCATACATCATTCACATGTGTGTTCTTTTGTACCTATGATGGTTTTCCATAAGATCTTGGTCTTGGGTACTTGATTATCCCTCTTGATCGTTGTCGTTCTATCTTACTAGTATTAGTACACTTGGACCCCTCTTGATGTGATTGTGTCTACTTTAGTGTGAGTTTGAAGAAATTTCTTCCTCTCACTAAAGTGGGGGCTAAATGTAGTGTATAAAAATGTATCCCTTTACATATTCACACTTTTTTGGGCTCTCCCTGCTAAAATTGGGCTTCTTTATGCCTTATTTGGTCCTATTTTGCATCTACAAGCCTAATTAAATGGATTTTTTTGAGGATAATCCTAATACATCAAATAACCAATCATAATTTAATTATTTTGGGTTATTTGTCCAAGATTTAGTGATTTGGGGCTCATACACCACCTTGGGAATATGCATCCCACCTAAGTCTTGGGGCCTAATCCTAAATATGACATTGAACTTGACATTTCTTAAAATTTATGTCCCACGCTTAGGCTACTGGGACTAATACACCCCAACTAGCATATGAGTACCACTTTTTTATGGACCTATTTTGAATTCAATTCATCATAGGATTTTATTCTCCTAGATCTAATGTCAGTTTGTAGTGTTGTAATTTTGAGAAATTTGGAATAAACAAGTATAAATATAAGGATATTTCACATATTTTCTCGTAGCAAGTTTTGAGATCAAGTATTTTAGAAAATTTATGATCAAGAGATCTTTCAAGAGCATTCAAGAGTTGATTATTAAGAATTTTGAAGCTATATTCAAGAATCAAGCATCATGTCAAAGTCTCCATGCATCATGTGTGTTTTTGAACTAACATTTGTGATATAGGTTTTCATGATTCAAGAAAGAATTCAAAGACACTATCTCATATCAAGATCAAGAGTCAAGATCTACATGATGGAAAACAAATCACTAAGAGGGGGGTGAATCAGTGATTTATGAAAACCACAATTTTTTAATTGTGTGTTCACTATTAAAACCAAGAAAACAAATGACAATTTTAGAAGCAGACTTGACTTGGGCATCAACTAAGCATATGAATAAGACATTGAAAGAGTTTTCACTTGGATAGAAATTCATGACATTAACTGGACAGTTTCAGTATAAACATTTGCAAGAATGTAAAAAAAACCATTCAACATTAAACTAATGAGGAAAAACATAACAATCTTGCAATACTATCATAACAAATCAATGACACAATAATACAATGGATTTGGTGAGTGGAAAACCCTCTTGGGGTAGAAAAACCACTCCAAAATGATACCCTATTGGCTTAAATAAAACCTCTATTTACAATGCCTTGTAGGCAGAGTTTAGAGCACCGGCTTTAGGAGCACCAACCCCTCACAGATTTAGGAACACCCATTCCAAGGAGCACCAACCCCTTACAAATTTAGAGCACCAACTCTACTACAATGCACTACAATTATAGCATCCTATCAAAACCCTAAAAGTGTAGATTTTGCAACTCTAGAATTTTAATAGAAGACTAAGAATATCTACAATAAGCTCATTGAAGAATTTTGTATGAGAATGACATCTTCCTAAAATACAATAATATGATAATTATAGTAAATATTTTCAATGTAGTACAACTTTTACTCAATGTGTCTAAAACTTCACATTCCTCTCTCAAGAACTCATCTTTTAAAGATATTCAATACTACCAATTGTTGTACACAAATCTGTTAGAGATAAGTCTTATAATGTCATCTTCTTCTTTTTGTTACCCAAATAAAAACCTAGAATCGTCTTTTTAAAGCCACTATGAATGAGCAGTTTCAACAACTGAAAACCATCTCGAGTTAGGGTTACCTGACCTTTCAACTAATATTATTCAATTTGAGCAAGAAATATAATCTCAAGTAACAAACTTAAAAGAAATTGTCAGAAACCACATAAGGGTTTACATGATACCCAATAACTGAAACCCTCGTTAATCATAGAACCCATAACTATCAAATGATAGAACATAAAATAGTTTCATTCTTTGTTTTTCAAAACAATTGAACTCTCAAATATTCATCAAAATTCAAGATAATTGTTTCCTTTAACCGATTGCATTTAACCCGTCATTTGTTTGTAAATAAATATCCAAGGGTTTGAATAAAACTAATCACCGAACCTTCATTCTTAATACCTTAGAAAACATCGTGATAAAGCTCGTAAAACAATGTGTTAACCGTAATACCTATTCAGGGGGGAATGAAATCAAATAAAAACTAGAGGAACCATTAAAAACCTCCAAACCAAAGATCTCCATCTGTTACCTTCCAACTTCCTTAGTCAACACTCTATCTTCTTCCACTGTCAAGCTCAGAAATTTGCTAAAACATCTTCACGATGGCAGTTGGAGTTTCACATTTTCCACATTGAAAAAATAATAAATATTCCCTAAAATGTCCTCAAGTCTTTTGAAGATTTTTCAAACAAAAAACATCATTTGAAATATGCACATAATGATGTCTTTAGAATCCGCTGACAAATGTTCGAAATGACCAAAGACTATGCATTGAAACCATATTGTTGTCATTGCCAAGTGGCTTTATAAAAGGTCAAAAACTTTATAATTATAACCGCCAATGTCACATGTGAAATGTGATCAAAACATAAGCAACAAACCAACTTTAATATGCCCGACTCCTTCAATGTTTAGCATGCCCAACAAGGGCTTGATTTTCTTTGCTTAATAAAAAATTTATATAGTTTTTACCTTTATAGGTCCGATGAATTGATCTCCATTTTATAATGGTTTTGCAACTCTAAAATCCAAGTAACTTTGAAATAACATGTGCTAGGAATAAAAAACCTCTTTAGAGCCCTTCAAGTCAATATATAATAAGGTGACCAAAATATATTTCATAAGCTCAATGTAGTCGGTATTGACTACCATTGTCTATGCACAAAGTCTAAATGAATTTAGACTTGCCAACAAAAATCATCACCACTAAGAGCTCGAAAACTTTCTTCATACCTTGGAGACAATGTGATCAAATACAAAGAGCCTTGTCTCAAAGTATTCTACCTTATACACCAAACCATGATAAGCCAACTAATTTATTATTGTAATGATATAAAACATATGCCTTGTATGCCCTGATCTACTCATACTAAAAACAAAACTCTATCATAAAGTGTCATAAACTTGTATAATGCCATATACCTATGAAAAAATGAATCAAAGACCTATAACTATAGCATGTGACTGCAAATCAACTGAGAAATCAATGTGAATTCCAAAGCACTACATAATAAATGTTGACATTTTTGACATCAAGGATATAGATCACAAAACATTTTGACATCAAGGATAAACCACAAAACAACTGAAAGCCAACACTACATTCATGCTAGACATTTCACACAAGATTGCAAACTTTTATTCAAGGTTTTGGTGAGTTGCAACATCACATTTGTTCATTCATCATTCCTTCTTGTTATTCCATTTCATTTTGAGGTTTGATTACCAAAGCAAGGTTTGACCAAGGAAATCCCCTATCCACTAACAAATCAACATTTTTCTCCCTCTCCATGTGTGATTGCAGATCTAGGTGTCTTAAGGCTTGAAGATCCTTTGAAGAAAAAGTTTCAAGATTGAAGAAAGTTGTCAAAGTTGTCAAGAAGTTTTCATCTTCATGAAAAGTTACCTACAAGCTAGAATTCAATGTTTCAAAATCAAAGATCATACAGGAGAAGAGCTACATAAGATCACTAGAGGATACCATATTTTCAGCCAAAACTTGATACTAGGACTAAATCGCCACCTTGGGCATATGAGTCCCAGTCTACCACTTTTCATCCATTCCTTGTAGATCATGGTTTACCAATTGTAGATTCCAGTTTTAGCCTGAAACCATAAATTGGGACTAAATCACCCAGTCTAGCATATGATTCCTAGTTCACATCAAGTGTCAGAATTCTAGGATTATAAACCCTTATTTGGACATCTTTAGTCTTCCAGGTGCACCTTTGTTTATCTCCAGTATATTATTCTAATTTGAGTTCATTTTATAGGTTACATAGTTAAAGATTTGCATGTTATTTTCATTTCTTGTCTTTCTAAGCATTTTCTTAGTGGTGAACCCATTTTTAATCACACCCAAGGAGACCTTGTAGCAATCTCTTTTCCTAATTGGATCATTAGGTTGAGATCTCTAGGGTTTCCTTGAATGAACTAAGAGTTAAATAGGACCCCCTTGTGTGTTCCATCTCCTAAAAGGTGGAGCACCCTATTTCCTTCAATTCAAGAAGGTTACTATAAATATTCCTACTGAAGGGGAGAAAGGATTGGTTGAAGATTCTAGTAGTGGTAAAGTGGAAAGGAGGTTAGCTCAATTGGCTAGTCAAAATGTTAAAGAAAATGTTTTTTCTTTTGAAGAGTAGGATGATGGGTTGTCAAACGAAAAATATATCCC
>VDFB02105785.1:351793913-351816509 GCA_007258455.2 Sequoia sempervirens
AAATCTACAAAGATATTCACCCATTGTCTAGTTCCAATGAAAAACCCTGTATATGGCTAAAAACAAGAATGTTACTAATTATGGTGTAGTTGATGTGAAATTTGTGATAAACACTCCACCAAAAGAAAATACACAATAAAAAAATAATCAACAAACTATTAACAATGCCAATCCTCCATGTTTCTAGACCACCATCGAGGAAAAACAACTATCAACCATGACGCAAATATACACCCTTGGGGGAACCTATCTATTGATCACAATATTAGTTGCACACCAAAAGTGTAGATAAATCCTCACAGATAGACCACGGGAACCTATCTTTACTTGAAAAACTGAACTAAGACAACCTAAATCTCAAGCTGACTTAGCTTAATCCCAAGGCTCGTTTATGTCAGGTCTTGACCATCCTAGGTTTACATCAAGGTTCATTGTGATAATGTTGTTAATCACGAGGGGTAAATGGTAATTTCCAATTCTCAGAGAAATCATAAGGATCGATAAAAGATATTCTCAGTCAGGTCATCAGAAATTTCATGAAATCAACAGATTTGCAATAATATTTCATGAATTTCAAACAAATTTTCTATCACTTAAGTAAATTTAGCTTTAAGCAATTAGCAATATTATGGAAACGAAATATTTACAATAAAATTTCCATTGATTTATATATTTTTTGAAACATTTTTTGAAAGTTAACATATATTCTAAAATAAAGCATCAAAAATACTTGAAAAAGAAAAATTGCTCCCAGGTATTATCCATGCATACCCCAAGAATTAACCAAATCAAAGAAAACCATTCTGTACCTCACCAGATTGCTTCATAGCTAGGCATAGAATGATGTGAGATTTTAAAGAAAGGGAGGTTTATTTGGACACCGGGTAGGTTCTGTATGCACCCTTAAACAATGCAGCATATAGTCTTGTCTAGCTAAACAAACAACCAACTACAAAATATTTGATACCAAGTGGTAGCTTTCAAATTAGCTTTGATATTGATTAGCTTCTATGTGCATACAAGTTTTTAATTTGGAATGATTTAGAAAATAGGAAAAAAGAACAAAACTTAAAGAAGTTTTGGCTCTTCTAACATCCAAAACTTCTAAACTTAACTTAAAATGAAACACCACCTAGCCTTCTATAAGAACAAGGCACAAGGAAGATAATACAAATAAATGAGAGGAAATACAAGGGATGAATCACAACAAGGTACATGGAATATGACAACTGGTAGGAGAATTGTTGACAAAGTCAACAGATGTCAACCTTCTTTAGCACATTAGTTCCTTTTGATATTTTCATCTTTATTTCATTAGGGTTCCATCTTGGAACCAAACAAACCCACCAAACAATATGTAATAACTTCCCATACATTCAGAATGATTAAGTGAACCCTTTGTTCCTACATTCAAATTCAGATTTAGATGAAACATTCCCAAAATTGAATAACCTTGGGGATGAGCACACTCCTTCGTCACATGTGTAATACCAAGGCTTTCGGTTTCCCAGTACCCTGTGCTTCTGTGCAACAAATTTGTCTTTGCATGAGCTTCCAAAGCATACTATTGAACTTGGTAACACCATCGCATTTTCCCACAACCTAAGTTTTTCTGACTGTTCATACCTAAATGTTGCATTGCAATCTACTTCTACAAACAAAAATTCCATACATTAAATCCCCTTTAAAATATTCATAAAACTCCCATGAAAAGAAAACCATCTCTAATAAATCATGTTAAACACATCATAAATATCACACTTTTAAAATCATATTCTCACATAATTATTCCTCTTTTAGTCAAGTTATCGGACCTTCGGACCCTCAAGAAAACTTAAAATTTTAACTGTAACTCAACATTATTACCCAATACCTGGTACCTGATACTTCAGCTTGTACCAATAAATTTTCTTGAACCTCATATTTCATTGGAACCTCCATGCTTTCCCAGACCTTTTCTCCCAAACTGGAACACTTCACTCGAATCCTTGCATTAACACTTTTACTTTTTTGGCATTCTAGTACCCGATGCCCGATACCTGGTACACTTGAATCACGAAGTATTCCAAAAAATTCCTTTTGACTTTAACTTCCGGCGATCTCTTCAACTATCTATCACCTACCATAAATGTTAGTTTTCACTTGGGTCCCCAATTCTTACAGTCTTGGGGCATGTTGTGAGACCACACAACAACTTGCAACCAATAAAACCAAATTTAAAAGAAACTTAGGATTAAATCACCTACTAAAAATTATAACTTATACATATTTTCAAACAACAAATCTTTACCTTTACCTGGATTCTAACATAAAGACAATTAAACTTCTCCAGAAAGTATCAATGTGTGCTTTGATTAATTCTAGTTTCTGAAACTTGGTGAAAAAATTATTTCATTGACATTGAACTACATAATTTAATAATCCTACAAAGCCAACCATGGATAAAGCCTTGCTACCAATCAAGCGTCCATAGCCCCAGTGAGGTTATCTATGTAATTCCCCCAAAAATAGCTCTACTGCCAATTAGGTATCCATAGCCCTGGTAGAGATATTTGGATAGCCTAAAGAGTTGAATTTTTCTCTTTGTATATTTCATTGATGCTCTTTTTTTTTAATATTTCAATGTAAGCCCATGTGCTTCAACTTGCAGCCAATGAATCTTGCTATTAGGTTGGGAATTACAATGGCAGCGAAGATTCCATTTTGATTTTGCATTCAATGCAAATCTCTTCATCATTTCACCAATTCCTAGAAACTCATTTAATTATTCCCTATAAGGTGTGACTTTCTAGCTAAATTTTACCACCCTTATGCCAAATCCTAGCTAACTGTAATTCGTTATCTATTAAAAAATATGCACAAGTTAAAATTTAGCAACAATAATTTCAATCGCCAAATTAAATCTAAATTTAGAACTATCAGTTACACCCTTCCATTTTAATTCTATATGGAAATCGCTAAAATAATTGGCTAGCAATTTTGATTTGATGGTGTTGCACCACATTAATGCATCAGAGGTGTCATGATGACACTTAATTATGACCATAATACTTTGCATTTAATTCGCATGCCTTAACATGCACATATTATTTATTTTCAATTCCTAGATGTTGACCTTACTGGCTTGATTAATATGTCTCAATAAAACATAATGAAATTACCACCATTAATTTTGAAATCTTTAATTTTCTTGATTCGTGATCTTCATACTGGAAAACTTTGAAAGAATGGCCACCAATTCTATGAGAATTAATTAGATTTAACATTTTTCTCTGGAGAAACTTGTTTGGTTGCCAACTCAACTTGCATTTTCCAATACTTTGATCTAGGAAACTATGTACCACATATTTCTCATGGTTTTCTATAAATTCTACACTTCTCTTTCAAATTCTTCACATCTTTTATTTTCTCAATTATCATTTCACTTTTCCGCTCTACTTGTGCTTTCTTGCTTCTAGGCCATGGACACTCCAATTTTCCTAGCCTGCGTTCACTGCCAAAATGGCTTCATGGGTTGCATTACTACCCAATGGCTTAACAATGTTTTCTTTCTTTAGACTCTCGACTTTATTGCACCAAATTTGCACCTAGCCCTCGGTGAAGCTTTTGCAGAATCTAGAGCATATTTTCGGCTAAATTCATACTTGGCTTCATGGTTCATAGCCTAACTCCTAGATCTTGGGCTTTCTATTGAAGAAGTTCACATGGCTATAAACATGATAGTGTGGCTTGATTTCTTTGGGAATTTGGACTATGTCCCATCTGTTGCACACCTGGCTATCAGAATTCCCTTTGCTAATGGCATTCCTCAGTTCCTAGAATGAGGATAATTAGTTCCTCTCTGTTCATTTTTTAATGATATCCATAACCCTAACTTTGATGTTCACTGGGACAATGCTTACTTGGGATATACTACTCTTATGAATGAAGTGTCCCAAATTGATTAAATGACCACCTTGTTGCTGCAGCTCGGCTCCTTCCTTTTTTCTCTTTTTTTTTGCACTTTTATGATGAGAAATTTTTTATTTCAATGTATATACGAAGTACACACACACATATATTTCTATTTTCGTACTTTAAGCATGTATTTACTATGCATGGTTTCATTTCTTCATTCCACATCACAATATTTTTAGAATATTTCAATTTACTCTCATGTGGGTGTATTAAATTAAGCAAAATTTGTTAATGTTGAAAACAAACCAAAAAGAAAAAAACAAACTATACGAAAAAAACTAACCTAACTAACCAAAATTTAACCTAACGAATGATTAACCCTAACTAAGCAATTTACTTTAATCTTTATCACTATCTTCATAGTATTTTTCGTACAAATTATAGTTTTCCTATCTTTAAATTCAATTGAATAAACTTCAATCCTCCTAAGTACTGTAACAATGAATTATCTTAGTTTTTTTGTGTTTAACAAATTTAAATTCAAATGCATACTTACCAACAAGTTGGCTCATATGTATGAAAATGACCTCGTGAAAGGTCAATTACCCACACCTTTGTTGATTGCTCCATACTCTACCTTCTTCCAGTCCTAGTTCATGGTTTTATTTTTCACTTTGTTTGGCTCCATGAACGACTATGTTCATTTCTTGATTCTCCTCCTCTCTAAGATTCTTCGAGTCTTTGGTCCTTTTTGCACTTTTTACTTTGTTAGACCAAGTAGTAACACAGTTTACATTATCATCGGAGAGAGAGAAACTAAAAACTTGATATTTTGTATTATGCATGAAATCAAGAAAATTTCCCTTTTTAGCTCGTGAATTTTTTGTTAGGAGAAAAAAACATGTGTCTCCCACTCAATTTTCCTAATTTTTGTATTCATTGTCATCTTCCGTGTGTGAAAAGTTCAATGACTCATCACTTTTGTTTTCTCATTCTTGGTGCGCTATTTCCAAGTCTCAATATTCTTTCTCTTTTTCCTGCAAAACTTTAGGATTTTCCTTATGACAATTGTAGTTAATAAACTGACTTGATTTAGTAGTTAATTTTTTAGCATTTTCGGTCTTACTAGGGTCGGGCATTTTCTAAAAAAATTCACTTCTTCTCAGTAACGGTTCCTTTATTTTATCAGTTAAAACCTCTTTCATTAACAAAATTACATTATGTGTGGCCAAACTTACCCTAGTTAGAAAATTTTCACAACCTAGTTCACCATGGCCAATTGTATCATGAATTCTACACTCGGTGACCCTACTGAAGGTGAATAAACTCAAAGGATACAACCTTCGATTAAGGATATCCTGGAGCTTATCAACTTCCATTTTCAGCCTACCGGCTTGCATAGACTGTTGTCTTACAAGCAACTCTCAAACTCGAAACCAATACAACAATATCAATTCCAAATAAAACCAGAGGGAGATGTGAGCCACACTCCTAGCACTCATTCCTATAGATCATGATGTTAGTTTCACACCAATAGTGTAGATAAATCCTCACAAACAGATCGTAGGAACCTATTTTTACTTGAAAGACTAAACCAAGACAACCTAAATCTCAGACTGACTTAGCTTAATCCCAAGGCTCGTTTATGTTAGGTCTTGACCATAGTAGGTGTGCGAACCCCAATCCTAATACCTGCAAAACAATAAGAAGAAACACATTAGATGGTGAAATGCAAGCAAGAACAAGGATTCCCCATGAAATCCATTTACAAAGCTCAAATTAGGAAAGGAAATGAAGAATACAATGAAATGACAACAAAAGAGATTGAATCCTAATTAAACTAGAAAACTCATGATCCCATGGGGGAATTGGTGCCAATTTGATGTGAAAATTGGCCCTTTCCCAATTCCTATGATGCAAGATTGATGTGTGATGATAATTGATCCACTTTGTTGATGCTTGATGAGTGCTCCAATGGAAAAACCTGCATAACCTAGCTAAGATTCAATGATAATGGATGGAATTTGCTAAATATTTGAGCATAGTAAGTTTACTCAAATTGTGGATGATAGAAGGAGGAGATTAGCCTCTTATTTATAGATGAGATTGAAGGATGAATGTTCAAAATAGATCAATGTGGGACTAAGAATTAGCCAATGGAAAAGTTCCACTTATCAACCTATGAGTGGATGGAGGATGTGCAAGTTTTGAAGAATATGCAAAGAGGGGGGAGATTCAAATTCAAAATATGGCTTGAAGGATGAGGTGAAAGGTGAAGCAAATACACATGGCTCAAGAAAAGGACATGTAATAGATTTTAAATGCTTTGTTGGAAGGGACAAGTCCTTTTGGAGGGAGATTTCAAATTTGAGGAATATTCCATCTTTGATGCTTTTTTTGAATGAAAATAGATGATTTATAAATCAATTAAATTGATTTTCATGTGCAAGTTGAAAAATCTAGAGGATTTGAGTGATTAAGATTAAATTAATCAAGATTTGATTAATTTAAGAGGAGATTAGGTGATTTGACTATTTGATTTAGATTTGTGGGTTGAAATAAATAAAAAAGAGATGAAAATGATTAAGAACTAGTTAAATAAATATTTTGATTTATTTAACCAAAGGGGGTGATGTTAGATTAAATTAGATAAATGTTTGATTTATTTAATTTAATTAGATGAACTTTAGAGATTTAATCAAATAATATGGATTATTTAACTAAATAAAGATAGGAAGATGAAATGACCTAGCTAATTACACAGAGACAATGATTTAATTAAATCTAGGGATTTATTTAATTAAAAGGAGAATTATGATGACTTTAATCAAATATGGCTATTTGATTAAATGGTTAGATAGAGGGATAATTCAAGATGAGGCGATGTTAGTAGATTAGGATTGAGTGTGTGATATCAATCTGTATATTTTCTATGTCTACATTTTTCCCCTCTTTGAAGCGATACACTTGTTGCGTTGGTTCAAAGAAGAAACTGGCTTGTTCAAAATTTAAAAAAAAAATGATTTTTCGGATGCCCCACTGTTGCCCCAATGAGAAGAATTATGCTGGTATACTACCCCCTCAAGAGATCGAGTGAAAATACTAATTTTTGATCGAGATCGTGATAAAATGTGAGAGGAGTGGTTCTACTAATTAGAGGATGAAAGATAATTCTTTAGAAAGATCAGATATTTGACGTAGACAATTTTGATGATGTATAGACAATCATCGACCATGGGTAGCCTCATTTATATTTTGATATATTACACACAGTTGATCCTTATTTGTACCATGACAGTTACATTATTGATGATATAAATGAGATGATTATGATGTTTGGATGATATGATGATGCATGGATGATATGGATGCACATGATATGATATGATATGATGATGCTTTTATGATTATGCAAATAGATGATAAATGTATGGTTTATGAGATGTTTAGAATAACCAATCTATATTATGCAATGATGGGGATGAATGCATGTGGTATGATTAATGCTTTCAATATGATATGATATGCATTATGCAGTATGCTGACGGTTTTGTGGATGCAAGATAGATGCAATGGTGATGATTTATGATTAACTGTCATGGTACCATGTTAGCATAAAAAGCAAGAGATAGAAGAAAATAAGAGATTCCAACAAGACATGAGATGATGATGATGATGATTACTTGCCGAGGAGTTGGGATTTTCAAAGGGCCAATTACCTTATGTTTGATAACACATGTAGGCACGATGCATCAGGGTATAAAGAACCAGGATGGCGTTGTACCTAATGCGATGGACTTTGACTCAACAAACAAATAGGAGTATTCTTGTTCACACTTGACATACGAAAACCTTGCTAGGACGTACCTAACAAAGCAAGTATTCGCCAAGTTATATTACAAGAACGTCCAACAAGCAAAGCAAATAAAAAGATTTAATGATCATTGCCCCATTCCTATCTCTCTAAATCCCTTCATTGGGGACATCATTGAGAGGTCCTTGGAATGAGCGCAATAAGATAAATCAAAAGAAAAGATCAAGTAAACAAACAAGTCAATGTTCTTCATACCTAGATCCAAAGGGATGTTTTTTGTTTAGGATAAGTATCCAAAGTGATATCCAAAATGATGCCCATTGTCGGAACGATATATCTTAGGACATGCATTGTATAGGATGATGATGGGTTGATAAGTTGTTTGATAAGCTGTTGATATAAGGTTGTTTGACATGTTTGAAAATGATCAGGATTTTGATTTTGCATTTAAAATTTTGAAGTTTGCTTTTGATTTTACGTTGAAGCTTTCTTTTGTTGATTGTTGTACTTGTTTCTATTTGTTTTGCCAAAGGGTGAGTGTGATGATTGATTTATTATGGATGATTGATTATTGTGGGTGAAAGCGAGATGGGATGGATGGATTTTTTGGGTTTTTGAATGTTTTTGATCTTTTTGAAATGTTTTGAGGCTATTTTTTGGGTTTTCTAATTTTATGACTGTTTTTGGATTTTTTGATTTTTTTGCGATGTTTTTGGGTTTTCTGAGATTTTATGAATGTTTTTGGATTTTGTGCCTTGGGGGCTGATCAAAGATTAGCCTTGCCTACGTTTAAGCTCAAAGATGACATAGTTCAGATTCCATGTTTTTGACGTTTTCTATTTTTATGAGTGATTTTGGATTTTGATGTGTTTTGGATGTTTTTGGACTTTTTGCACAATTTTGACAACTTGGATATGGATGTGTGTGATGATATCAGTGCTCTATTTAGGATTTTTTTGAAGACCAAGCTAAGGTTGACTAATCAAATCAATGGATTGATGATGATGATAACATTGTTGAGGATGCACACCAATGCAAGGATAGTGTTAAGCAACACAATGATCAGGAAGGATATCCCAAGATTATGGATTGATTGGACTTGATTGATCAGGATTTTGAAGCTTGATTTAGAACAAAATTGTTTTGAATGATTCAATGTGACGTTGAAGCACACATTAGATGTAATTGATATTGATTGTTTGGATTGATGTTCGATGAAAAATGAAGATTGATAAGGAATGTCTTCTCATCAAAATGTGCCATGGGTTAGTGATTTGGATTTTTTCCCACAAGTGGTGGACCAATTTCATTTCAAATTTTCCAATGTTTGGATCACCACATAAGTTGGAGGATATAGATCTAGATTTATTCTCGAAGCAAGATGTAAATATTTGCCCCTAGTGTCTAGAAATGTATGGAATGCAATGTGCGGATGCTCGGATAGGTGTATGGATTGAGGGATATGGATTATCTTGTGATAAGATAAGGTGTTCAGATAAAGAATGCTCATTTGGATAATGCTTCATGGCTCAGATAATGCTGGGTAGGATAGGATCAATGAAAATGACCCATGTCAAGATGTTTACCATAAGCAAGCGTAAAGTATGCACCAAAATTTTACCAAGATCAAGATAATTTGGACTATGGATGCAAATGGATAAAGATGGATTGGATAAATGGTTCATGGATGAATGGATTTATTATGGATGAGATGGATGGAATGTTGTATTTATTATGGATGGGATAAGATGCTTTCACCTGAACTAGCGCACGTAGATGCTCGATTCTACACATGATGCTTGTTTGTCAGGTTTTCATCATGGTACCTACCCAAAGTGCCACCGAAGTGGTTTTCACTAGAGGACGATTTTTTTCTTTACTATTTTCAATCTTTTTTCTTTTTTTTTTGGATTTTCATTTTTATTTTTATTTTTTTGGATTTTTTGAAAGATTTTTAAGCTCATGTTGAACCACCTTGTGGTGTTGATGTAGACACTTCTGTCATAATGTGCCATCGATATCCTACCTGAAGAAGTTTTTTTGCCAAGATACGTGCACTTGAATACAACTTTTGAGATTCCTGATCTGCTTCGTTGATACTAGAGTTGACTTTGTCTTGGTACGCACATCGGGATAGAGTGCCTTTTGAATCCTTATGATGAAGGGTTGTTTCCAATACATGGTTAATGTGAGAATTGGATATCATGCGTGGAGGCATGGATGGAGTTTGTTTAGGGATAAAAGATGGATTGGTTGACAGTTTGGAATTTTTGACTCTCCAAACTTGGGAAGATGAGCAATGATGGGTGGATATTAAAGTGTATATGGAATTAGGACCAACTGCTTGATAAACCTTGTATGTCGCTTGAGAAGCCTTCTTTTTCTTTTGTGGACACCTTTGATGGATATTTTTCCCTTTCTTATTTTTCCCCATAGTTTCTTTGAATAATGGAGTTTGATAGGGATAATCTTTCTTTGTATTCTTTGGTATCCATGTGTATTTGATTTGTCCATTATTCTTCTTTGCTTCTTTTTCTTTGATAATGTTAATTTTGCTTTGATTCAAATCTTTCTTTTGATGTTGGTCCCAATTCGTGGATGGGGTGATGGGTGGATGAAGATTCATGACGTGGTTGGTTGTAGTATTGGCACTTGTTTCATCATAAGGAGTCTTTGTGCTCCCTATGTTGACATTTTCTTGAGACATAGTTGCCCCCAGTATTGTGGAAGTATTACCTTCATGCTTTGATTTTTCCTATTCTAAGAGCTCTTGTTTAGAATGCATTCTCTAATAAATAACCACTGCAGATGATGTTATTTCCATTTGTTGCTCTGCTAACTCTGGAATGTCCTATTTTGTCTGACCTATTTCTTTGAGTGGATAATGTTGGATATCTTCATACATGATGTCCTCAGTTTGAATTAGGGATATATCTAATCCTAATGTTGACAACTCAGTTTGACTGTAGGAATCAATAACTTGCTCTTTTTGTGTAATGAAATCCTCCTCTAAATGAAGATCATCGACATGTCCATCCACAGAAAGCATCTCATGGGTAGATGGAGTATGTGCTATATGGATATGATCATCTTGTATATATAGGCGAGTATCCATTAGATTATTGTAGTAACTTAGGGATACAAATTCTTGATCTTGAATGATTTCATAATTGCTTTCAACATGCTTTGGATCAAGTTCTTGAAATGGGTCAATTTCAAAGGATGGATTGCTTACAAAGGGTTCTTGGATATCTTCATAATTAGGCATGGGAAGTGGCTCAATATCCTCTTGATCTTTGAGTGAATTGGGATCAAGTGTTGAGTTGAATATTACTTCAATACCGGCAATCATGAGGTCGAAGGATGTCAATATGTCTTGGAAAGGACCATTGCTAGACTTTGGTGAGAGATGTTGATCATGCTTTAGAATAAATTCTTGAGATATGCCCTCTAACTCATTAGGTGATGTAGAGACATTTTCAACATGATCATTGGTCGATGGACCATTGATTACATGATCAAATATTGTTAACTCTCCTTGAAATAGATCATTGTCAGATATTGTTGAGGGATTCTTATCATGATCAAAAAGTGACTCTTGATGTATGTTGATTTGATCTTTGGATGAGGAAGAAATATCTTCCATGTGTTCGTTGACTTGGATCGATACATGGAGTCATTAACATTTTGTTGGGATTTTGAACAACATTTTCTTGTTGGGCTTGGTATTGGGCTTGACCTTGCGCTTGCACTTGAGCCTGGGTTTGTGCTTGTTGGGCTTGTAGTGTGGCTTGGTAAACTTGAGCAGCTAGTTGTACAGCTTGTCAGTTTTGGTTTTGTTGGAGTGCCTTCTGATAAGCAGCCTGTTGAGTGGCTTGCAAAGAAATGTTGTATTGGTTTGATGTGTTTGGTTTGGGTGGTGGTGGTGGCGGAGGTGGTTTTGGAATAGTGCTTGTTGTGGTGATAAGAGGTATCTTTGTATTGATGATTGGGATTTGAGTAGTGGATGGTGCGATCGATATGGTTGGTCCTTGAGAGACCATGTTTTGAGGGATGATAGATGATCTGTTGTTTGCTTGTGCTATGGGGATGGTTTCCATCTGTTGTTGCGATATTGATGGCAAGTGGGGAGGGTTTGGTATAATGCCTTGATTGATGGTTGGGGGGATGTTTTGGATGAGCGGTGGTAGTGAAGGTAGCCCCAAACCAAGAGGTGATATGGATGTTAATGAAAAGGGTGGGAGTGGTGGGAGAGTGAGTGGCATGCTCCCTTGGGGAAATGATGATGTTTGATCAAAAATGTCCCTTGGTCCAAATAAGTCACCTTCTCCTTGTGAGGTCATGGGGAAAGAGGTTTGCGGTGTTGCATTAAATAATGATGATGATGGGTCATTGTGAAAGGTGATGGACATATTGGTATGATGGATTTTGAACAACATTCGTGTGATTTGCAAACATATCTATCCAAAATTTTACCAAGTGTGGATTTGAGAAGTTCATGTTTGGTATAGTTGTACTTGGTATATTCTTATTTGGCATGTATGGATTTGGTGGGATAATGTTGTTTTGTTGAAGACTCATGCATTGAGTATTTGGTTGATAGATTTGTAAGTTTGAACTTGGATTTAAATCTACCATTGGAAAAGGTGTTTCAAAATTTAGATTGGGTATACTCACATTTTTTGTGCCATTGAGGTTTGTAGGAGATAATGATCCCATGTATGGATTGTATAAATGTGAGTTTTGAAAATCAATTGGCATTGTAAGGATTTGATAGTTTGGTTGGTTTAGACCACTCATGATGAATGAATCAAGTTTATATTCCATGTTCTTCTTGTGTTTTGACCTTGTTGCAAAAGTGACCCCTAAGATGTTTAGGACCAATGATGAGATGAAGGATGAAAGGAGTGAATGATATGGGTGTTGTTTTTCTTAGGAACTTTGGATCAATGCTAGACTTTAGGATTTGATTTTGATTGGTTTTGATTGGATAATGAACTTGTAAATCTTAAGATGTTGGATGTGATCTTTAGGATAAACTTGTTCAAAGGTGTGCTAATTTAACTAGAGGTATGAGAAAGGATGCATTCACATACTCCTAATTAAACAAGTTGATTTTGATTTGGTTTAAGGATGTACCCAAGTCTAGATAATGATGTTTCCAAAGCTCTAAAGTTGCTTGTGGGATGGGATGATAAATTTTTGAAATGGATGAAGTGTTTGATTTTGATCCTAAATGAACCTAAGAAGGACTTTTTTACAAGGCCAAGGTTTTGAAGAACACATTTTTCCCTTCAAACCAAAAGATCAATGTTTGCTCAAAAGACCATAAGAAAAAAGATACACAAGCACATGTGTGGGGTTCAATTGATTTCATCTTGATTAGTGAATTGCTTTTACCACAAACACTTTATTGATTAGATTTTCAAACTAAATGTCCAATGTCCTAACTTCTTTTCATCCCACAAAGTGCTATGTGGAATTCAAGGAAATCAAGGAAATGGTTACCTATTGTTTATCTTTAGTAGGTAAATTGAGATGTAAGTTCAAGTGTTTAGAAACCTCTAAGGATGTGAATCCCAAGAGCAAGAAATAACACATGAATTTGGTCAATTGTATTTACCTCCTAAAGGGTTTGAAGTTTTGATGATGATGTTTAAGTTTTTGTTTCCAAGATTTTTTCAAACAAGAAAAGCATTTTGTAACCAAGAATAAGTACAACCCTATGGATATGAAAGGCAATATTTGTTGAGTCCCCACTTGGACAAGTCCAACTACGCTTATCTTTAGTGAATGGTTAAATGCTTGACCACACTAGCTCCCCTCCATGGCACTCACTTATACGCGGCAGCCAAGCATCAACACCCATGAAACTCCCATGGAATTCTTTCCATTTCTAATAAAAGATCATAAAAGTGTGGGGGGGCAGCTTCAGAATGACCGTTCTTGCACCAACAAATAGATCAAGGATTTTGGCAATTCTAAAACATGGGTTTTAATTAGGACTTTCCATTTGTGGAGATTGACCCATATGGGGAGAGTCCCTTTTCAGATCCATCTCGTTAGAGCCAACCATGTGATATTGGCATTTATTCCAATACCCACATTTATATCCCGGTTGGAAATACTCTTGGCTTTAGAGTGTTACCAATTGAGTCATTCCCTTGGGTGAGTACTTTTTCCACAAGGCAGGCCCTCTAAGATAAACAAAAGTGAGTAAAGGCAATATCTGTAACTCGATCAATCTTTGTTTGCAACACAAAGAGAGAGAATGTACACAATAATGCTCTACTCCCACTCGCACAATGTTTTGTTCAATTTTAAACCCAAAATGAAGTGTGGAGGTGATTGCTTTATCTCAACCTAAAATCACAAAAAAAGGCCTTTTGATTCTCAAGATCGCTATAAAGCGCGAGAGAAGCGCATATGTCCTTCTTTAATGAAGTTAGTTTAAGTAATCTATCATGAAGACAAAGTTGCACTTGTTCATTTTAGAGCCACAAAGCAATTGTGAGTTCTTTTTAAAGCACCAAAGGATGAATGAGAGTTGTTTTGTTCAATTGTTAACCAAAAAACAAACTCTAGTAAGTTGTAGTCCTAATGTTCATTTTAAGCCTTTGCAAAAAATGAAAAGATTCTTTTTAAAAGCCCAAACAAAATTAGTATCCTAAGCAAGAAGAGATAACGGTTTCCTAAGAGTGTTAATCAAACACTAAAGTGTTTAAAAGCACTTTGATTTTGTGAAATACCATCATCATGCTTCTCTTTCTTTTGTTTTTAATTGATCCAACCTACAAGAAAGAAAATCAGTCAAATTCTACAAAACTCAAAGGTTAAAAAGAAGAAAATAGAAGATTAACTTATCATTTGACAAAAGGCATGTGCTAAAATGAAATTCCAACTTTTTACTCCCTGTCAGCGGTGCAACCCGTGACTACGTCGCAGTTTGATTTCTCCAGCGGTGTTGTATAGTGTCGCTTACCAGTCAGCGGTGCTCTATACCCGAACCAGTGAGCTCAAATGTGTCACCCTTTTCACTAGTGTCGTTGTTTAAAATTCAAATTCAAAAATTTTAGGCAGGAAGGCTAAAGCATCGCAGTTTGGACTTTCCAACGGTGCTATATGGCGATGCTGGAGAGCCAGCGGTGCTATATGGTGTCGCTGAGCTTCCAGCGTTGGAATTTTCCTATGCACAAAATAGAAATACATAATTTTTAGAAAAACGTGATTAAAAATGAGATTATGCCCACCTTCTAGCGCCAAATGTGTGAAACCCAATCCTAATACATGCAAAACAATAAGAAGAAACACATTAGATAGTGAAATGCAAGCAAGAACAAGGATTCCCCATGAAATCCATTTACAAAGCTCAAATTAGGAAAGGAAATGAAGAATACAATGAAATGACAACAAAAGAAATTGAATCCTAATTAAACTAGCAAACTCATGATCCCATGGGGGAATTGGTGCCAATTTGATGTGAAAATTGGCCCTTTCCCAATTCCTATGATGCAAGATTGATGTGTGATGATAATTGATCCACTTTTTTGATGCTTGATGAGTGCTCCAATGGAAAATCCTGCATAACCTAGCTAAGATTCAATGATAATGGATGGAATTTGCTAAATATTTGAGCATAGTAAGTTTACTCAAATTGTGGATGATAGAAGGAGGAGATTAGCCTCTTACTTATAGATGAGATTGAAGGATGAATGTCTAAAATAGACCAATGTGGGACTAAGAATTAGCCAATGGCAAAGTGCCACTTATCAACCTATGAGTGGATGGAGGATTTGCAAGTTTTGAAGAATGTGCAAAGAGGGGGGAGATTCAAATTCAAAATATGGCTTGAAGGATGAGGTGAAAGGTGAAGAAAATGCACATGGCTCAAGAAAAGGACATGTAAGAGATTTTAAATGCTTTGTTGGAAGGGATAAGTCCTTTTGGAGGGAGATTTCAAATTTGAGGAATATTCCATTTTTGATGCCTTTTTTTGAATGAAAATAGATGATTTATAAATCAATTAAATTGATTTTCATGTGCAAGTTGCAAAATATAGAGGATTTGAGTAATTAAGATTAAATTAATCAAGATTTGATTAATTTAAGAGGAGATTAGGTGATTTGACTATTTTATTTAGATTTGTGGGTCGAAATAAATCAAAAAGAGATGAAAATGATTAAGACCTAGTTTAATAAATATTTTGATTTATTTAACCAAAGGGGTGATGTTAGATTAAATTAGATAAATGCTTGATTTATTTAATTTAATTAGATGAACTTTAGAGATTTAATCAAATAATATGGATTATTTAACTAAATAAAGATAGGAAGATGAAATGACCTAGCTAATTACACATAAACAATGATTTAATTAAATCAAAGGATTTATTTAATTAAAAGGAGAATTATGATGACTCTAATCAAATAAGGCTATTTGATTAAACGGTTAGATAGAGGGATAATTTAGGATGAGGTGATGTTAGTAGATCAGGATCGAGTGTGCGATATCAATTTGTATATTTTCTATGTCTATAGTAGGTTTGCATCAGGGTTCGTTTTCATAATGTTGTTAATCATGAGGGGTAAATGATAATTTTTTATTCTCAAAGGATTCATAAGAACCGGTAAAAGATATTCTTAGTCCGGTCATCAGACAATTTAATGAAACCAACATATTTGCAATAATATTTCATGAATTTCAAACAACTTTTCTATCACTTAATTAAATTTAGCTTTAAGCATTTAGAAATATTATGGAAACAAAAGATTTGCAATAAAATTTCCATTCATTTATATCTTTTTTGAAACATTTTCTAAAATTTAACATATATTCTAAAATAAAGCATCAAAAATACTTGAAAAGGTAAAATTGCTCCTAGGTATTATCCACACATGCCCCAAGAATTAACCAAATCAAAGAAAACCACTCAATACTTCACCAAATTGCTTCATAGCTAGGCATAGAATCATGTGAGATTTAAAGAAAGGGAGGTTTATTTGGACACTAGGTAGGTTCTATATGCACTCTTAAACAACACAACATACATTCTTGTCCAACTGAACAAAAAACCAACTATAAGATATTTCATACTAGGAAGTAGCTTTCAAATTAGCTTTGATATTGATTAGCTTTTATGTTCATACAAGTTTTTATTCTGTAATGATTCATAAAATAGGAAAAAAGAATAAAACTTAAAGAAGATTTGGCTCTTTCGAAATCCACAAATTTTGAGCTTAACTTTAAATGAAACACCCTCTGGCCTTTTATAAGAACAAGACACAAGGAAGATAAGAAAAATACATGAGAGGAAATCCAAGGGATGAATCACAACAAGGTATGTGGAATATGACAACTAGTAGGAGAATTTCTAACGAAGTCAACAGATGTCACCTTCTTCAACACGTTAATACCTTTTGATATTTTCATCTTTATTTCATCAGGGTTCCATCTTGGAACCAAAACAACCCACCAAAAAATATGTAGGAACTTCCCATACATTCAGAATGATTAAGTGAACCCTTTGTTCCTACATTCAAATTTAGACTTGGATCAAACATTCTTGGAATTGAATAACCCTAGGGCTGAGCACACTCCTTTGTCGCATGTATAATACCAAGGCTTCTAGTTTATTAGCACCTGATGCTTTTGTGCAACAAACTTTGTCATCACATGAGCTTCCAGAGTGTACTATCAAACTTGGTAACACTCGTATTTTCCTACAGCCTAAGTTTGCTTGAATTTCCATACCTAAATGTTGCATCGCAATCTGCTTCTCCTGTAAGCAGAAATTCCACACATTAAATCCCTTTCAAAAAATTCATAAAAATCTCATGAAAACCAAACCATCTCTAATAAATCATCACTTTAAACACATCATAAATATCACACTTTTAAAATCATATTCTTGCATAATTATTCCTCTTTTAGTCGGGTTACTAGACCTTCAAACCCTTGGGAAAACTTAAAGTTTTAACTTTAACTCATTGTTACCCAGTACCTGGTACCCAATACTTCATCTTTTACCAATAAATTTTCTCGAACCTCATAGTTCACCAGAACCTCCATGCTTTCTTAGACCTTTGCTCCCAAACTGGAACACTTCACTTGAAACCCTGCATTAACACTTTTACATTTCTAGTCTTCTGATACCCAGTACACTTGAATCATGAAGTACTCCAAAAAATTCCTTTTGACTTTAACTTTCAATGATCTCTTCAACTAGTTAGCACTTTCCATAAGTGTTATTTTTCACTTGGTTCCCCAATTCTTACAATCTTGGGGTGTGTTGTGAGACCACACAACACTATCAAAATTATCCTATACAAGTTGATTCAATCAAACCTAATAACACTCCTAGACTTTAGAAAATATGATAAACCAAAATTCAAACCTTTATGGTATAAAGATGAAGATCATTGTGAATATCATCAAACCAAAGGAAACAAGACATCAAATTGTATGAGACTCAAAAATATCATCCAAGACATTATTGATCAAGGTGAGGTGAGTATCAATCAACAATCTAGAAATAGTAATCTAGGGATATACAAGACCCTAATGCCCAATCACAATGAAGGTAATGATGTCAGAAAGGGAATGGTTTATAACCAAGTCAATAATACATATAAAATTGTTGTAGGAGCATGTGATTATCAAGTATCTGTAATCATAATACAAGGACTTAATTTTGAGTGTGGAGTTGCCACATGAAGAGGGAAAGTAACCATTCAAGGAGATTCTTTGTAACCAAGCATCCCATCAAGGTCAAAACCTATAGATTATAGTCTATTGGACTAGCTTAAGAAAACCCCTACTCATATTTCCATCTTAGAACTTATGAAGATCTCTCCAACACAAGGAAATCGTAGAAAAAAAATCTTCCAAATCACCATGAAGGAAATCTATTTTGCATCCATTTTCTCAATTTTGTAATAAAATTTAAGTTACTATAGATAATAAGACTTGAATGAATGCTGCCGGTATTGGCATGGTGTGATGGTTTATAGGTGGCATTGTTGTTCTTGCCACCAAGGTTCAAACCCCGTTGGGGTGGTATTGTTGAATGGTTGTATCCGGTTCATAGCTCCGGTCAAAAGCGTTTACCCCTTGAATAAAAAAGACTTGAATGAATGCCATATTAGTAACTAGAGAAAAAAATATCACCATAATCAATTCGCTTGACCTAGAAATATCTCTTCACAACAAGGTTATCCATGTCATTCTTAGCTCTTCCATTAGAAATGATCTTAATTTTGAAAACCCTTTTATAACCATTGGGTTTTCTACCATTAGGAAAATGTACTAAGTCTCATACGTGATTTTTCCTAAATGCAGCCATATCCTCATTCATAATCACTCTCTATGGTTTAGAATAATCCATATGCCTCCTTAGTAATAATATTTTATATGTTAGTAATCAAAGAAAAAGTGCATCTCCAATCAAGAGGTGTACACCTAGTTATTTTATATGTTGAGAAGACCTCCTCAAGAGTTGAGGTGAAGGTTCTACCTCCTCATCAAATTTATCTAATATTTCCTCCTCTTTAGGTCCTTCATGAGATTTTGGTTCAAATTTATTTGTATTAGGGGTATTTGAACTACATATATCTTCTTATCCCCTTCTAACCACAAATTTATGAGAAAATGCTTAATATTTATGAAGTAATATTTTTTCTCTACAAAATTGTTAGTGTAAATAGGTTTATTATCAAACTAATTAGCATCTCACCCTTCGTAGTGTTGAATATGCAATATACTGAGAGGGGGGATGAATAAGTATCCTCTTAAACTTATTGAACAAATACCATCCAATTACTCCAGAGCATATAACAATAAAGATAAGCAAGAGCATGAACATAACATGAAATCTCACAACACATAAACAACAGGTTTTTACATGGAAAACCCAAAATGGGAAAAACCATGGTGAGTGTTAGCTCACAATATAGTATAATCAATTATAAAATATTACAAAAGGTTGGCTCACTACTAGGACTCACTGTCCAAAATGAGAGACTCACTGCCTACAGAAAGAAATGACAAAATGGCTTACAGCCAGAAAATGAACTGATAATGTATACCTAACAAGTGTTGATTCAATTCCTTTGAAGCTCAGTAAATTGATTTAACACACTTCATCATTTTTGCACTTCTTTAGATTCGTATCATCAACATCTTCTTCATCATCTACAATCTCAAAACTATCCAATATATATAGCTAATACATCTGCAAACATCAATAAGGTAGACCTAATTAGATGCAATCCTTATTTGCCCAAAATACCAACTGTCGGCTTCAAGTATTTACAAAATATTTCCAAAGATAATTCAAAAATTTAGCATGATAAAACATTTTGGAATGGACCTAAGATAGTTCACACATACATCTACAACAAAATTAATTCACCATAACACCATCTATCCATTAAGTCAGCCAAAGATAGACCTAATAGCAAAATGCAATAGAATAATGCCAACTCCCTGTACGAGCACCTGAATACATGAGATTATGAACATATGTGCTTCCAACATCCATAGGCTATTTCCAACATCCATAGGCCATTTCACAAAACTGTAAGAAACAATAATCAACAGCAGAGGATTGCGAATCAAAATACTGGAGGATAATAACTACATACCGATTCAGATATTAGATCAAACTTAACCTTGCAGTTGCAACTCATATAACATGGTGACATCAATGACAACACAAAAATAGAAAAATGAGATGTTCTTATTCATTCTTCCAAAAATCTCCCCCTTAGTCATTGATCACAACATGTGCCAAAATTTACAAGACCTCTTATGTACAACACTTCTCCCCATATCACCAGTATTCTCTTCCTATATCACTTTTCACTCCCCCTTTGACATCAAGGACAAAGGGTGGCCCAAAAAGAAATATGAAAACTAAAAAAAAACATTAATCGGAGGATGGTGAGCCTTTCAAAGCTCCTTAAGAATACCTTGCCACACTGATTTACCATTCTCCCAACTTTTCTTTGCAACAATCAACATCATGTTTAGGGATTCCAAATCCACAAAAATTTCCTCTGCATCATTCGGAGTACTAGGAGTCATATTTATCTTCTCAAGTTTCTCTACACTTTCCAAATCATTGGCAACCGCGGTGTACTCCATTCTTACAAGGTCACTTAACTGACCAATTTTTTTGATGATTTCTTCCTTCTACTTCTATAGAATGAAAAATTTATCTCTATGAGCAGAGATGGCATTCCAGGTTGATTTGTCTCTATCCTTAGATGCATTGTAGATACCAAAGACAATAGTCAATTGGGACTCAATGAATTCCATAAGATCTTTAATATTCTGAGTGGCATTTGACCACTTCAAGCAATAAGCAAAGACAACACTTGTTTCAAACTCACAAAACTGTACAACTTCCAGATTCTTCTCAACATTTGTGTGTGCCAAAGCATTCTTGTCATGCAATACCAACAACCTTTTTCTCTTCCAGCTTCTCTTCAACCTCTTGCTTTGTCTTCTCACCAAGTCTAGAGGCATACTCCTTAAAGGATTCCAATAGCAATCTCAGATTCTCTACCAGAGTGAGAGATGTATCTATTGAAGTACCGGGTGTGGCCTCTTGTAATGCTTTAAGAGCATCATCAATAAGCTTTGTCCCTTTCTTATGTGTCTCCATAATCTCTCTTCTACCAGATGCATGCAATGCATCACCCAATACCAACTTATGAAAAGGAGAAATTTTATCTAATTCTGCACTGCCTTGAATCATAGGAAGTTGTAGAAGCTCCAGAGGAATCACTAGCTAGAACCTAATTTGCTTGGATAGCAAGCCTTTTAATACATCATCACCGGAGGAGGATTCTATAGGAGACCTATGAGGTTCTACAACCAGTCTTTGATTTTCTTCATTCTTCCCAGCATATTCCTCATTTTTCTCTTCTTCCTCTTCCTTTTCTTACTCTTCTTCCTTATTTTTTCTTCCACTTTCTCTTATTCTTTTTCAACTTCATCATTTCTATTTTCATCTTTATCTTTTTCTCTATTGTCATCTTCATCATTTCCTTCACTTTCACCTTTATCTTTCTCTCCTTTAGCATTATCCTTTTCACCTTCATTATTACCCTTTTCCTCTTCAACATTATCTTTCTCACCTCTAACATGCTCCAGAGGGGCATTATCATGTTTTTCAGGCTCAGCTTCACCCTCATTCTGCTTCTCCAACTCCAGAGGATCATTTTCAACACCTATATCTAGAGGGATATCAACATCATTTATTTCCACAAAAAATACCTATATCACCTACACCAGAAGGAGTATCTTCCTCAACTTCTTTTGTAGAAACTTCTTCACTTGACTTGGGTGCAGAACCAGATGGCAGTGCACCAAGCATTCCATATTTCTCAGCTATATCTCTGATTACTTCTATAGTTTCCTTCCTTATTTTCTTTATCTATTTCTTATTCTTTGTCATCAAAATATTCACTCTTTTCTTCATCCAGAACATTTATGCACATATCTTCTTTAGGGTTTCTAGATCATTTGGGGTCAAAGAAGACCCAATTTTCTTAAATACATAATTTCTTATATTCTCTTATAATTCAACATCCTCTGTTCTCCTTTTCATCAGGGCTACCCACATTTTCTCATGCACATTATTCTTTACATCATCCCACTTAACATCTAATGTGATAACATACTGAATAGTGGCTAAAACTAGTGTTTTATCCTCTCTCCCCACTTGATCATAATACTCTTCTATAGGCTTCAACATATCTTCAAAATGTAACAAGGAATTGAGTATAGCCTCTAATTTGAAAGGGGAGCTAGGTCTTACTGGAATGTCCTTATGTTCTTCCTGGTCTAGGGAGGCTTCTTCAGACACCTTTGCTTTCTTC